>CAVLGL010000079.1:17057500-17607500 GCA_963668995.1 Parnassius mnemosyne | reverse complement strand
CCCAAGTTAAATGCACATTTCATTTCATTTCATTTCATTTCATTGTAGTAATTATTGAAATAACGTAATTATAAAAAAAAATTACAACTTATCATCCATTACCTTGAAACTGTCATGGGTCTTCCAATGTTATTTTTTGATATCATCATCATCATCATCATTACAGCCCTTCACAAGTCCACTGCTGAACATAGGCCTCCCCCAAAGAATGCCACAAAGCACGGTCCTGAGCCACCTGCATCCATCGACTTCCTGCATGTCTTACCAGGTCGTCACTCCATCTCGTGGGGGGACGCCCTACACTTCGCCTACCGGTACGAGGCTGCCACTCGAGAACCTTTCTTCCCCATCGGTTGTCGGTTCTTCGAGCTATATGGCCGGCCCACTGCCACTTCAGCTTACTAATCCGTTGGGCTATGTCGGTTACTCTGGTTCTACTGCGGATATCCTCATTCCTAAGTTTATCACGCAGAGAAACTCCGAGCATAGCCCTCTCCATAGCTCGCTGAGCGACCTTGAGCTTCCTCATACGGCCAGCAGTGAAGGACCACGTCTCAGTTCCGTAAGTCATCACTGGCAACACGCACTGGTTGTACAATTTCGTTTTAAGGTTTTGAGGTATGTCTGACGAGAAGATGTGTCGTAGCTTCCCGAACGCTGCCCAGCCGAGTTGAATCCGTCGATTGACCTCTCGGTCGAAGTTGGACTTACCTAGTCGGACTATTTGTCCCAGGTAAACATACTCGTCAACAACTTCGAGCTTAGTGCTCCCAACAACTACCGGCATAGGTGTGACATGGACATTAAACATGATCTTTGTTTTGTCCATGTTCATCTTAAGACCTATCCGTTGGGAAACACTATTGAGGTCATTGAGCATAGTGCTTAGGTCCTCCAGCGATTCTGCCATAAGGACTATATCGTCGGCAAATCGAAGGTGAGTGATGTACTCGCCATTGATGTTGATACCGTATCCTTTCCAGTCCAGAAGCTTGAAAACGTCTTCCAATGCAGCGGTGAAGAGTTTCGGGGATATGACGTCACCCTGTCTTACACCTCTCTGCAATTGGATAGGTTTCGTATTCTGGTTCTGTACTCGGATAGCCATCGTAGCCCTACTGTACAAGCACTTCAACACTTCGATATACCGACAGTCAACTTGGCACCGCTGAAGGAACTGCAGCACCGCCCAAATTTCGACGGAATCAAAGGCTTTCTCATAGTCCACATACGCCAGACATAGTGGCAAATTGTACTCTTCGGACTTCTGTACAACTTGCCGAAGGGTATGTATGTGGTCTATGGTGCTAAAGCCCTTTCGGAAACCGGCTTGTTCGGGAGGCTGGAAGTCGTCAAGTCTGCGCGCGAGACGATTCGTAATGACTCTCGAAAACAGCACGTAGACGCGGCTCAGAAGGGAAATCGGTCTGTAGTTCTTCAAGAGAGCGTTGTCACCTTTCTTGAAGAACAAGACCACCGCACTTCTGCTCCACGCCTCCGGTGTAATGCCACCATGGAGGACAGAATTAAAGAGCTTCTGAAGGACTTCAAGTACCGGTCTTCCACCCGCTTTCAGAAGCTCCGCTGTAATTCCATCCTCGCCTGGGGCCTTACCGTTTTTAAGGTGCTGGAGAGCCATCCTAATCTCGCTCAGACTGACATCCGGGATATCTTCGGAATAGTGTCGGATGAGACTCGCTCTTGGATCGTTACTCACACTTGCGTGTGGCTCCAACGATGATGTGTACAGCTGCCCATAGAACCTCTCAATCTCACTCAAAATCTCAGGTGTCCCGGAAACGATGCTGCCACATTCTGTCTTCAGCTTTGACAGTTGGCTCTTTCTGGCAGACAGATCTCTGGCAAAGACTTTGGAGCCTTGGTTCCGCTCGATCGCTTCTTCAATACGAGCTGTATTGAAGTTGCGTAAGTCCCGCCGCATGCATTTGGAGATCTGTCTGTTCAGATGCCTGTATGCTGTCAAGTCTGTTGAAGAATGTAGCTTCATCTCCCGTCTAACAGCCATGAGATTAAGAGTGTGATCGGAGAGTTTTTGTGTTCTTCTGCGGCGGGTCTTGCAGAACTTAGCTCCGACCGCATGGACAGTTTCCACGAGCTTGTCATTCATATCGTCCACTTCATTGCAGTCTTCCAGGCACTGAAAACGGTTTTGTAACTTAAAAACTTTTTTGATAACTTTTACTGAATACTAGCTCTTCCCCGCGACTTCGCCCGCGTGGAATTTTTTTGCGCGGAACCCCAAAATAAAACAAGTCTAAGTTACTCTTTATAATATCAGCTATCTGCCAGTGAAAGTCCCATCCAAATCGGTTCACAGGTACGTGATGCGATTACACCAAAAAAGTTCGCAGTCACAGATGAAAGTTTTTTTTAACATTTATTATATTTTATATTTTTACATATATTTTCGCCAATTTACATAATATGCAATGAGCCATGCATTCCTCCAAAACCCAATATACGGTGTTAATGGGAGACTTCAATGCAAAACTAGGCACAAGAGAGAACGGTGAGTTGAAAGTAGGGAAATATGGAATAGGGCAACGGAACCCAAGGGACCAGCAGCAGCCGACTTCATGCAGAAAGAGGGACTCTTTATGATGAACTCTTTCTTCCAGAAGCGGCCCCACAGGAAGTGGACCTGGTCGAGCCCCGACGGTTCGACAAAAAATGAGATTGACTTCATTATGACGACCAGACGACAACTGTTCAGTGATGTCTCCGTGATCGCGAGGGTGAAAACTGGTAGCGATCACCGAATGGTTAGAGGCACACTGAAACTAAACGTTAAGTTGGAGAGGTCTCGTCTAATGAAGTCAACGCTCCGTCCCCCTCGTGCTCTGTCCCAAAGTCCCGAAACCTTTCAGCTCGAGTTACAAAACCGTTTTCAGTGCCTAGAAGACTGCAATGAAGTGGACGATATGAATGACAAGCTCGTGGAAACTGTCCATGAGGTCGGAGCTAAGTTCTGCAAGACCCGCCGCAGAAGAACACAAAAACTCTCCGATGACGGGAGATGAAGCTACATTCTTCAACAGACTTGACAGCATACAGGCATCTGAACAGACAGATCTCCAAATGCATGCGGCGGGACTAACGCAACTTCAATACAGCTCGTATTGAAGAAGCGATCGAGCGGAACCAAGGCTCCAAAGTCTTTGCCAGAGATCTGTCTGCCAGAAAGAGCCAACTGTCAAAGCTGAAGACGGAATGTGGCAGCATCGTTTCCGGGACACCTGAGATTTTGAGTGAGATTGAGAGGTTCTATGGGCAGCTGTACACGTCATCGTTGGAGCCGCACGCAAGTGTGAGTAACGATCCAAGAGCGAGTCTCATCCGACACTATTCCGAAGATATCCCGGACGTCAGTCTGAGCGAGATTAGAATGGCTCTCCAGCACCTTAAAAACGGTAAGGCCCCAGGCGAGGATGGAATTACAGCGGAGCTTCTGAAAGCGGGTGGAAGACCGGTACTTGAAGTCCTTCAGAAGCTCTTTAATTCCGTCCTCCATGGTGGCATTACACCGGAGGCGTGGAGCAGAAGTGCGGTGGTCTTGTTCTTCAAGAAAGGTGACAACGCTCTCTTGAAGAACTACAGACCGATTTCCCTTCTGAGCCGCGTCTACGTGCTGTTTTCGAGAGTCATTACGAATCGTCTCGCGCGCAGACTTGACGACTTCCAGCCTCCCGAACAAGCCGGTTTCCGAAAGGGCTTTAGCACCACAGACCACATACATACCCTTCGGCAAGTTGTACAGAAGTCCGAAGAGTACAATTTGCCACTATGTCTGGCGTATGTGGACTATGAGAAAACCTTTGATTCCGTCGAAATTTGGGCGGTGCTGCAGTCCCTTCAGCGGTGCCAAGTTGACTGTCGGTATATCGAAGTGTTGAAGTGCTTGTACAGTAGGGCTACGATGGCTATCCGAGTACAGAACCAGAGTACGAAACCTATCCAATTGCAGAGAGGTGTAAGACAGGGTGACGTCATATCCCCGAAACTCTTCACCGCTGCATTGGAAGACGTTTTCAAGCTTCTGGACTGGAAAGGATACGGCATCAATATCAATGGCGAGTACATCACTCACCTTCGATTTGCCGACGATATAGTCCTTATGGCAAAATCGCTGGAGGGCCTAAGCACTATGCTCAATGACCTCAATAGTGTTTCCCAACAGATAGGTCTTAAGATGAACATGGACAAAACAAAGATCATGTTTAATGTCCATGTCACACCTATGCCGGTAGTTGTTGGGAGCACTAAGCTCGAAGTTGTTGACGAGTATGTTTACCTGGGACAAATATTCCGACTAGGTAAGTTCAACTTCGACCGAGAGGTCAATCGACGGATTCAACTCGGCTGGGCAGCGTTCGGGAAGCTACGACACATCTTCTCGTCAGACATACCTCAAAACCTTAAAACGAAATTGTACAACCAGTGCGTTTTGCCAGTGATGACTTACGGAACTGAGACGTAGTCCTTCACTGCTGGCCGTATGAGTAAGCTCAAGGTCGCTCAGTGAGCCATGGAGAGGGCTATGCTCGGAGTTTCTCTGCGTGATAAACTTAGGAATGAGGATATCCGCAGTAGAACCAGAATAACCGACATAGCCCAACGGATTAATAAGCTGAAGTGGCAGTGGGCCGGCCATATAGCTCGAAGAACCGACAACCGATGGGGAAGAAAGGTTCTCGAGTGGCAGCCTCGTACCGGTAGGCGAAGTGTAGGGCGTCCCCCCCACGAGATGGAGTGACGACCTGGTAAGACATGCAGGACGTCGATGGATGCAGGTGGCTCAGGACCGTGCTTTGTGGCATTCTTTGGGGGAGGCCTATGTTCAGCAGTGGACTTGTGAAGGGGTGTAATGATGATGATGATGACACAATATTTTTATGAATTATAGCTTATGTGTTATTCTGACATATGAGCTATATCATTGTAGTTTCATTAAAATCCATTCCGTAGTTTTTGCGTGAAAGAGTAACAAACATCCATACATCCTCACAAATTTTCACATTTATAATATTAGTAGGAAGTAGGATTTCAAAATGTCAAAGCGGCAGCCTTATTACTTTCACGTTTTGTCGGTCTTTTTTACACCTTTCACATCCGACTGTCTCTATAACAACCACCGGTCAATCTAGTGTCCCCATTTCATGTACTTCAGATATAGGGGACTAACTGAAAAAAACTAAAAGCTTATTGAAATACCGAAGACTGCCGCTCACTGGCTCTTAGTCTGAGATCTACAGACCGTACTTTGACTTTGCTTACACTTTACTTACGAAAAACATAGCTGAATGTATGCTTAGCATAATCTTTGATTCTGAATTTACAGTTATATCGGGCTAAGATTAAGCTAAGCGTATGCTAACGCCCAGACAGTCAAGATAACTCGAGATTTAAAACACCAATTGGGCATAAAAGTGCAAAATTATTAAGACAGTAATCACAAAACTCATTCATAACAGTAAACACTCCTGAAGTGAAGTAAAAATATAATTCAAAACGAGTCGAAACCACCAGATTTAGTGGAAAATCCACTAAGTTGGCAACATTAGACAACAATGAGTATTAGTACGCGCCGAACGCACCGAGTTATATGACGTCATTAGCATGCGTCCTTCAATATTCGGATGCCGTATTTTATCGGCGCGTACGGTGTGAGTGTAATATGCTAGGTTTCATATAATTTCATACAACGAATTCTAAAACACGACGCGCACGGCGCGTACGGTGCTGACAAATATGCACCAGGGGCGTTGTTTCTAATTCCATAGGCAATTATTTTAGTAGACGAAAAAACTTGAAAGTTAGTGCTAAAAAATTATGCTACTCTGGTTATGATGCTCCCAGTGAATAGGATTTAAGTTTGGCGTTTCTGAATTAATATATCACCACTAAATGTACGACCGGATAAGACACTCAGGAAAGGCGATGGATGCTCGTAGTTTAAAGACATTAAGTCAGAGACCTATGTTCAGCTGCGTGCTTGTCTAGGGTTGTAATGATGATGTCTCCTTCCGTGCATCGAGTGCAGAGATTGGGATTTGGAAATATTATATATCACACTACATTCGCCTTTGCACAATGAGATAGAATAGAATAGAATAGTCATTTATTGTACTAGTTGTAGGTTTAAGAGATTTAACACTATAAAAGTAATTAAGTATCACCACAACCTGCCTAGATAAGGCTTACAATATTATTAAAATGATGGAACTTAAAACATTATCTCATTATTCATTAAATCAAATCAAATAACACGGATAATAAAGCATAATGTCATATAATAAAGATGATGTTGATATAATAAAGATATTTTTTTATCAGCAACAGGAAGAAATCATCTACTTTATTCTCCACGCTTGGCAGGAGGGTTAGAGATCGCAGTATCATATGCTGGCATTTCTTATAATAGTCTCTTACAATCCCTACGTAACGATTTATGTATAATATAGAAAGGATTTAAGATTGAAATGTCCAAAAAAATTTTTAATATTAATTTATTGGTAAGGAACTCCATAAATTTCCTTTTCTATTCTGTTTCTGGGTAAGCCTAAGTAACAGGGGCGGATCTACTTAAAGGCTTTTTGGGCTGCAGCCCAGGGCCCCGTGAATACAGAGGGGCCCCAACCGAACTGAAACCAATAGACGATATTGTCAATAATAAAAATTATCTAGAATTTAAAAAAATCCGATCATAAGGTTGGCAACACTACGATCAATCAACCCGTGTGCGCATCTATCAAACGGAACGGGGAATTCCCTGTCGCTTGTTTTCGATCGCTGTATTCCGTGTATTGTCTATTACTGGGGTCTTCCCTCCGCTTATCGCCCGACGCAATTTTGTTATTTTTCCGCACTTCTGCTATCGTCGACTAAGTATATTAACGAATTGACTTTGTTATTGTTAGAAGTGTGTTTACTGTTTAGTGCGTGTGTTTAGTTTACTAAGTGATAGATAACTTAAAAGTTATAAGGACCGGACTTTTCTTTTAATTTACTAAAATTGAAAGTGTTCAGCATAACTAGACTTCCTGCTTTTAATAGGCAGTAGGTAAGTAAAAAGAATTATAAAACATCACTTTTTTATTTTTATTTCAGTTTCAAAACTAAATGAATATATGTGTATGTTTAATTTTAATATAATTTACAATACTTTTATGTATATACTTGGAAATATTTACTTTCAGTGAATGGTAAATTCATTATTTTTCGTTTATGTTGTTACCGATATAGTCGCGGGCGCAATACGGAATCAATATTTATCAGGGCTCCGCTGAAAATCAGCGCTGCTGCAGTATCTGTGGTAGCATATGCTGAGACGGAATCCTTTTGGCATCACATCACTCACTCTTGTTGCGATTTATTTTATTTTTATTTATGTTTTTCAACTACTTTGTATGTTTTTATGTCTCATTATTTCTAAATGTATATTTTGTGTGTGTATTGATGCTAATAAACATATGTCTATGTCTATGTCTATGTCTATATTTAATGATAATTTGGGAATTGCTACACTCATTACAAAGTAGGTATTAAAATTAAAAGTTCTATCCAGTTCTTTGTTTATTTTCAGAAAAATATCTTATTTTACAGTATGTCTGCTAGAAAATATAAAAGTGGAGCTGAAAAAAGAAAATTACAGTTTTGTCGAGAAAAAGAAATAAATAAATACGCAAAACTTGAAACTTTTTTTAAATCAGAACATATAAACGCGAATGAAATAGCTATAAATCCATTAAAAAACGTAAAGGAAGGTATTTTATGCGAAGAGAGTATAACCGAAGGAAGCAAAAAACCGCAAAACCAGAAAAAAAATACCAACGATGAAAATATACAATATCTTGACTTCGAGCAACCCTCTAGTTCCTCTGAAAACGAAATTGGTGTTCAGCAAAAGAAAGGTAATACCGATACCGAGGTGGAAAGAAATTTAGAAAATATTAAGTTTGAGTTTGAGAAATATGTTGACGTGGGCTTGTGGCCAGATTTGCTAAATAATGATTTTATTAATTTCGTCCTCTCACATGAAATGACTGACTTTCAAAATAAAGATCCGAAGAATATATATTCAGCTTCTATGAAGAAATATAAAGAACAAAACAGATCTTTTTCAAATAGGTATTTCACTAGAAAAATGAAAAATGGCCAATTACTGGAAAGATCTTGGTTATGTTATTCAAAAAGGGTTGGTACTGTTTTTTGTTTGACTTGCAAACTTTTTTCTAAAACTCCTTCTCAATACACAACCGGATTTTCTGATTGGAAACACATAAGATTTTGTTTAGAAAATCACGAAAATTCTAATGAACATAAAAACTCAATGTTAGTGTGGTTGACACGAAAAGAAAATAAGTCTGTTTTAGACAAGCAGCTTCAGGAGCAATTAAATAAAGAAACAGAATATTATCACAATGTCCTAAAACGGGTTATTGCAGTGCTAAAGTTTTTGTGTATAAGAGGCTTAGCACTTAGAGGTTCCGAGGAAGTATTTGGTTCTCCACATAATGGTAATTTTATGGGTGCTCTAGAGCTATTGGCAGAATTCGACCCATTCATACGTGAACATATTGAACAACGAGAGCTGCGACCAAACCCTGTAATATCATATTTATCAAAAACAGTATATGAGGAAATAATTGAGATTATGGGTAAACAGATAATTAAACAAATTATAACTGAAATAAACAACGACGACACAAAGTATTATTCAATTATGATGGATTCAACCCCAGATCTGTCTCACGATGACCAACTTGCTATTGTATTACGATACTGTTTTCGGGGAAAAGTGTATGAAAGATGTGTGTCTTTCATTAAAATTAGTAGTCATACTGGCTTATATTTATTTAATATTCTAGAAGCCTTTTTGGAAACAAATGGACTACTACTGGATAATTGCAGGGGACAGTCATATGACAACGCTGCTAATATGGCCGGAATCTACAATGGTGTACAAGCACTACTAAAAGAAAAAAATAAATCCGCGGATTACGTGCCATGTGCTGCGCATTCCCTTAACCTAGTTGGTCAAGAATCCGTGAAGGTTGCAACCGAAATTGTAAATTTTTTTGGAATAGTGCAAAAAATATACGTTTTCTTCTCTGCTTCGACCCATAGGTGGGAACTATTAAATCGTGAAACAAAAGTAAAATTTACATTAAAAAGTTTAAGCCAGACCAGATGGTCTTGTCACTTTGATGCTGTCAGAGCTTTGAAAAGCAATTATGATGGCATTATGAAAATTCTCAATAGTTTCGGCGAAAATAACGATGAAAAGGTTGATTTCCGAAAAGAGGCACGAAATTTATTTAATAAACTGGCGAAACTAGAAACTGCAATTTTAATTATTTTTTGGGAAGAAATTTTGGAGAGATTTAATGTAGTTAATAAAAAAGTACAGAGCCCTGGTTTAGACATTGGTGAAGGCAATAAGTTAATTGTGTCATTAAAAGAGTTCGTGAAAAACATAAGGCAACAATCAGATCAGAAGCTAAAGGAATACGAAAAGAAAGCTAAAAAATTAAGTACTAGTGTGGAAACAGACTACAGTGACATAAATAAGAGACGCATTACTTCAAAATTTTCAGATAAATCTACAGATAAAGTCTCAGTAAACGGCGCAGAAAAATTTAAAAGAGACACGCTTAACGTTGCGTTGGATAAGATGATTATGGATTTAAATTATAGAAGCCAAGCCTATGAGACCTACAGCAAAAAATTTAAATTTTTAATGGATTTGCAAGATAGAAATCAAGAACACATAGATCTGGAAAGTGTACGTAATATTATTGATTATTATCCAAATGACATAGACGAACATTTAGTGAATGAGTGCATTCAGTTAAAATCTTACTTACTGCAGTCTAAGACAGAGTCTTACACCTCTTGCAGTGAAATTTTTTGGCTAATTTATGAAAAGAAACTTGTTGATGTTTTCCCAAACTGCTATACCATCTTAAAGATTTTTTTAAAGATGCCGATCACTAGCTGTGAAGCGGAGCGTTCTTTCTCCAGGATGTCGTATATAGAAAACAAATACAGGACAACAATGTCGAACTATCGACTAAATCATTTATCAGTTCTTTCAATAAATTGCGATTTAACAAAGGACCTACAGTGCGCAGGGGTGTCACTTCCACTATGGAAGGTATGGAGCACTCCATACCTCAAGTTTTTCAAGGTATGGAATTCCATATCTGAAATTAGGAAAACTAAATACCCCATATAAATAAATCGCAAGCCCTTAAACCTCAATACCCCACATCTTATAGTTCAATAAATAAGTTGAGTATATACACTGCAAACTCTTAAACCTTAATACCCCACGAGTAATGCGAACAAATTTGAAAATCGCGCCACACGCAGTTATTCAGTAGCGCGCATGCGCGAAACCACTACACGTGTGTGCGTTGAACTAATGCCTACGTTCACGCCTTATCGCTATGTGTACATATACACAGTAACATGGGAGCTCGTGCATTTGTGTTAGTGCCTCAGGAAAATTGTGATATTCGGCAATGTAGAAAGATTTAAGCGGTGTTTTTTTGAATGTATCACAATCACATAGAGAAATGGATAAGTATCTTGTTAAAACTCCGAGAAATATCTCAAATGAAAGCGAGACGAGGACAAGTGCAACGCAGGTTATGTCCGCATTGTCTGCTACCTCGTCAAAAACAACTGCAAATGTCAATGTTGATAATAACATTACAAGAGAAAGTCAACAATCGGAAAATGAACATAGTATGTGATGAAATGATTTACACCTTTTAGTGTTTTGCATGAGCTATTAATGTTCTCGGAAAGAATTTCGTTCGTTGCATTCAAGACGCTTGTACTCAAAGATGTTTTATAGGTCCAGATACCGTGTACGCGCGCCTAAAACGCTTCCATTTAAAAGGCGCCAATATGGGCGTATTCGTTCGATCGTTCCGCCATTACGCCAGCGACGTTCACTGTGAACATACATCACGCACCGGTGTTTTTAATTTCGCAAAATGACTGTTTGTGCTGTGAAATCATTTAAAAATTACTCTTGGAAAAAAGATAAGGATAAGAACATCACCTTTCATAAGTAACTATACATTTTTATGGTGTATTTCTTTGTAAAAGAATACGAAAGCTAAATGTCAATACAAGTAATAATACTGCGCAATAATATTCGAGTGTTGCCTAGTCTATGAAATGTTTTTACCATTTTTTAATGTCATGATCAACCGCAAAGGTTATCTGTATAGGGGTTTAAACAGTCTAATTTTACAGATTTTACCCAACCTATAGAGTTAAACCGTTTTAAGGGTTAGGGTTGAACTACATCTGGCAGCATGAAATTGCACTTTCCTGTCTATCCTTTTTGGTCATTCAAAACCGTTATTTACTAGAGCGAGAAAGAGAGCGCTAGTGTATAGTTCCACCCTCAAAAAGCCGATTGTAAACCGGTTTTAAATGTTTATCTAACATTCTTGACAATCCATACTAATATAATATTATAAACGTGAAAGTGTAATTTTTTGTTTATTTGTTTTTGTCCTTCCATCACGCAGCAACGGAACAGAGCAATTTAAAAAAATCAAACATTTTGCTATCTCTTGGCCGAAGTTTACGATTAACCAAACTTACTTTTCTTCGTCATTTTACTTAGGATTGAAAAATAATTTAATGTCTTCGTAAAAAAGCGGCAATATTTTGTGTTCTACAGTACAAAAGTGTAGTACTCTGTATATATATATATAGTAATAATAGATTATAAATATATGTTACATACATAAATACCTACTGTGCTTTTTTATTTATTTTAACTGTTACATTAATTATAGGTTTTATTACATATCTTCAATATTTTAGTGCGATGTTCGTACCTACATAACATAAAATCTCCCACATTTTTTGGGTAATCGATTCGCACTGTTATTACCGAAGTCACGCACATTAATGCAGCCATGGTGCGTAAGATATACGCGTCGCGTGGTACTCACGCACACATGAATCAAAGACTGTCTTCACTATGAACGTTGCGGTGTGTTAGCAACACGGTATCTGGACCTATAAAACATCTTTGCTTGTACTATTTTACACAAGCGCGAATCAACATTCGAGCGATTGATATATTGTTATTATTTACAGTGAATGAAATATTTTTTATATGTATTTTCAGCCGAATCAGGAATGCCTGCCTCTTTCAAACGTTGGAAAAAGACTCATACATGGTTAATGCCTAAATCCGGCAAAGTATTTTGTAGTTTCTGCACAGATGCAATAACCAACAAATTTCCGTTAGTCGAAAATAGAAGTTGTCAAATTTCGAAAGAAGCTTTTGTTACTGTAGGTTTCAACTGTTGGAAAAACGCTGCACAAACTTTTAAAAGTCACGAAAGCAGTGAATTGCATAGTGCTGCTACTGAATTTGTATTAAACAAAAACAAGCCGAACATAGTTGATATAATACAAGAATCGAATGAAAAAGAGAAGTTGGAAGCTAGGATAGTGTTAAGGGCAATTTTTACGACAGCTAGTTATCTTGCGAGACAAGGGTTATCATTTAGAAGAGAAAACGCTAAAGAATCGAATTTTTATAAATTATTAGAATTAAGATCACACGATATTCCTGAATTAAAAGCATGGTTGAATAGAAAAAAATATGAGCATTCGTGGCTTCACCACACAATTATAAACGAAATACTAAGTATGATGGCTGACGAAATAAAAGAAGATATTTTAAAAGAAATTAAAGAGAATAAATATTTTTCGATCATGATCGATGAAACGTCGGATATAAAACGGCTCGAACAAGTATCAATTTGTTTCAGATCAGTTGCTGAAGATTTGACTCTAAATGAATATTTTATAGGATTCTACGACACAAAAGATACAAAAGCTGAAACGCTTTTTGAGATTGTCACTGATGTAATCGAAGAATCTGGATTAAGTATCGCAAATTTACGAGGACAGTGCTACGATGGTGCTAGTAATGTGAGTGGTAAGATTACAGGGCTTCAGACACGAATACGCGAGGTAGAACCTCGAGCGCTGCATGTTCACTGCTTAGCACACAGTTTGAATTTAGTAGTACAAGATTCAATGGAAGATATAATTTTGATAAAAAATTTCATCGGGATTATTAAAGATCTACTAAATTTTATACGTGATTCCCCGAAGCGCTTAGGACGATTTCATGATTTGCAGTCTGAGAAAAGCCCCGATCTGACACCATTTTGTCCTACCAGGTGAGTAAAGTATATTCATTTATTTTAGGTAATATCCACCGTGTAGATATCATTTATATTGATAAAATCATGTACCTAATTTTGTAGGTGGACCATGAGAATAAGTTCTCTTAAACGATTGTACCATGATGCTAACTATCAAAGTGTCATTGATTTTATGCTATTAACAAGTAATGCCCGAGACACTGATGCAATTACATCATCAAAAGCAAAGGGATTCTCAAAACATTTACAAACCTTCGAAACATATTTTTTGCTTACAACTATGATTAATATTTTTGAGGCAATTGAACTACTGAATACACAGTTACAAAAGTCACAACTATGTCTAAATGAATCAAATAAGCTTGTCGAGATTAGCACGAAAAATCTTGAAACGCAACGAGATCAGAAGTTTGAAGTTATTTGGAAGGAAGCAAACAAAGGTATTGCAAAATTTAATGTAGAAGAGCCTTCTGTACGCCGCGAAAGAAAAACTCCACGCCGTTTTGATTCATCAAGCGAAGCTCATATTTTTGATACGCCGGAAGATAACTACAGAAAAATTTATTTTGAAGTTTATGACAAGGTTCTAATGTCTTTAAACACACGATTTGAGACAGAAACTATAAATTTATTAAGTAAATTTGAGAACTTTCTTATTGGAAAAAATAATATAAATGTTTTAGATATTACTAATTTTTACAATACTCAGAAAAAGAATGAATCGAAAGAAGACAATTTTGACGCACAGTTGTTAACTAATCAGAGAGATTTGTTTTTAAATTACGCGAAGAATAATAATGTTCAGCTTGAAAGTGTGAAAGACGTCGTTGCTTTTTTAAAATCAGAAAAGTCTTATCGGTTAATTTTTAATGAATATACAAAGTTGGTTAGACTTTTATTGACAATTCCAGGATCCACGTGCACTAATGAACGCTCGTTTTCGACGCTCCGTTTTCTTAAAACTTACACGAGAGCAACTATGGGTCAAGATAGGTTAAATCACTATGCTATTTTATATGTTTATCGCGACCGAGTTGAAGCTTTGAATATAGGTGATTTAATGAACAAATTCATACTTAAAAATCAGCATAGAAAAAATACATTTGCTATTATTAAACAATAGCCGAGCATAACGTTTCACGCGTTATTGTTGATAATAGTCATACGCATCAAATTGTGCGTTGTGCAATTCTTGAAATGTAATTTCACGTATTCATAAGTTGTTATAATGTTTAAATGTTAATAATATGTAACGGGTTGCAATGTATGGTGCCAAACACATTTAATAAATAAACTATGATGTTCAAACTTGATTGTATTACTCTGATGTGAGTATTTAGATTCAATTATTTCGCGATTCGTTTCGTCTAATTATTATATACGATACATACTTCTCTATAAAAATTTATTTATTGAATATATGTGGGGTATTAAGGTTTACGAGTTCGCGGTTTTATTAAGTATTTATTAATTTGACTATAATATTGGAGATGAAGTTGCAAAAGTTTACTTTTTTGTACGTGGGGCTTTAACAATTATGGGTTATTTACTCGATTTGTTTATTAAACTGTAAGACGTGGGGTATTGGGGATTGAGATTTCGCGTTTAACTTTATCACAGCGATTTTCCATACCTCAGATTTTTACAAAGTGACACGCCTGACAGTGCGATGACCAAATAAAAGAATTTGCAGCACAAAAATGCAGAAAGGTTGCTTTATAATTTATATAACATAACCATCTATAACCTGTCAATTTATTTTGCAATAAATAATGTTTTAATAAACAAATAAAATATTTTGTTTTCCTATTTTCTTCCTGTACTTAACATATATTACATTACATATACCTACATCACTTCAGAAAACAGTTTCTTGTCAAAATGGCAATTAGTTGAGTAATTAGGTAGGGCCCCTAAGCAGTATTAGCCCAGGGCCCCACAAATTCAAGATCCGCCCCTGCTAAGTAATGATTACGACTTGCGCGTCACAGGAATGTAATATGTTTTAGGATACAATCGACCAATCCTCGATTTATATACCGTTTAACTATACCAGGGATAAGCTATTCCACGGTCTAAATCTCAACTCTGTAAAGACGTGTATCGTTTCTCCGTGCAATCTAACGCTTGGAATAACTATACGTGAGTGGTAATATGAGTACAAATGTGAAACTCGGCAAATATTATTCTATTATGGGACGATGTACAAGATTACATTACGATCACTCGATTTATTTGTATAATAATGTATAGAACAGCTGTTGACAGCTATTTAGTCAATAAGGTTAGCTTGACCAAATCTCGATTTATTCACAATTAAGTATAACAGGCTATACCACGATTTAATTTTCGATTAAAGTTTTGTCTCATTTTTCGGTAAATCTAAAGCCGCATTTACACATTCGCGCAAGTGACGAAGCGAGCGGCGAGTCGAGGAACGAGCACGAATATGTAAACCGTGGTTCGTCATTCGCCTCGTATTTCGTGTCGCCGCTTGTGACGCACGTGTCGATAGCGGTTTTTTGGACACGAGTCAAAGGGAAAAGAGCAGCGAGAGGAACTAGTGTATACACATGAACTTTCTATTTCATTTTATAGCAAACGGCGTATCAAGCAAATAAACACAATGGACTGGACCTACAATAAAATTATGGTATTTCTGGAGCTTCACCATAGTCAGCCAGTCATTTGGAATCAAAAGCATGGTCATCATAAGAATATGCAAAAAGTATACAAATCTTGGACTTATATATGGGAATACCAGTGAACGATTTAAAATTGAAGAAAAATTTATTGATTCCTACTTTCTCCTTTGCAAAAAGATGCAGGTGCATCAATAAAACACGCAGGAGAGATGATGTTCTAAATAATTATACTGACTTTCGAATAACCACTAGAATGACGACGTCATCCATTTCGTCAAGCTGAAGTAGAAATGAATAGATTAGACGCGAATGTGTAAAGGGTCGCTCGTGTAGGCTAAAGCCACACGAATATTTCGTCAAACTTTTTTTTTTGTAATAAATGGCAGTTTATTCTAAGAATAAAATTTGGTTGGTCGAGCAAGTGGATAAGTTTGTGAATTTGGGATGTGTTTTTAGCAGGGACGGTAGATATGATAAAAAGCTTTCAGACGCTAACCCCGTGTTAGAAGAAGCTGTAAGAGCCGTATAGGCTAACAGCACGAATATCACACAAAATAGATGATAGATGATATGATAAGGTATATCCTTAGACCGACGAGTGAACACAGAAAATAGGGTAAGTAGAGCTTCACTCTATTATGGGGAGTCAGAATGTTCTAAAAAAGGCATGTATGGCAATTCACAATGCTTTGCTAGTCCCTAATGTATGGTAGTGAAAGTTGAGTGTGGCAGAAGCACGAGAGTAGAATAAATGTTGTTGTATTTTAGGGCTGAATTTGATGAGAAATTGTGTGATAAGAGAAAAGTGTGGTTCGTAAGATGGTGTTGTGACCAGGATTAAGAAAGGAATGCTTCGGTAGTTTGGCCATATGGAAGTAATGAACGAGGAAAGAATGACAAAGCAAATTTATATTGCAGAAGTGAACGGAAGAGATGGGAAGGGAAGGCCTAGACGAAAATTCATCAGGTCAAATTGGCGATATATTGAAAATGGGCCAGATTAAGGGTAGGTACCCTTAACCGACGAGCATATATGCGTAGGTATATATATAATATTTAGTCTCGTTTGGTCGAATCCACCATTAGTAAGTTAGCTAGTTTAGTATTTGACATTTTAGTGTCTAAAATAGCTGTCAACAAGTGTCAGTGAAGGATCGATCACACAGTTTGAAGTTTAATTAGTTGTGTTTGTTTTTATTGTGTAAATTATTTCATTATAATATTTACTTTTGAAATTTTACACTGACAATAATAACAGCGACGAAACATAACGCCATTATTAAAAATAAATAAATTACCAAAATCAATGGAACCTTCATACAAATATAGAAGATCCATTTCCAGCAGTAGACCAATAGCGGTTGGTGAAATAAAAAATTGCTAAATCGCTACATCACTTACTTACTATACCCATTATTTAACAAATTAACATTTTCATAAATATGATAACGTTAAGTGGTAACTAATAACTTTATATAACAAAAATTAGGTATTACAAACAAAAACAACGTAAACAACACACAAATTTTTCAATAACAATTATGGCTTAAATACATAAGTTCACCATGAGATCCATGGAGGTTGATTCATTTTGCTTATGGGTACATGAGTCATATTAATTGGTAAATTAATTAGAGCATAACTTCTATGTAATTTTCTTAAGGTTCTGAGTATTGTTGCGCCGCTGCGACCAAGAAGGAAAGCTGCTGGAATGTTCACGTCTAAATCCATTCTGTAATCATAAGAACACAATATTATTAAAACCTCTAACCATATTGTTACAGCCTATCAAAGTCCACTGCAGGGCTCTCCCATAGATTACTTTATGGGGGAGATATTAATCATAGTTGCCACGCTTGGCAGGCGGGTTGGCAACCGCATTGTTTTAGTTGTTATAAGGAAAATGTTGCTGCCGACGACACCCACAGAACGATAAGGGGTGGTCGATATTCTTACGCCGTGACTACAAGGTACCTCACGTCAAGCCATAATCATGTAATAATTTTGTAATACAACCAATACTCTACAACATGCAGCACACTTATTCTGCTATATTAATATAATTTAAGCGGTGTCGAGATCGAACTTTAAGCATTACAAAATAATCAAATTGGCCTCTAAAAAGCTTCGCGTGCTCAGCAGAGCGAGACAGTATTTCATGCCGGCACATCTCTTGCAACTTTACAAAGCGCAAGTCCCGCCTCACATGGAATACTGTTCTCATCTCTGGGCAGGGGTTCCCCAGTGCCAGCTCCTTCGACTTGACCGCATCCAGCGCAAAGCGGTTCAAATCGTCGACGACCGAGTTCTTTCTGATCGGCTCGATACACTGGCACTGCGTAGGGATGTTGCATCCCTTTGCATTTTCTTTCGCATTTACCACGGGGCGTGCTCCGAGGAATTGTTCGGATTAATTTCAGCCGCCAAATTTCTCGAACGCACGTCGCGTCAAAATTCACGATACCATCTTCACCATCTGGATGCTCGACTGTGCGTTTTACTAGAAGTTTTCTTCCTCGTACAACTTCTCTGTGGAATTGTTTACCACCGGTGATTTATTCGGACCGATACGACTTAGGGACCTTCAAGAAAAGAGCTTACACCTTTATAAAAGGCCGGCAACGCATCTGCAATTCCCCTGGTGTTGCGGTTGTTCATGGGCGGCGGTAGTCACTTACCATCAGGGGAGCCGCATGTTTGTTTGACATTCTTCTATTTAAAAAACATGCTCATTTACAGCGGACTTTCTCGTCAACAAATCGCTTTTCTCGAAGGTCTTTTTTTAAGTTTGGGAATAATAATTTAAAATTATAAATTTTGTACAGCCGACTTCAATATAAGTTATTAAGAATAACTCAAAAACTATTAGTCTGACCTTGATCAAATTCATATGGGACTACACGAGAAGTACCAGCTTTCAAATAAAAAAAGAATCATCGAAATCGGTTGGCCCAGTAAAAAGTTATGAGGTAACACACATAATAAAAACATACAGTCGAATTGACTACCGTCTCCTTTTTGGAAGTCGGTAGAAAAGTAGTCACTGGGGCTACTGGGCTGTATTCTGGATGGTAAATTTCCTCAAGCCCGCAGTCTTTAGAGTAGAATAGAATAGAATAATTTTTTACTTTTACCACTGGTTTGCAAAAAAACCTCTGTCCTGGGAAGAACCAGCAAGAACCTCAACGGGACTTCTTTTTTTAAAAAAAACACAGTTTACAATATAATATTTTATACAATTGTTATGAAAACATTTACAAACGGCATGGTAGCGATCACCTCATTCCCAGGGGTTATTATCAGTCATGTACTCTTTAGTAGTATAATAACACTTACTAGACAATTTTTGCTTAATAAATAATTATTCTTTCTTATCTTTTTTTTTTTAAGCTGTAGATTGAAGATTTATTTAGAAGAAGATTGATGAAGAAGCAGCACTCCCTTGGTCAGTTTTGCTTTTCTATTTTCTTGTATTGCTTCTCTCAAACGGCGTAAAGTGGTTGAGTATTTGTCTGCGTTGATGGTTTCACCATTTTTTGTGTAATAGCATTCTTTTGGAATCCCAAAACAGTGTGGCCATGATTTTACGAGCCGAGAGTTACTTTGAACTTCTTGCGGTTCTGAACCCTTTTTATGCCATTGCATAGACCCTGTTTACTCTCAGGGTCATAGTGGTGAACCCATGTTTTATCTCCTCTAGCTATCCATCAAAAACACTTGTTGGATCGTCACCACACAACTCTAATAACCTCCTACAACAGTCAACCCGTGCCAGCTTTTTAAGCGCATTCCCGTCGTCTATAACTGAAGGTTACATAAGAAGTTATGAAGTTACCAGGACGAAATTTCATACGTATATCCTCAGGTAGTGTTGTTAGCTAATGTTTTTTTCAATTACCCACATTATTAGCAAATCGCCCTAGCACCGAGAATACGTACATTGCACGTCGTAGTATATTTAACAACGATCGATATCGAAGTATATACATCGACATCGATCGTTGTTAAAATTGCGAACGAAGATTGGGAACGGTTAGGATATATGTGTCTCAAATCTTAATAATGTAGAATTATTAAGATTTGAGACAGTCATCAAATGCCATTTATTTTATCAATTTTATAAATACTTCCTAATGTATGGTTACCGTGTAGTGGCGACGTAAAAATATCCACTATCTCATATTATCCCATGGGTTTCGTTAGCGACAGAGGGAAACCAACAAGGAGATGGTCTTTTTAATAACAACTAGAAATTGAACAAAGAACTGCCGTTGCCAACCCGCACACTAAATATAGCAACTATGGCAAGTAACCATCTTATGAGGGAGGCCTACGTCAGCAGTGAACTTTGATAGACTATAGTGATGATGATAATGATGACGGTGGTGGTGATAGTGATGCTGATGATGGTGGTAGTGGTGTTGGTGGTGGTGCTGTTACTGATGATGATGGTAGTGGTGATGGTGGCGATGATGATGATGGTGGTGGTGGTGGTGATGATGTATAGTACACTTAGAAGTTAGCTGTCAAAACTAATTTGTGACATTACAGAAGAATGAATATTTTGAGATCTCTAAATTATGTAACTGGTATTGGATTTCCTTGCTTGTCTTCTTAGTTTAACTTAAGCATGTTCTGTCGAGTTTAAGTTTACATAACAAAGGAGACGGATACGCTTTCATACATACTTGGGCCCAGATTCAAAAACGATGAAAGTGGTGTCAATTAATAGCTTATATATTATCAAAAAATCACTGAAAATTCAGTGATCATAGATTGAGTTGAATCAGGCAGGAGCTGTCACTATCGGCACAGATTAAAAATGCAGTTGACAAAACATGTAATAAATCGAACTGTAAACGTGAATCGATTTTAAGATTTATTTTTATTATGTTGAAATTTAATTTTTTAAACTGTTGACACTATGTTAATATACTGTAATGTATCTTTTTACTTTCATTGAATCAATCATCTGATGTAAGTTGTTTGTATGTTTAATTGTTAAAGCTCATTCACATTAATCGATTAAAGTAATCGATTTCCTATTTTATTCGTGACATACACTTATTTTCAAGATTTCTCGTCTTCCAGATTGTAAATTGGGCAAATATTTATATATTTTGAAATAGAAAAATATAACGCTTTTTTTAAATCATATTTCAGCTTATTACAATTGGGCCCAGACATCCCCGTCTCCTTTGTCATTTACCACTCATAAATAATCATACTTACTTATCATCCACCATTTCTATTAGATGATCTAATGAATCATCCCACTTATCAACAGACTCGGTAATTATTATAGCCCTTGCACCTGCCTGCTGAGCTTTAGCTGTCTTGTAAACAAAAGAACACTCTCTGTAATTAGAAAAGAAACTAATTTAATTAATAAGCTTTACATTTTTCTTATAATGTAATGCTACAACAGTCTCCTTAACAGCATGTCAAATAAACCCTGATAAAACATAGTTGATGCAATACTACAATGTTGTAGCCAGGAAAATATGGATTAAAATAGAAAATTGTGAAAGAAGTGATAAATGACTAGCCCATTACCTACACAATCACAAACCCAATAGTCGCTTTTTACGACTTGTATAAGTCCCGGACGAACATGGAACCAATACCTACAAGAATATGTCCACCAAAATGAAGAAAAGTACAAAATTTTTACATTTTACTTGCATAATATTATATTTCATATTGGTGACTACTACCGCCAATGAACAACTGCAACACCACACACACCTTAATATATTATCTTTATAAATAAAAATTTAAAATTTCAAAAATAAAGTTTTACACACTGTGTGTAGTTTGGTTCAACTTGAGAGACAGGATAGTTCTTATGGCGTTAAGTGACCCCCAATATTTTTTATTGGTAATTTAAGGATTTTTATAGGATGAAGTCGGAGAGAGCAGTATGACGTCTGCCCGGCCAGCTAGTATATATACATATATATCTTTATATATAAAAATTACGTGTCACATTGTTTGTCCGCGATGAACTCCTAAACTATTGAACTGATTTCAATGAAATTTTGCACACTGTGTTCAGTTTGGTCCAACTTGAAAGATAACATACTTTTTATCCCGATAAATGCCCTTCAATATTTTTTTATTGCGAATTTAAGAATTTTTTCATAGGAAGGGTCGTCGGAAAGGGCAGAACAACGTCTGCCTGGCCAGCTAGTATATATATATAGATATATTATAGATTCTTATTACACTTACCCTCTTTCAGACAACGCTATGTGCCCAAAAACTTCTTCATGGTTAACAATATCTGCACAACTATGCAATGGTAATGTAGGGACTAGACGAGCTTTCTCAAAACGAAAACTTTCATTCTGAAATTTAAATATTATATGATTTAAAAATACTTCATTCTCCATAAGAATTACACAGTTCACTATTATTTATTTCTTTAAAAAATAATGTTTTAAGCATATGCTTATGATTTTTGAAACATTAATGGCAAATAAAAGATTGAATTGAAATGTTTTTCTTTTGTATTTAGTTAACATTTACTGTTGTTGTATATTTTATATATACATAATTATTCAATTTCTAAAAATTTTCTTGTGTATTTTAGTTTAGGCTGTTCACAACTTATTTCATGAACTGTATTTGTATTTTTCTGTTCATGTTTTAGTGAAAGACGTCTTGTTATAGAAAGGGAACCGCGTAAGGAGGGATTAAAAAGATGGGCCAATAAGGGTTTAGCGCAGGGTGCCCTTTGTCTCCTTTGCTATTTAACATTATTACTCATGATATATGTAGTCAAATACAAAATGTGTCTATCGCTCAATATGCAGATGATTTTGTAATCTATTCGAGCTCAAAAAATCTTAAGGATTGTGAGTACAACATTCAGAATGCTTTAAACTCTATAGTAAATTCACTTAATAAAATAGGCTTAGATATTTCTATCGACAAGACTAAGCTTATGATTTTTAGTAGAGGTTTTAGACGTCAGGAAATTAAATTAGAACTATACGGCAAAAGTATACTTGGGACAGATAATATACAATATTTGGGTATGTGGCTGGACAGATCATTAAGATGGGCTAAACATATTAATGAAATTAGCCAGAAGATAACAAAATTTGTAAACATATTAAAGGTATTAACAAGGCATGGTTGGGGCATACATCCGCAGCATTTACGTAGGTTATACCTATCGCTTATAAGAAGCAGAATGGATTTCGGCTGCTTTTTATATGATATGAGTGCTAATAGACACGTTTGCAAATTAGATAAAATCCAAAATCAAGCACTACGTATTATAGGGGGGTTTATCAAAACCACGCCAATACACGTTATGGAAAGTGAATTAAATATAACGCCCCTGTTTTTAAGAAGAAAATTTCTAGCATATAAATATTGTCTGAAAAGTAAATCTAGATCTAATAATACAACTATTAAGCTACTAACAGAACTCAGCTTATTCTGTAAAGATAGGTACTGGCAAAATAAAAAGAAACCGCTTCTAGCTATGACATTAGAACAAGTTAATAATAGTAATTTGTATTCTTCGGATCCACTAGATATGTTCTCTTTAAATACTTGGGTATCAAGTATTAATATTAAAACCGTAATTAAGGAAGACTTAGATTGTATCAAGAGTGCTAAAAGATGTCAGGAGATAAATTCTTTAAAGTCGAATGTGATCAATGAATTGAATGTTAAATATTTTGGATGGCACAAGCTTTTTTGTGATGGATCTAAGGATAAATGTGGGGTAGGTGCCGCTTATGTAGATTCACTACTGGGTAATAAATGTAAGATTAAAATCCCTAATAATTTGACAATAATGTCAGCTGAATTAATTGCTATAAATGACGCCCTAGTATATGATGGTACAACAGATTTTCAAAAAACAGTCATATTAACTGATAGCAAGAGTGCTCTTCAACATATTGCTCGATGCGCCTCTGGTCTCAGAGGTGTATCGATAGCATACCATATATTAAATGAAATATTTAAACTTCAATGTAAAAACCGTAATTTAGTATTGCAGTGGGTACCATCACACATCGGTTTACAAGGCAATGAGGAGGCTGACAAACTGGCTAAATTGGCAATTACACAAGGAAGAGAATGTAATATTGATCCAGACTATACAGAAATTTTAATTAAATACAAAGAGAAATGTTATGCACTTTGGAAAGAATATTTTGACAAAAGGTCGCAAGAAAAAGGGATTTGGTACAAAACTATCCAGAGTCAGCCTCCGAAAGTGCCTTGGTTCAATCAATGTCTATTGAACAGAAAATCTGTTGTATTAGCAATGCGACTTCGCTCCGGACACATTCCGTGCAACAAGTTTGCTTTCATGATGAAAAAAAAACAATCTCCAAATTGCGAAACATGCAACACAATCGAAGACATACAACACCTACTCGCGGAATGTTCTAAAAACCATCACGAAAGGAAACTACTGGTCGCCAAAACTGACATTAAAATGTACAACATAGGGGAATATCAAAGTATACTCTCTGAACCACTGTCAGATGCTGCCCAAATGGTTTATCATTTATTAAGTAATGTATAAGTAATTAAATATTTTTGTGCTATTTAGTTATAAGGTACAATGGGACTGACATGTTAATAATAACGAAAGTCCCTTAAATAAAAAAGAATAAAAAAAAAAAAAAAATTTGATCAAGGTCAGACCAATAGTTTTTGAGTTATTCTTAATAACTTGTATTGAAGTCAGCTGTACAAATTTTTTAATTTTAAATTATTTATAAATGTAATGGCCATGACCATTTCTACAATTAAATCAGGTCTAGCACATAAACAGATGATTCCATAGAATACTCTATGAAATTTCAAAAGCAACATGATCTTCTTATATATGATCTTCATTGGACAACTCTTATGGCTCCAATAGGATAATATAGCGGACATATCTCACACTGATATTACACAGCAGATTGAACTGAATGTTGGACAAAATAGTCCAGCATCTGCAGTGAAATATGTTATGAATTGTTTTATTATATTGCAAACTGGTGGAACACATTTCCCGTGTAGTGGCGGGCAAGCATACCTACTACCCCAAAACTTTCCGTGGGTGTCGTAAAAGGCGATAGAGGGAAACTGAGGCAGAAGATGGGCAACAGCATCTTTCCGAACAGCAAAATAACAACAAAAAAACTGTGGTTGCCAACCCACTCGCCAATCGTGGCGACTATGGCAATGTGGGGTATATGATGAGAGTTACGAAGAGACGGCCCCCAATCCCCGCCGGCCCCGTTATTTCTGGCTACGGTGGCGACCAGGTGGCGGGGCAGGGGTGCTAAGAATATCCGGTGGAGGTCCGGTTGCCCACGGAGACGACTCGGCCTGGCAAAATATCACGCACGTGCCCTGAGGACTGACGAGAAAATCCTGGAGCTAGAAGAAGCGATAGACAAGTTGCGCTGGAATATTATAGGATTATCCGAGGTCCGAAGAGAGGGGGAGGACACGACAATCGTCTAATCCAGCAACTTGTTCTATCACCGGGTGGGCGATTATGTGTCCCAAGGCGGTGTCGGATTTATCGTCCACAATTCTCTCGTTAAAAACGTTGTAAATATTGGGAATGTGTCGACGAGGGTTGCGTACCTTATACTCAGAATCACCAAACGGTATTCACTGAAGGTCATTCAAGTTTACGCACCAATTTCGGGACATTCCAATGAGGTGGGGGACATGTATGAGGATATATCTAGAGACATTCATTCCTCCAATACCCACTATACGGTGTTAATGGGAGACTTCAACGCAAAACTAGGCACAAGAGAGAACGGTGAGCTGAACCCTCGGGTACTACGGTCGAGTATACCTTCGAGTAGGGAAATTCGGAATAGGTCAACAGAACCCAAAGAGCCAGCAGCTGGCCGACATCACGGTGAAAGAGGGACTCTTTATGATGAATTCTTTCTTCCAGAAGCAGCCCCACAGGAAGTGGACCTGTTCGAGCCGCGACGACTTGACAAAAATTGAGATTGAATTCATTTTGACGACTAGACCGCAACTGTTCAGTGATGTCTCAGTGACCGCGAGTTTGGCAACCGGCAACAATCACCAAATAGTGAGAGGTACATTGAACGTACACGTTAAGTTGGAGAGGTCCCGTCTAATGAAGTCAATGCTCCGTGTCCCTCGTGCTCTAATCCAAAGTCCCAAAAAATTTCAGTTTGAGTTACAAAATCGTTTTCAGTGTCTAGAAGATTGCAATACAGTGAACGATATTAATTACAGGCTGGTGAAGACTGTGCATTCAGTCGGAGCTAAGTTTTGCAAAACCCGCCGCAGAAGAACACAAAAACTCCCCAAACACACTCGTAATATCATGGCTGTTAGACGGGAAATGACGCTGGAGTCTTCAGCAGGTTCGACAGCATAAAGGCAACTGAACAGACAAACCTCCAAATGCATGCGGCGGCACTTACGCAACTTCAATACAGCATAGAGCGTAGATTTTAAGAGGAGATCGAGCGGAACCAGGGCTTCGAAGTCTTTGCCAGAGATCTGTCTGCCAGAAACAGCCAACTGTCAAAACTGAAGACCGAGTGTAGCAGCATCCTTTACTGGACACCTGAGATTTTGAGTGAGATTGAGAGGTTCTATGGGCAGATGTATACATCATCGTTGGAGCCACACGAGTGTGAGTAACGATCCAAGAGCGAGTCTTATCCGACACTATTCCGAAGATATCCCGGATGTCAGGCTGAGCGAAATAAAAATGACTCTCCAGTACCTTAAAAAAGGCAAGTCCCCGGGTGAGGATGTAATTACAGCGGAGCTTCTGAAAGCGGGTGGAAAACCGGTACTTGAAGTCCTTCAGAAGCTCATTAATTCCGTCCTCCATGGTGGCACTACACCGGAAGCCTGGAGCATAAGTATGATGGTCTTGTTCTTCAAGATAGGCGACAACACTCTCTTGAAGAACTACAGACCGATTTCCCTTCTGAGCCGCGTCTACGTGCTGTTTTCGAGAGTCATTACGATTCGTCTCGCACGCACAGACTTCCAGTCTCCTGAACAAGCCGGTTTCCGAAAAGGCTTTAGTACCATAGACCAAAATAATTACCCTGCGGCAGATTGTACAGAAGACAGAGGAGTATAATCTGCCACTTTGCCTTGCGTATGTGGACTATAAGAAAGCCTTTGATTCCGACGAAATTTGGGCGGTGCTGCAGTCTCTTCAGCGGTGCCAAGTTGACTGTCGGTATATCGAAGTGCTGAAGTGTTTGTACAGTAGAGCTACGATGGCTATCCGAGTACAGAACCAGAGTACGAAACCTATTCAATTGCAGAGAGGTGTAAGACAGGGTGACGTGATATCCCCGAAACTCTTTACCGCTGCATTGGAAGACGTTTTCAAGCTTCTGGACTGGATAGGATATGGTATTATCATCAATGGCGAGTACGTCACTCACCTTCGATTTCCCGACGATATAGTCCTTATGGCAGAATCGCTGGAGGACCTAAGCACTATGCTCAATGACCTCAATAGTGTTTCCCAACGGATAGGTCTTAAGATGAACATGGACAAAACAAAGATCATGTGTAACGTCCACGTCACACCTATGCTGGTAGTTTTTGGGAGCACTAAGCTCGAAGTTGTTGACGAGTATGTTTACCTGGGAAAAATCGTTCGACTAGGTAAGTCTAACTTCAATCGAGAGGTCATTCGACGGATTCAACTCGGCTGGGCAGCGTGCAGGAAATTATGTCACATCTCCTTACCAGGTATACCTGAAAACTTGAAAACGAGATTGTATAACCAGGGCGTGTTGCCAATTATGGCAACACGCAATGGTTGTATAATCCATACTTCAATGCTGGCCGATTGAGAAAGTTCAAGGTCGCTCAGCAAGCTATGGAGAGGGCTATGCTCGGGGTTTATTTGTGTGATAAACTCAGAAATAAGGATATCCGCAGTAGAACCAGGGTGTTCGACATAGCCCAACGGATTACTAAACTGAAGTGAAAGTTGATCGGCCATATACCTCGAAGAACCAACAACCGTTGGGGAAAAAAGTTCTCGAGTGGCAGGCAGCCTCATACCGGTAGGCGAAGTGTAGGGCGACCCCCTACTATATGGAGTGACAAACTGGTAAGACATGCAGGAAGTCGATGGATGCAGGTGGCTCAGGACTGTGATTTGAGGCATTCCTTGTGGCAGGCCAATGTTCAGCAGTGGACTTGTGAAGGGCTTTAGTGATGACATGCAAACTGGCTCGACAAAGATTCTGCCATTTCCACTAGGTGGAGTAATGAGATTTACTTGGGAATGCATTTTACCATTTAAAACGTTAGTCTACAGCAGAACATAGGTACCTCCATAGATTACCTCATAAAATAATTGCCTTGGTTGCCATGCTTAGCAAGTGGTTTAGGAATGCAGTTTTTTATTTTTTAAAGCTGTTATCAAGATGATGCTGCTGCCTGTCTCCTGGTTCAAATTCCTCCTGTCGACAACTACAAGATGATAATATGAGGTATGACTATTCTTACACCATCCTTTACTCACTCCAGTCTTATCACAGTGTAACTAAAGTATTTATTAATAACTTGATCATAGCACCACCTATGTTTGCTATAAATAGTTTAGCAGACCGTTCTGCTCTTTCGAATGGTTTTTAATGAAAATATATGTTAAGAAAAAATTCTCATTAACACTATTCACATTCTTCATACTTGCTTCACATATGCTTATTGGCAATAATTTTTTTAGAATAAGGTTGCAGCAAATTGGAACAAATATCCCATTAAAGTTCAAATATTAAGTATAATGCGACAGAAAAACTCACAAAATACCAGGGCTCGGAAACCGGTTCAAATTCTAAACCGGTTTCGGTCATTGACCCCAAAAGCGGTTTTTGCGGAATAACGGTTTTTCACAATTTAGGTTTAGGTAGTAAGAATTAACCGGTTAAAACCAAGTTTGGTAATATCCCCCCTCTCCCTTACCCCGCTTGCACCCAACTTTGTACGGCTGCCCTCTGTTTAATTCACGAGGTTTTTAGACACATGAACGATATATTCATAGCATCAACGCGACTGCCTTGTAACGTACTCCCTCATATTTTTCCATTTTTAAGCAACGATCGTATTATAGATAACAGATGTAAGTTCGGTTTCAATTAATTATGCGTTATCTTCACTTTAAAATTAAGTTTCGACATAAAGTTTAATTTGACTTTATAATTTAAATTGACTAATTATATTTAACGTTTTCTATTACTATTACGCTATGCGTCTTTATTTCAATGTCATTAGTTGCAGTAATATATCGCAAAAAATAATGATGAACTTTCTTAACAGAACACGATATTTTTAAAAGTTATGAAATTATATGTTATAGTATTTTTGTTCTTTTTAGGACTAAAGTGAGGTAGATTATCAGATTTTTTTTAAATTCAGAAGCTCGTGATTAGGGCAAACCTCTGAGGTGTACAGTTTAACTAGAAGTCATGTCTAAACACGATAAAAAATTGTTTGTTATGATCAGATAATTTTAACAAAAGAAATTAACATTTTTCAAATTTCACTAATGAGGAATTGGAGCAAATCTTATCATCTTGTATACGTACAAGATGCTACTAAAAATATTAGCTTTTCTATATAGAGTGCAAGGTAACCACATAGACGAAATTAAATTTACTGATACTGAAATTAATAAAGAAAAATAATTCGAATCTAACAAATCATTATGATTAAATTTGGCTATACTTTGCTGTCGCCTGTAACCAAATACATACACTAAAAATCCTGTCTTTTATTTCAAGTAATTGTTAATAACTCCCAATTAACTAGATCATCGGTATAAATCACACTGATATCTACGATCTTGTATTGAATTATAAAAGACAATTATTAAAAGTGCAGCCAAGTTTTCTGACGCCTCAAGATCAAAATAATGTAGTAATTAGTTTGGAATTTTTTACAAACTTTCATACTTTACGAATATGAAACTATTCAAATAAATAAAATTGAAGTGTGTTCGTAACGTCAAAATAACAGATTTTTACTAAATATATATAATATAAAAAAAATTACAATTTTGTCTGTCTGTTATGTGGTTACTAGCGCGACTGTGGATCATTATTTTGGTCCTGGGTTTGAATCCCGGGTCATGCCAAGTACCGTTATTGGATTAATTTGGGTATAAAATTGGGTATTCTAGGAGCCACCCTGATAGTCGTATTACAGCCCTCTAAATCAAGCACTTAGATTTTTGCGTTTTCTCGTCGTACGTTTTCTTATAGAAAAGGGGGCAAACGAGCATGCGGGTCACGTGATGGTAAGTGACTACTGCCGCCCATGAACAACTGCAACACCAGGAGAATAGCAGGTGCATTGCCGGCCTTTTATAAAGGAGTAAGCTCTTTTCTTGAAGGTCCCTAAGTCGTATTGGTCCGGAAAAATCGCCGGTGCTAAACAATTCAACAGAGAAGTTCTACGAGGAAAAAAACTTTTTTTTTTCTTTAAAAATCTCCTAGTAAAACACACAGTGGTGGCCCGTCAAACATCCAGATGGTGAGGATAGTATCGTGAATTTTGACGCGACGTGGGTTCATGAAATATGGCGGCTGAGATTAAACCGAACCTCAGAGCACTCCCCGAGGTAGATGCGATAGAAAATGCAAAGGGATGCTACATCCCTACGCAGTGCCAGTCAATCGAGCCGATCAGAAAGTATTCAGACGTCGACGACTCGAACCGCTCTACGCTGGATGCAGTCAAGTGGAAGGAGCTGACACTGGCGTGCCCCGGCCCAGAGATGAGCGGCCGAATTTGCGCTCTGTAAAATTGCAAGCGATGTGCCGACATGAAATACTGCCCCGATCTGCTGAGCACGCCAAGCTTTTTAGAGGCCAATTTGGCCTTCCCTTCCAAGTGACTACAAAACTGCACACTATTGGATATGTCGACGCCGAGGATTCGGATGCTAGTTGAGGCTGCAAGGGGAGTGCCTTAAAACTGAGGAGATACGACAAAGGGGTTCTTTTTAGCGGTATACGTGCAAACTTGTGTCTTCTGGGGATGGAACTGGACTAGATTTAACCGCTCTCAATCCGAGACTTTGTTCAGCAAAGAATCGACATCAAACACAAGTTAGTTCCGGTACTCGGAGACGTTTTCCCGGGAAATATTGGCACGGCCGGCTGAGAAATATTGCATCACCAGTGCTGGCATTATACCAGTTTGCAACATATCATTGATATGCAGTAGAAACAGCGTTTGTGATAGCACGCAGCCTTATGGAACACCAGCGTTAATAGGCTTGTAATCAGTGCATGCACCGTCTACTACGACCTCGATGCTCCGATCAGTAAGGAAACTGGTGATCTAATTGCACAATTTCTCGGGAAGCCTATAGGAAGGAAGCTTCGATGAAGCGCTTTGTGCCAGACCCGATCGAAGGCCTTTTCTATGACCAAATTAACGGCCAATGCCTACCCCTTGCCTCTACTGCCTTCGCTCATCTATGAGTTAGATAGACCAGAAGATCACCAGCTGATCAACCCCGACGAAAAGTGTTTGTAATGGATTCCATTATTTTGGAGAACAAGGAGGTGATGGCAATAAGCCTGTAGTTTGACGAGTTTGAGCGGTCGCCTTTTTTAGGGATCGGGTGAACCAAAGCTGTCTCCCATGAATTTGGGATAACGCTTTAGGAGTAGAAGTACCGGAAAAGACGCGTTAAAACCGGTGCCAACTTCGGAGCACACGTCTTCAGCACAATGGAAGGGACTCCATCAGGCCCACGCGACTTGTTGACGACCAGGGAGAGGAGTGCTTTGTAAACCGAGCGCTGTGTAAGCCGCATATCTGGTATGGAGCACTTAAATCGCGGGATGGTCGACGGTGTGTTCCTCCGTCATCGAGAGTCGAGTTGGACGCAAAAAGAGAGATTAACAGATTGGCTTTCTCCTTTGCGGCATGGACTCAGTGAGTCACCCTCTCTTTGCAGAGATGGCTGACAGAAGTTCCCTTGGACAGCCTTAGCAAGAGACCAGAATGCACGGGTTACCGAAAGAAGGCGAACTAACCTCTCACCAACTACGCCGATGTGCTTTGACCTTGCCTTGGCAATGAACTTCTTTTGAAGAGTGCTGGTGTTTACATCCCGAGACATCAACGTCTCGGGATGTAAAGGTGTCGTCATCCCAGGCCTAGCAGCACTCCTGCTTATAGTGTGATGCTATTTCACACGAGCGACCAAACCATGGCTGGAATCTGCCTCCGATGGGCACCACAGAAGATGGAAACCTGATATCCGTCCAGATAAGAGGTCAGCAGAAGTTCCAACAGGGAAGGTGCATGATCTTCTACATCTGGAATCCGCGTAGGCAAAGTAAGTAGCTGTGTAACCATACGTCAAGGCAAAGTCATAAACAAACTTCCCCATATGATCGGTTAAATGTGAACCCCCCCCCTATCAGTATACGCGTTATATAGGATACGCGGGACCGCTTGAGCACACACGCTCAGGAACAGTAGGGTAGCTTGGACGTGGGTGCTCAGCAAAGGATTCTCCGTCACCAGGATGCTGGTACCCTCCTGGGGTAGTTTTTTATTTGATTCCGCTACTATACTTTAAGGGGGGGGAGGGGAATTGGGCCTCAGACCACCTACACTTACCTAGCGAAACGCAGAAATAAACTTATTCTACTTCACGCTGGTATTCTGTGAGGTCGTGGTACTACCCTGGTACAACAAAATTTAAAAAAATAATTTATTCTTATGTAAACAACCGATACACAAGAATAAATTATTTAATTATTTTCTTCGTTATAAGACAAGTCCAGTCTTAACAAATAAACCAAACACAACAACTGCCTTTCTTTCTTCAAAACTTCTCTAATACTTTCACGTTTTTCGTAAACGCCAAACTCCCACTACACACCCTGATCGCGACTGAAAAAACCTATCGCTTAAAGGTAGATAATAGATGATAAGTATGCCCACATGCGGCGATGCCGCATAAGTACCTCACAACGTGAATCTACCTGTCCTATTCATAACTGCCTTTACGCTTTACGGAATTAACCGGTTAATTTGGGTGTCAAAAGCATTAAGTAACCGGTAACCTTTATTGTTTAGGTTTAATAAAAACCGGTTAATTTTTTAACCGGTAATTGAAGGAGCGATAAATTTACCGGTAATTAATCGAAATTAACCGCTCTTTTTAAACCGGTTCCGAGCCCTGCAAAATACCACCGAAATCTAAATATTGTGTGTGATAGAAGATGCATACTGTGATCAAAACCACCTTATTTGTAAAATATATAATTTTAAAAGTTTTGTTATCTCAATAACTATGTGTTCTGCATTATAATCATTTAGAAAGGCTAACTAAAAAAACTATCTTAAGAGAGGGAGAGCTTCTAACTGGCACAAAATTTAATTATGAGTACCATTTCAATAGTAACTTATTGAAAACTCCTGTACACTCCTGGTACTGGTAACTTTTATCATCATAAAACTAAAAAAGTCATTATAGGATATTTTTTTATAAGGGTAACAAACAAGCACACAGTCCACCTGATGGTATGCGATTGCTGTAGCCCATAGAAATCTACTTCTATCCTCGACTAAGAATCAAAATGCAGATGCATTGCCACCTGTGAGGACTACAATGGAATTGCCTTGTTTTCAGTAAAAAGGGTCTCTTGTTCTGTACACTCACCATACTAAACACAGCAGCGTTAAGCTGCTATTTTACAGTAGTATTATGTGAGAGCATGGTCTTCGCCAGTCGAGCCGACCTATTCGTGCTTGAACTATACTACTAATATAGGTGCAGCATGACTCAACCAGGTATATATATATATAAGATATGCAGATATCCACCAAAACTACCTTTAGTAAGTGCTATCTCCACCTATAGGGCCTCGCTGCTATAGACAATCTTTGATTTACTGGAATAGCTTTCATCATGTTAGTAGGCATCCTGTTTTTGAATTAATGGTTGAACTTTATTCAATAATTTTTTATAAGAATCATTGTCCATCCTCAGAAAGTTCTTATAATCATCTGGTGCGCTAGTTTCTAGCACTCTTTGTAGATGTTTGTGTGTGAAACAATATCTTAATTTGTACCATTTTTTTCACCAAATTCTTTTTCTTTTTTGCTTATTATTTAAGGAAGACATTAATACAATAAACGCGAGAAAATCTTTATCCATAGTCGACAGCATTTTTTGAAACCGCAATAGGACTTTCTTGTTTGAACTTTGAAGCCACACTGCACGCTTCTGTTTGATGCGAATTCAAAGCGACATCAAACGATTTGGTCAAACACGTGAGGTTTGAATCAAACCGTTTGACCATCTTGGGGGGGGGATACTTTATTGAAATGGGTAATAAAGTAATAATACTCAGTGTACTTAACATTACAACTTACAAAAGTGCCACCAAAATCCTTAGCTGGTCTTATTCGATAAGAGTATCTTAGCTCGGGTGGATCAATAATTTCAAAAAACACATCTCCTGAAATAACATCGGCAGTCGATGCACCATCATTAAAATGTAAATCATTTGCTGAAAATACAAAAAATTGTGACAATACCAAAGAATTTAAATTGCACACTTTTCATAACTTATAAAAAGGCACTTCGCACCTTTGCAGATAATATTTTTTTAAAAACTAATTACCTCCTGATGAAATTCCATTCACAAATATAAGTAGAAAAAGAATAATAATGTACGGTAAATAAGAATAAACACGCAAAATTTTGTAGCGCATACTCGAACTTGTCGCCTCCTAAATGTCAGTTGTCACATAGCACAGAACACTAGTAAATAGTAATACCCTTAGGCGGGTCACATAGACTAATATATAAAGTTGTCATTGGATGATTGGAATGTAATGTAAGTGTAGAATAGAGTAGGCGTGTGTATCTCTTTCATAAACTATATAGAAACACTACGCGTTATCTCTTTACGGAAGCGACTCAGTGATCCGGATCACTGAAGTGATTCAAAAGATTAGTTCAGTAACAACGTATCAAATGTATCATTTGGATCTGAAACAGTGAAACATTACTTTGCTCTCTGCACATTTCGCGCGACGCGTCGCTTGCAAAGAGTATAATGAGTATATACAGGATGTCGCTTGCGAGGCGACTGAGCCATGAGCGAGAGAGACATACTGAGACAATGATTGACTTAACCATAGATAAATAAACATGTAGCAAGCTAAACTTAACTACTGACTCGCGAGTGGCGAGTGAGCGGGCGAAATAATTATAAAACATACAAGTCAGATAGAGATAACAAATGAGAAGTGTATCACTCAACTCGTACGGATTTTCGCTGTCGTTACTCATGCTCGTAAAAATTACCACTAAGGCTCTTGTATCAAATACTATACGATCGTTTTTTGTATGTAATGTTTGCATTAACAAGTTGTCATTTTACGTTCAAATTGTTTATGTTCATTAGCGCCAGTTTATGAAAACATACTGAGTTCTGTTTAGGATTTCTTTGCGTAGTGATTATTGTGACTTACTTTCTTCCTTTTCATCATAAAGTTAGAGTTATGAGACTTTACGAGAGAATTATGTGTACATAGACATTGTTGTTTTACATTTTTGATATTTTTGTAAATAATGAATTGACATAATGACATTTTTGTTAAAGTATGAAGAAGGATCGATTTTATATACAATCTTATTACGGTACACAATAAATAACCTAAGCACTTTTATTATTGCCACATAACATTTCACTGACTCAGTCAGTAATAAACGCCCGCGACGCAACTTAATGTATTCGGAACATTCTGTATGTTATATCTTTTGAGTCGATGATCCAAATGAAACATATCAGTGTTTCGGAACATTTCAGTGATCAAGATGCAAATGTTCCAATCGCAAAAATGATACACTATGTCTACCTCCAGTGTAGAGAGAAGGAGGACCATCTCTATATATGAAAAGTGTCCCTAAAAACGTGTCCAATAACGGTGGCGCTGCAGTAGCATAGGATAAATTTAAAAAAACCGCCAAAAGTAATTAGAATAAGATGGAGAAATAAACAAGGACCGACCAATCCGCTTGGTTTTGTACTACGGTACTACCATAGATAAAGGTGTATAGTAAATAGTTGAGATTTTGTATACTGACATTTTACTTAATACTCAAGTCATGATTTTTTTTTAAATATTTGAATTCAGCTGACTTCACTCCGTCTACAACAGCTATCTTCATATAATAGTTTTTCAGACGCCAGCGCTATTGTGGTAGGTTTTGGAACCTCTATTTTCAGTAAATAGCAGGACACTTTTTCAACTTTTGTCCCTTATGAGATGTTTCTCCTTGTTACTCTACACTCCATACTTAGAAGCTATGCTTAGAAGTATATGGACCGGGCATACTAACCTGTACAATAATATTGTACAGTAAACAAAGGTATGGGGATGGGATGGAGATCCTTGATCCCATATTATAATCCCATATTATAGTATTTTTAATATAAAATAATAATGATTAGTTGAGTAAAAATTAAATACTTAAACTGTTTTAAAAATCAATATTTATTTATTATTAATTGGTTAACAGGAACGATCTGCACATAATTGATCACAAATGGTAAGTTATACAAGCATATTTGTGTCCTGCTGGATATCATATTAAATTTTTATATTCAGATTAGGAAAGGATACGGTATCAACATCAATGGCGAATACATCACTCACCTTCGATTTGCCGACGATATAGTCCTTATGGCAGAATCGCTGGAGGACCTAAGCACTATGCTCAATGGCCTCAATAGTGTTTCCCAACGGATAGGTCTTAAGATGAACATGGACAAAACAAAGATCATGTTTAATGTCCATGTCACACCTATGCCGGTAGTTGTTGGGTACACTAAGCTCGAAGTTGTTGACGAGTATGTTTACCTGGGACAAATAGTCCGATTAGGTAAGTCCAACTTCGACCGAGAGGTCAATCGACGGATTCAACTCGGTTGGGCAGCGTTCGGGAAATTACGGCACATCTTCTCGTCAGGTATACCTCAAAACTTGAAAACGAGACTGTACACCCAGTGCGTGTTGCCAGTGATGACATACGGAACTGAGATGTGGTCCTTCACTGCTGGCCGGATGAGGAAGCTCAAGGTAGCTCAGCGAGCTATGGAGAGGGCTATGCTCGGAGTTTCTCTGCGTGATAAACTCAGAAATGAGGATATCCGCAGTAGAACTAGAGTGACCGACATAGCCCAACGGATTAGTAAGCTGAAGTGGCAATGGGCCGGCCATATAGCTCGAAGAACCGACAACCGATGGGGAAGAAAGGTTCTCGAGTGGCAGCCTCGTACCGGCAGGCGAAGTGTAGGGCGTCCCCCCACTAGATGGAGTGACGACCTGGTAAGATATGCAGGAAGTCGATGGATGCAGGTGGCTCAGGACCGTGCTTTGTGGCATTCTATGGGGGAGGCCTATGTTCAGCAGTGGACTTGTGAAGAAGGGCTGTATTGATTGATTGATTGATTGATTCAGATTTTAAATGAAAAATATTATTATTTTTCGCAGGTACATCAATTTTGTTCATTTAAAATTTAAAAATCTGGCATGATCATGAAACGGTGGATGAAATATGATATCCAGGATTTATAAACTATTATTATTATTATATATTAATTTCTGTGCAAAATTAATTTATTAAAATAATTTCTATACGACATCATAGATAAGAGTGTACGACACTATTTCACTGCTTTTTGACAGTTTGACAGCAGATCTACCACAAAACTTGGCGCTTAACATGGTGACGTAGTCACGCATGGATGAGCTAATGACGTCACACGAAAGTATTACCAAAATAAGCACTTTACAAACGGTAGTTTTCTCTCTTTTCTATTGCAGCAACTGCTTTGTTAAAAAGAAACAAAACTGTTTATGACATGATACGAGTTGCTGCTTCCGTATCTGACCAGCAACAAAATATCTACTATCTTTTTTCCTATAATTTTCATGTAAATATAGCTTGTACACAATTAATTGTTAATTTATCACTTGGTGCAGCTTATCGATCGATTTTATTTTATTGCTGGCTCTTTATGACTTGCTGCTTCTATAACTGACCAGCAACAAAATATCTGCTACCTTTTCTCCTAAAATTTTCATAAAAATATAACTTGTAAACAAACAATTACTAACTTAATACTTGGTCCAGCTTATTGATAGATTTTACTTTGTTGCTGGTTCTTTGTGACATACTGCTTCCGTTACTGACCAGCAACAAAATATCTGCTATATTTTTTTCTTAAAATTTTCATGATATAGCTTGTACACATATAATTATTAACTTATTACTTGGTGCAGCTTATCGATCTATTTTATTTTGTTGTTGGCTCTTTATGCTTTCATAACTGAACAGCAACAATATATCTGTTGTTCTGTTTTTGAATCTCCCGTATAGCAGCATGTATTCATTTATTTGTAACTTATTACTTGATACAGCTTTTCGACCGATTTTATGATGTTGTAGGCTGTCTGGGAGTAATTGATCTATTTATTAATTAGCAGCAAAATTTTCATTAATTTGGAACTTCAGAATCAGTATCAAAACATAGATTGATTTTTATTAATTTTTGATGCTTTTTTTTTAAATTTTGATTTTTTTTATTTTGATTTTTTTTCATTTTTTTTGCATTATATGTCAGCAACTAATTAGCAACAAATTATCCCGTTTCATCCGCTACGGCGGCGTTGATTAAAAGTTTTTACTGCTGTCTTAATGTAAAGATAGCAGTAATTCAATTTACTCAAAACCGCTTGGAGCAACAAAATCGCGATTTTACTAACTAATTAGCAACAAATTAGCTACAAATTCCTGGATACAATTTTTATGTTTCTGCTGACTTTTCACTGCTATCTTTATAGAGCTGGAAGATTCTGAGAAAGAGCAGCGCAAGTATAAGCCGTACTTTGTATCTGACTACAACAGGAGGTACCCTGAGGACTCTGTCCTCGTTGATTTTGTTGTCTTTGTCGAATGAAATGATGAAAGAAGGCCAATCGGCACGCGGGACATGATGTCTCTGTCCACACATATGAAGAGGTTCAATAAAGGCATTAAATCTTTGCAATCTATGAATAAATACAAAATAGGCGTTCATTTTGAAAAGCCCTCTCTAGCGAATGCATTTTTAAATAATGTTACATTTCTTAATGAGTACATAATGAAGGCATCTATCCCAGCCGTAGGGAGAGAAATAACAGGAATCATAACTAATGTTCCCACTAATCTTTCTAATTCAAGAATGTTTGGTATGTTAACGACTTACAGGAAGATAATATGTGTTAAAAGGATAATGAGGAAACATACGAATGTCGCAGGACGCAGTTTGCTGCAGGCGACGAGCACCGTGGCCATTACGTTCTCTTCTAATGTTTTGCCGGACCACGTCGATCTTCATGGTTGGCGGTTCGTGGTAAATCAGTATATTCCACCAGTGAAGCAGTGCTACAACTGTCTGAGGTATGGCCACTTAGCAAAGTACTGTAAAAATTCTGTAAAATGCTCAATTTGTACTGAAAATCACAGCTATAAAGATTGCCAAGTCTCTTAAGACAAAGCGATATGCATACATTGCAAAGTAAACCATCTAAGCATTTCTGGAGAGCGTCCTGTTAGGACGCTCTCCAGAAATGCTCCAGAAACAATAGATAAAAGAAAATCAGACTAAATTACACAAAACCCCGTTTGTAGACCTTTTTAATAAAAACGAATTCCCCGAATTAAACAAAAAAATCCTAAAGATGCTCTTATGTCACTGCTAAAGAATGATGACATTATTAATATAATTTTAAATACAGTCATTAAAGTATTAACTCTTAATAAATCAAACGAACAAACCACCATATCTTCTCAGCTTGTTAAAGATGTTCTCATAGATACAATGAAACCAAAACAGATATTTCATTATTTAACATTTAATATTTTATGGATCCGTTTAACATTTTACAATGGAATGCACAGAGTTTAATTAAAAATCGCTTTCAATTTACACAATTTTTATATGAGAACACTGTAGATGTTGCTCTCATATGTGAAACTTGGCTTAAACCTAGGCACAATTTTGGAGTAAAAGGTTATAATATTATACGATTAGATTCAGGTAATGATCATAATGGAGTAGCAATACTTCTATATAACAAAATTGGATTTCGTGATATCAATACATTCTCTGATGACTCATTACAAAATATAGCTGTACAAATACAATATAATGATAAATTATTAACTTTAGTTAGTGTTTACTGTCCCCCTAATTAATTATAATAAATCCACATTAGATAATTTAATCCAAAGTTTGCCACAGCCAGTCTTTATAGCTGGTGATTTCAACGCCCATCACACGTTATTTATTTATTTAACAATTTGTTCATTTAACAACTTTATTATTTATTTTTTTAACATATTTATTTCTTTAACAAGCCGCGGCTGACGGACGCGTCCAGTAGTTTGTTCTCAGCTTAAGAAGTGCTAGTGCAGATAATATGTCGCAGCGGCGCTTGTATTGTATATCTGCTTTCATCGAGTCGGCCGATAGTATGGAATTGAGTGTTATTACTTTAGCTAAATGTATATGACGGCACCTGCACCGTTGTAGATGCGGTGGCGTCGGTCTAGCTAGACACAATTCTTGTAAACCACACGTGTACCGCACACCTGCGGCATTGCGCCTGCGTTGCCGCCCGTCCTGCTTGTATAAAACTGACTGAGCGGCCGCCGTGAAGACAGTCTTGGCTCTGACATGGAACGGTGCGCTTGTCGTATTCCGTTACTAGTTTATCATCGACTCGTTGGATAATGAATTCGTGTAAACGAATTAATTATTATTCCTAACTACAAAATTAGTCTCTGTACTATACTCAATTACCCTTTCTACATATACATAAAGTAAATAATGTTTATTATTTAGCTATTAAGACAAACTAGCACAAAAGAGATTGATTAATAAATTATCCAATTGCCATTTCACAATGTCCAATGTCCCTGGAAATATATCTGAATGTGCATATTTATTCAATGTTCATTTTGTAATCAAAAATACATATTGAATAATAACAATAATAAAAGTAACAATAATAAAAGATCGCTCTGAAATACGGTCTCGTGGATCATAAACTGCATTATTATAAGTACTTGTCGGAAGCCGTGCTTAAAAAAGGCCGCGCCAGGCTCTTCTGGGCCCAGGTTATTATCACAGACTGGACTATTTTTGCGAATAAATGCCTGATATTTACGAATAGTTAATGGACTAGATACAGTCAAGAATATTTTTGGTCCATATTACCATCCCGTATAACGAGAACCTCCTGAAAACCGAAATAGATAAGTAAGTAAAAAAAATACCTGGACCTTCAAGTGACCGATATGTAGGGTGGTCTGCTCATCGAAATTATTTCTTAAGTCGTTTCTGCTAACGGGTTGATCACGGTCAGCCTCCCGAGTCATCTGAGGCGACTGGCATTACGTGACGGACCGGTCCGGTACAAATTTAGAAAGCGATACTCTTTGACGCCGCCTGCATTGTCCGCCGGTTTTTTTCTTTCTTTTCCCTTATCCCTAAAGCTCTGCTCTGGCGCTTGGTCTATTTTGCCGTGGGATACCGTCTACTTAGGTGTTATTTATTTATAATATTACTTTATTTTATAGGTGTTGGTATTTACTTCAAGATATATTTTATCTTTTAGACAAACAATTCCTTTAGACAAACAAGCAACTTAATTAAGACATTTAAGACTTCCTTGTGGAATCGATTACAACCAGCGATTTTTCCGGACCGATACGACTTAGGGACCTTCAAAAAAAGAGCCTACTCTTTTTTAAAAAGCCGTTAACGTATCTGCAATTCCCTTGGTGTTGCAGTTGTTCATGGGCAGCGGTAGTTACTTACCATCAGGTGATCCGCATGCTCGTTTACTCCCTCTCCTATAAAAAAAAATTAAGATTGATAGTATTTACGCCATTTTATGTAATTTATTGTAGTGTTAACTTATTATCAGTGGACTTGTAAGGACTGTAATGACGATGATGATGATGATGTAACTTATTCATAAATATAACATGCTCCTTATGTTAAACTTTAGGGTAATTGACGTTTTAATATTTGATTTTGTACCAGTTTATGTTGTACCTATGGAGTGTAGAGTAGAAGGAGGACCATCTCTGTATATGAAAAGTGTCCCTAAAAACGCGTCCAATAAGGGTGTTGCTGCAGTAGCATAGGATAAATTAAAAAAAAGGCCAAATTAATTAGAATAAGATGGAGAAATAAACAAGGACCGACCAATCCGCTTGGTTTTGTACTACGTAAATAGTTGAGGTTTTGAATACTGGTATTTTACTAACTAGAGTGCGACACTTTTTCAACTTTCGCACCTTATAAGATGGTTCTCCTTCTACTCTACACTCCATAGTTGTAACCACAGATAACTGTATGGTTGTAACCATGGACCTAGAAAAAAGGGCGGACAGAGTCTCGCTAACAAACAATTGAGGCGTCGCAGTGACGGCAGCGTAACTATGTGTGAGCGTGTAGAGGGTTGCAAGATGAAGAAAAATTACCCATTTTTAAACGCAAAATAATTCAATTAGATTTAAGACATTCGTCATCGTCCTCGGAACCAGGACTTTAAGTTTAATAAAACAAGATTGTAATAAAACACATTGAATATAAAAATATTGATTATGAATATTTATTAATATTATAATTAATTTACATTTATTAACGGTTTTTTTAGAGTCCCTTTTGTTGGGTTAATTTTTTATAATATTGTCTTTTACTGTCAAAAGACTTAGAAATCTCCTTCAATTTAGCTATATGGTGAAAACGAATATTCAGATATTTTTCGGCTATATATTCAATGAGAGCTATTTTATGTTTTACTCTAGCAAACGCATGGTCAAGTTTTAAATTTAAAAAAATCCTGTCGTTAGCTATATATTTTTCCAGAATTTTGGTAAGCCTGTACTGATGTTGTCTTTCAGTATATATAGTTATATTATCTCTTAAATGCTTTCGGATCACTATCTCGCAAGTACAAAAATAAGGATGTATTTATTTTCAAAAAGAAAAGCAATACATCCCTTTTATGATGTATTTCTTTTCTAAAAGAAAAGAAATACATATCGGTGAAAAACATTGTAGTATAACCTATTCAACTAAAAAAGAATCATCGAAAACGTTTCGACATTGTCGGTGTAACTTAAAAAAACAAAAAACATTCAGTCGACTTGGCTCTCTTGACCTCCTTTTTTTCAAATCGATTAAAAACTTCTCTCCTTAACACGTACGTACCCCATGCGAAGCACTGGAAGTATTTGCTTCAACGAGTTGTTCCTCCGGAACGCTTGACGCCTCAAATAAAAACTAAAAAATTAATTACGTTTCAATATGTTAAGCTTATAATTGTAAGAGGAAAATAGATATTCATTGATCTTTATCTTTTTTGGGATGGCGTAAGTAACAACGCGAAGAAGTCCACCTTTTGTTCTCTATAAATCATTCTCCTCGAAATGTTTACTGCAGATTACACTAGATTTAGATGTATTCCAATTGTTTTCATTTCTACAGTCTTTTATTATTTGCACCCAGCCATTCTTCCACACATCATCTGCAGAGGGAAATCTATAAAATGTAAAATTTATAATATTGGTACTTTAGTATCATGGGACGCCAAAAGTATATACAGAGGTAAATTAATGAATTAAGGAACAATTCAAAGTGAACAAAAAGATATTAATCTCCCATATTTAAGGTAACTTGCAAATTTAATAACTGGCAACACTGATTAGTTTCGTGTTTTGATAATAATTTTTGTTTGTTAATAAAATGTTTTGATAATAAAGTTTGAAATAAATTAAAGTAAAAATGAGAAATAAGGTGAATAAATTACTTACTTACCTATGAAAAGTGATCCCCTGGCTTTTTTTAATGGAACCACTATGATTTCAACAGGTTTTCACTACAATGTTACGCGGACGCGGTTTGGAGCGTAATGGCGGGCTGTTGACTTACTATGGTGTGCATGTGTGCGTGCCGGCTTGTTTGTATTAGCGAGCTGACTTAGTATGGGTGCATCAGTAATTGTTTTAAGAGACGGCGTCCGCCCTTTTTTCTAGGTCCATGGTTGTAACCATACAAAACAAATATGACAAATATGAATGCGCCACGTGTCCTAAAGTATTACTTTATGAATGTCTGATGTCTATGTTCTGGGAAGAACTATTTCTATAGTCTATGATTGATGTTATCCATAATTAATGTTACAGAATAATTTCACGCATGTGTGTATTATCCAAATGTAGTTTAAAATACAGTTTAAAGTAAACTTCCCAACAAATATGACTTAAAACATTTCCATTGAAGTTAAAGCTAAATCAAATAAAATTTTAGTTACAATGGTGATACATAGCGCAAAGTACATTTAATAATATTTTTGAATTGTAATAACGAAAATCAGAACATATTGAAATGTCAAAGACAATGTTTAATACCTGACAATAAATACCAAATTATGGGGTAATCGCTAACCAAAGTGTTTGTCAAAGAAAGGCAGTAAAGAATTTTTAACGAAAAAAAAAATCATCTGACTTTATTTTCCACTACTCTACGAGGAGGATAATATTTTCTGACTAAATACCTATGTTTTTATCAATGCATATTTTCCGTTTCGTTTTTACCTATTAAAGCTTCATCTAGTCGACAAATTTTAAAAATCTAATACGGAATGCCTTGTGATGGTAGCATAATAGATAAATAAATGACAGTCTTACTTTTTCGTGAGCGATCTCTTCGTAAAATGTGCGGCATTACCATGGCCGACCGAAAGCGAAACGAAGAGATTCGCAATATGGCAGGTTTGAAAGATGACCTTATCACAAAAATTGATAAGGGCGTGCTTCGATGGTTTGGGCACGTTGAGCGAATGAGTGAAGACCGATGGTGAAGAAAATATATAGCGCGAAAGTAAATATTAAAAGGTATCGAGGTAGACCGAGACTAATTTTCGAAGACCATGTGAGCAAATTGCTTGTAGAGGGGAGGGTCAAGAGTACTCGGATACCTAGACGTGCATGTATGAAGAAGATAATGAATCTGAAAGAAGCGAAAGAGGTATGTAAGGGTCGTGAAACTTGGCGATCTGTTCTCTCTGGCTACCCCGTCAGGGATTGTGCGTGAAGATAAGTAAGCCTTACTTTTTCGTTTATATTATAAGTAATATATCCAGTCTGGTAACAGGTCTTCAAAGGTGTGAGATGTCTGGCACTGTGGTTCTCAATACACTTGCCAAGTGTGACGATTGAGCTATGAGGCAAATGCTCCCAAACACACTTCCGATTATATTAGGTTATATATCTATGATACGAGCCGATAATAAGATGAATATTTTGAAAGATTTGAGTAATACACACATACATACATATACATAAACACTCATGCCTGTCACCCAGAGAGGTAGCCAGGCTATTATGTATATATATAATAATCAAAGTAAAAAAATTGAATATGGGGAATTGAGGAAGTTTAAATTATAATCTTGTATCACTTATTATAGTCATTCTGTCAGGCTGTCAGGTTCAGGTATCAGTCCCATAGATAATACACTATATACCAGGGAAAGGGAATCAGTCCGCTGATCCGCTCGTCCGCTCCCCTCTTCGTCTTCGATATATACATTATACAGAAAGAAATAGCTACTTTGGATAATAACAAGAACAACAGTTCTCATCTCACACAATTAGTTTGTGGGTACAATATTTTATAAAGAAAACTAATATCAGCGTAAATAAATTGTTGTTCAGTTTTGTGGTAAGTAGGAATGTTTATTTTTTATTTATTTACAAATTGTTTGACGTGAAGTTATTTATTTTAAATACACAAGTAAATTAATTTTGCCGGCTTAGGTTATTGAAGAGCTTTCTGAAATTTCAATATTAATCGAAGTGGTGCTTGTGCGGTGTTCCTGTCGTTATTCCAGGTATAACTGAACAGTTCAATGTAGTGAAGATTAGTATTGTATTTTCAAACTGTAGTACTGTATTCTTAAAACCGAACTTTTGAAATTTAAGCTTACAATATTTATTATAAATGATTAAAATGTATCTATCATATATTAAGAAAGATAAAGACAGTTATCGTCACAAACTACAGTACGGATTATAAACAAACTTAGCAATACATTTACAAATGAGAAAAGGATGTAGGTAGTGTTTTTTGCAAAAAAAAAATTATTTATCCCTAAATACAGTTCTTTTAATCCATGATGCTAAAAATTCACCAATAAAATTTCTTTTATTGGAGTGTGCTGTGTTGGTTATAATAGATAAAACATATAAAACACTTCCTTGTTATAATAACTTCTCTGTTTACAAACTTTAAATTATTGAAATTTGTTATTTCTTTTAAACAACATCATGAAATGAAAATAAGTTATATAATATGAATATTATATAGTAACCCATATTTTAAGAAACACATACTTTGTCACTACAAAAATTTTAACAGAAACGGAAACTTTTTATGCAATGAAAATTATAAATAACACTTATTGAAAGTCACTCTTATGTTTAAATTACCACTCGTTCGAAAAAAAACCTCTGTACTGGGAAGAACCAGCAAGTAACCCAGCGGGATTTAAAACAAAAACAGCTTTCCATCATGTATATTATACAATTAACAATACAAAACAAATTAGAAATAGTCTGGTCACAATTACCTTATTCCCAGGGGTTATTATCATCCATAAATATCTAATAACAGTTTTAAGAAAGATAAAGTTTCTGTTTCTAATGTAATTAAAAACTTAAAAAAAATTAAATATCTCATAGCAGTTTTTAATGTAAATGGTTAAAGCTAACTCCACACATAGGCAGTATGGTAAGAGTATGGTAAGATAACTGGGTGTAGGAATTTTTGAAATTTAAGTTTTAATACAGGATGTTTAAACCTAAATGAGAGTTATATGGTATAGGGACAAACCACACACACAGGTGAATACCATGCAGACTGTCTGTGGTCTGTATCTGCAGGCCTATTACCTGACATCTTAACATCAAAATGATAGTCACTTTGTATTATATTAGTTTGTTATATTTTATGTGCCGTGGTAGCTCTTTTAGAAAAGCTATATAACTTACGTCATAATTTACTACAAAGTGGCTATCATTTTGATGTCAACAAAGTTAGCAAATAGGTTTACTGGATTGTATATTACTATGTCTGTGTATTCCTTTGTAGTCAATGCGATTGGTAATATAATGGAAGCGGTGCAATATTATCCAGAGGCATTTACCGAACTTGCACATTATAATATATATATTTTGTAAACATTGACTGCATTTTCTTAGTTTCAATATGAACAAACAATTAATTTCTTTTTTTTTAATAAAATCTCAAATCTAAGTTCTTCTAAGATTGTTTTTGATCAATAAATAAATAATTAAAAACATAATTAGGATTCATTACATTTTTTTTCAATAAACTTCGTCAATAAGTTCAAAAGAAGTTAAGTACAAATTATAATTTGCTTACTTCAGTTTGTTATTGCCGGCTGTACTAGGCTAAGCCTGTATTACAGACGGCAACTCCTTCCTCTGACACAAATAAATATAATATCACTAAATTTAGCTTATATTTAACTAACAAAACAATAATAATAATGACATAGAAAATTAGTTTTATACCAAAGTTAACATTGGTATTCAACTTTTTCTTTATAAGTACCACCATAAAAGTTAACATTTTTGAGAAAAGTAATGTTAGACACTCAATACAATGGACGTCAGCTAAATTTTTATATATAGTAGATTACTTACATTTTTAATGAAGCAGTTTCAAAGAATATACTTAAGTACTTATGTTTTTTTTGTGGCCAATTTTAGTTCATTAATTATTTATTCATAGGTAATTAATATTATTATATCAATCTATTAACACTTATCTTAAACTTAAAAAGCATTTGTGTGGGTGTGTTGAATGTTTAAAATGTGTTAATATTCGACTAGCAACAAATAGTATATTTGGCCACACACTGAATACTGAATTTCTTTTTATAGGGTAAGGGTGACAAATGAGCACATAGTCCACCTGATGGTAAGTGGTTGCGGTGGCCCATAGACATCTACATCTATCCTCGATTACGAATCAAAATGCAGATGCGTTGTCACCAGTGAGGACTAAGATGGAATGCCTCGTTTCCAGTAAAAAGGAGTCTCAGGTTCTCTACACTCACCATACAAAACACAGCAGCGTTAGCTGCTATTTTACGCTGGTAATCTGTGAGAGCGTGGCTCTTCCTTGGTCAAGCTGTCCCATTGTGCTACAACTATACCAGTAATATAGCTCTACTACATAAAAAACGCACGCACGAATATTCTGTGTACGTCCTGACTGAATATTTGGCAAAAGTATTCGGCCAGAATGGAAGTACTGTTTATTCTTCAGAGCATCTCTTCTCTGAAGCTGGGCTTGAATACGAGAAGAAAAGAAGTAAACTACAGCCTGAAAATGAAGATAAAATGGTCTTTCTGCACCATTATCTTCCACTTTAATTATGATAATTCAAGTGCATATATACATTTATCTGATAGTTCTTTTTAATTTGTATAATATGGAAGTTGATAATATATCAATGATGACTACTTTAATAATGAGAAAAATAAATTATAAAGTAAATAAATATTTTCATTTTATCAATTATCTGACTAAATAAAACCATAATGATTTCTTATATTTACATGAACACTACACATTGAATAAAACTACTTTTACGGATTTTATCGCTTTTAATTTACTTATTTTTATTAATTCCCGATGTTTCGGGTGCTTTACAGCACCCATGGTCACGGGGGACTGAGGTGATTGACATCCCGATGTCAGAATTAACTCGGAGTACCTTCAGCTTTTTTAATTATTAATTTTGGTCCAATCTACGCAGAATGAACTTACTGTCAGGTCTTGGTCAGAATGCGGTGGACCTGGACGAAATTTCTTTTCAAGGAACTTCGATTTGAAATGCAGTTTAGATTTTGGCACCTGATATGTTTCTGAAGCAAGTTTTTGCTCATATATTTTTAATTGCTTTCAAGACTTATGTACAATTTGTTCGTTAAACCTTTTTCGTCGTTGCACTACCTCTTCACCATTTTTTTAGCTGACTTCTTAATATTATTTTGGCCTTATTATATTTATGTTATGCACATGATTAAGTATGTATATCCAAATGATGTGAAAAACAAATCAGCGCCATGTAATTCATCTTCATTCAGTATAAAATTTTGCTCATTGTTCAAACCATACAATCTTGATAATTTATTCTTTGAAGCTACATGTATTGCAGGGTGTAGTGCAACTTGTAATAAAACATATACCTTTCTTGTATTCGTATGCTTCTGGTTGTCCTATGGTGGAGTGTAGAGGAAATAAATTAAGTTTTTTTTATATAGAAGAGGAGGGAAACGAGCATGTGGCTCACCTGATGGTAAGTGACTACCGCCGTCTATGAACAATTGTAACACCAGGGGAATTGAAATTCCCTCGCAAGTGTATCCTATTGAACATCGAGAGGATGGCTATTTTGCGTCCGTGCAAGACTTACTAGATTGGCTAGATTTAAATCACAAGCTCAGGAAATATATTAACTGTGGCCAGGCCCTGAGTTTTAACTCATTTGGAACCAGTTATGAAAAGACACAAGTGCATGGTTTTTAAGTTTCAATGTGCTCTTATTATCCCCATATCTTTGCATCATGCAGATACATTTTGATTAAGTGCCAATAATACCCACGTGTAGCACGATAATCAACTCTGTGCAGTTGCTACTTCCATATAGATTTCATAATTTGTTATCGTGATCAAAATTGCTCAAGAAAACGTAACTTTTGTCATTTTACGTGCTTGAAGTGAAGCAGGATATGGATAGCAGCATCTACCTGATTACAGCTGAATGAAAATTAAAAAAAAAACTGTGGTTTCTAACCCGCTTGCCAACTGTGGCAACTATGGCAAATAGGGATTACTTATAAATGGATTACATGAGGTACCTAATGTTCAGCAGTAGACTTTTTAAAGACTGTAATAGTAAGTTTTTAATAGGATAAGGATAACAAACGAGCACATTGTCCACCTGATGGTAAGTGGTTGATGTGGCCCATAAGCATCTACATCTATCCTTGATTATGAATCAAAATACCGATGCGTTTTCACCCGTGAGGACTAAGATGGAATGCCTCGTTTCCAGTAAAAAGGGTCTCCGGTTCTCTACACTCACCATACGAAACAGCAGATTGAAGCTGATATTTCACGCTGGTGTTTTGAGAGAGCGTGATTCTTCCCTGGTCGAGCCGTCCTATTCGTGCTACAATTATACCAGTAATAATAGCTGCAGCAGTGCTCTACCACGTAAAATTGTAGTAATGGTAATTTTTACGATTTAGGTTTCAAAATTAAAATGGAGGACGAAGCAATTGAAGGAAATATTCTGAAAGCAAGACCATATCAAATGCAACTTGAGGAAATTGCAATAAAAAAAAATACCATAATATATCTACCAACTGGTAAGTCACGTGTTTTTGTATAAAATGTCAAGTTGTCGCTTCATAAAATTGTCTTCCCTTTTTGAATAAAACTATTTTTTACGGATTTTATCGCGTTTAATTTACTATTTTAATTCGCGACGTTTCGGGTGCTTTACAGCAAGCCATGGTCACGGGGGGGGGGGGGGGGGGGGCTAACTGTGACATCGGGACGTCAAACATCTCAGTCCCCTCCGTGCAGGTCACGGAGGGGACTGAGCACTGAGCTTGCTGTAAAGCACCCGAAATGTCGGGAATTAAAATAGTAAATTAAACGCGATAAAATTCGTAAAAAATAGTTTTATTCAATGTGTAGTGTTCGCATAAATATAAGAAATCATTATTGTCTTCTCTCTTTTAGGTTCAGGAAAGACCTTTATTGCAATAGGCCTAATTACCAGATTTAGAAAGACTCTAAATGGAGTATGGGGCGAAGGTGCGAAGAGAACTTTTTTTCTTGTGAACACGGTACCATTAGTGAAACAACAGGTAAAGTTTTATATGATTTAACTTTTTTTTGTAATAAAATAAGGGTGACAAACGAGCACATAGTCCACTTGATGGTAAGGGGATGCTGTGGCCCATAGACATTTGCATATATCCTTGATTAAGAATCAAAATGCAGATGTGTTATCACCCCTGAGAACTAAGATGGATTGCCTCCTTTCCAGTAAAAATGATATCCAGTTCTCTACACTCACCATAAGAAACACAGCAGCCTTCAGCTGCTATTTTACGCTGTTTACCCATTTGTGCTACAACCGTAATGGAACTGCAGCGCAGCTCTACCACGTATAAAATATACAACTGTGCACATAAGAAAAATAAATGTATTTTTGTAATATCAATATAACTGGCTTCTATTCAGCTCAGGAGTTGATAAACACGCTATTGTGAAATAATTTTTTGTCTGTCTGTCCGTCGTGTAATCGTGCTTGTGTGTGTGATGAAAATTCACGAACTGATGGTAACTGCCTTATATTAAGCTTTGAGATTTATTTGCATGCCATTAAGACAAAGTAACCATTTTTTTTTAATTTTGTCTGTCTGGGTTAATTCGGAATGACTGATTTGGTTGTAATGAAACTTCATGAACAGATAGGGAGAATTCGTGGAGTGATGTCGACTAAATTTGATCCAAACACATTTTATTTACAATTTTACTGTACATAAAATGTAATAATAATGTTCTCCAGACCGAATTTCGGTTACGGCGGCCAGACTCAACGGAGACTAGCCATCTGTGCAGGACAGGATTATAGTGTCCAAGTGTATACGCAAGCACAGGTGCACTCTCGTAGTCCGATGGGACGGTAAACCGACACGACCGGAGAGAGATCAGTCGCAGGACTAACGGCTTTCCGAGGCACGGGTATGAGACACCGCCAACTTCCTTACTCCGGGCAGCTACTGAGAACTTCTTGTTGGAAAAGCTCAATAACTGATTTTTTTTTGCCCGACCTGGGATTCTAACCCGATACCTCATGATCAGCAGTCGCACTACTACAAACACTATACCAATGAGGTAGTCATAAATAAAATTTAATAAAATGTAATATAGGTATAAAAAATTAGCTTCTTAACAATTTTCAACAACAAGCTTACTGAAAAGAGAACAATTTATAGGTACCCTATGTCACTTCCACAACTAAGACGAATGACCCCATATGTTAAAATCCATCTAGCCGTTTAGGATACAGAGCGTGCCAAAAAATAGACATACCTATTACATACATACATACTTACAAGGTCATTACACTAAACATAATCTACTATCTTTTTAGTCTTGGTACAAAATCGTTTTTAATAATCCTTTATTAGGCCAGACAGGAGGATAGACAGACAAACGGACAAAAATTTTATAACATGTTTATTCATTTCTAGAACGTGGAAGAACCATGCTGCAGCTATCTTGTGGTTGTAACACGAATGTGTTCGCTCACGGAGCAAATACAAAGTACAATTTTATTTGCTGCGTGGGTCGGCTCGACTGGGGAAGAACCACGCTCTCACAGAATACCAACGTAAAAAACCAGCTCAATGCTGCTGTATTTCGTTCGTTTCTTAATGTGAACGAACCGGAGGTCCTTTTTACTGGAAACGAGCCACTACATCTTAGTCCTCAGGGGTGACAACACATCTGCAGGGTTCCTAATTGAGGATTAATATATGTGTCTCAACATCCACTCACTATCAGGTGGACTGTGTACTCATTTGTCACCCATATTCCTTATTCTATAAAAAAAAACAATATAATTACGCAGGCTACTAATAATATTCAAGAGAAACTTACTCGTATTATTATCAAATTGTAAATAAATGTGCTGTCAAGTTTGTTATACCATCAATATTTAGGTAACCTAATAACTCGACCCGCAGCATATTTGAAAGTTACAACGAGATTCATTGTTACGTGACAAAGTATCTTCATTTTGATTCTTAATTAAGGATAGATGTAGATGTCTATCCACAGTATGCACTTACTATCAGTTGGGCTGTGTGCTCGTTTCTCAACCTAATTATATAAAAAAAAAGTCTTTGTAAAATGCAAATAACCCCTCTCGGCAGTGATAATACATCTTTAATGCTTCTTGATATTTTCGTTATTAGTTAGTTGTTATACTTATTTAAATATAGTTGTTATACATCTCAACTCGGGACTCACTAATATATCTATCTATACATTACTTATCAGCAAGTACGTGTATACTTGAACAATTCCTGAATTGGATATATTCACTGATAAATGTGACAACAGTAACATAGTAATGGTACTTAAAGTGTGAGTATTTTTTTTTACCAAAAACCCCTAAAGACTTAAAACAATACGTAATATACACATCACAAGTCCACTGCTAGAAGGCCTCCTCCAACGAATGCCACAAAGCACGGTCCTGAGCCACCTGCGTCCATCGACTTCCTGCATGTCTTACCAGGTGTTCACTGCGTCAAGTGGAGGGCCACGTTACATTTACCTTACCCGATATGAGGCTCTCGAGAACCCTTCTTCCCTCTTGGTTGTCAGTTCTGCTTGCTATATGGACGGCCCATTGCCACTTCAGCTTACCGATTGCTTGGATTATGTCCGTAAATCTGGTTCTACTACGCATATATTCATTACGAAGTCTAGCACGCAGAGTAACTCCAAGCAAAACCTCTGCATAGTTTGATAAGCTACCCTTAGCCTCCTCATATGACCAACAGTGAAGGACCACGTCTCAGATATGTATATCATATGTCATCACTGGTAACACGCATTGTTTGTACATTCCTGTTTTCAAGTTTTTAAGTACGACATGTGTCGTAATCTCCAGAACGCTATCCGGATGAGTCGAATACGTCGTTTGACTTTTCGGTCGAAGTTACTGACTTTATCTAATCGGACTATTTGTCCTAGGTAACATACTTGTTAGCAACTTCGAGCGTAGTGCTTCCAACTAAATGCATAGGTAGGTGTGATGTGATGTTACGAATAACCTTTGTCTTGTCCATATTCATTTTAAGACCTGTACGGTAAGTCGGTAAGAGGCACTATTGACTCCATTGAACTTGCCTCCATAAGTTCTATTTTTAAAAACGTGACGCATGTTACACATAAATGCTCACAGTCACATAGGTAAAACCTATTTGTTTCACTAAACAATGGATCGTTCATTGCTTAGTTATCAGAAATCGTTCTATAAACAAAGAGACTGGTCAGTAAGTAGACCTGCTGTTACTGTGTTGCATTTATTTATGTCGTTTGGTTTTGCTCCTACTCCTGGGTTACACGAATAAAACAAGTTGTTTTAAAACACGCATTTATACATTTTTTAAATTAAACTTTTATTAAATTATAATAATATAATACTTTTATTAATTGTTTAAAAACGCAGTTTAATACAAGTTTTAAACAATATGTTTTTACATTAAGAAAAAAACAGGGTTTAAAACTACTTTTAAAATTTTTAATTGCAAATGAATGGAAGTAAATGAAAACAAATAAATAATTAAGACCCAAAATAACTTGAAATAAATTTACAAGTTGAGTTTAAGTTGTATTTTTCATTTAAATTAGGAATTATAAGGAAAAGTTTATTTGGAAAATGTAATTAAAACATTATTTTATTACAAGAAATTTTTATAATCTTAAGCAAACAAAGCAAACAAATATTGTGAATTATAACTAAGTAGGTACCATTAATTAACCATTTATGTTACACAGTATAACAGCAATTTTTAAAACACATTAAAGTTAACAAGTTAAATGATCAAGTTAAATAATAACAATTTCAATGAATAAAGGACTAATTATTATAAATTAACAAAAAATCTAAATTTTGTGAGACAGACAATGTGATAAAATAACACTTACTTTTTCTTATTAAGATATTTAATAAATGTGACAAGTTTTGCAGCTTTCTCGGTATCTAGTTTACGAGGGCGGCACTGAAAATTTCGGAAATCAAGGAAGTGACACAACATTACTATTTAAAAATGTATTTATTGCTTTTCGAAGTATTCTCCGCGAAATTTGACACATTTTTCCATACGATGGACCTTTTTTCCATACCAATCATTGAAGCAACCATTCCATTCGGAAGTTGGGGTTTCCAAAATGGCCGTTTTGTAGGCGTCCACAGCTTCTTCAGGTGATAAAAATCTCTGTCCACGCAATTTATTCTTTATTTTAGGGAAAGTATAGAAATCATTAGGGCTTAGGTCGGGCCTGTACGGCGGATGGTCTAATAATTCTATGTTTACTTGCTCTAAAAACTCTTTTCTTCTGTGTGCGGTGTGAGAACTCGCATTGTCGTGATGGAGGATGATGGGGCGGTTGTAGTTCTCTTTACGGAGTTCAGAAACGACCTGTGGCAAACAAATGCTAGCATACCATTCTGCATCAACCGTTATTTGTCCCTCAAGAGGAATAGTCGTAACATGGCCGGTTTTGGAGACAAACGTGGCCACCATTTTTTTTGCAACACTCCGTGAACGAACTATTTTTGTTGGCTTTAACTCATTTTCTAACACCCAAACTATATCCAGGATTCGTCACCTGATACGATGTTGTATACAGTATCCAGGATTCGTCACCTGATACGATGTTGTATACAGCATTTGAGGATCCTGCGTGGAATCTTTAGAGTTCTGACGCACCAAGTAACGCGATCCGCTTTTTCTCTTTACAGAGCGAATACGGTATCCATCGGGAAAACAACTTTTTTACATCTAATTGTTCATGCAAGATTATTTGTATTTGACTCATGTTAATGTCTAAAGTTGCTTGAATTTCGCGGTATGTCACATGTCGATCTTCCTCAATCAGCTTACGCACAGCATCAACGTTTTCTTGGGTGACTGCAGTTTTTGGACGACCTTGACGGGGATCATCACTGAGCTTGACACGTCCACGTTGAAATTCAGCAAACCAGCGATAAATTGTGGTTTTGGATGGGGCTCCATCACCATATGCAAAAATCATCCGGTCAACACACTGTTTTTGTGTTAAACCACTTCGAAAGTCATAATAAATCATCGCTCTTGAATTTTCTCGAGTCAATTCCATTTTCTCAACGACTAAACAAGTTTGACAAAACCTTGTAACAAGACCGAGAATCTTTTTATAAATAAATAAATGGTATTCGATTTTTAAAACCAAGGTCTTTTCAATTAAAAAGATTTTAATATGACAGGGACAGTGGAAATATTCCATTCCCGAGTGCAGCCTATGTATTTCGTACGTCGCGTCGAAATGAATAAATCCAAATGTTGAAAACAGTCTTTCAATTCCAGCATTTGAAGCAACAGCAGTGTGCAGTTGTGTCACTAAGTCCATTGTTTGGCCATTCATTTTTTAATGACAACCACTATGTGAAAGGTCCGACGTGATTTACTACATGATTTTCAAATAAAAAGTTATGAAATGGATCTGTCATTGTCCTGTATTTTACAACATTTCACACCTCATTGTGATAGGCTTCAATAAAAGATAAAACTTCAGAAGTATCTTCACTGGTGAGGTTTTTGTATTTAGGATGTAGCAAGTTTGCTGAAAAATGAGCTGGACACATTGCCATTTCAAACCGGGCATTGAACTTACTTAATTCACCCAGTGAATACTGGGTCTCAACCTGTAGTACGGTCTCACCCTCAAACTTATTTTTAATTCAGTCACTTCGCCAATACAGCGGGATGTCTTCTCGGAGATAGCAAGTGTAACTGCAATATTTTACAGTTACCTATGGAGCGTCTGGGCTTGTTGTTTCAGCGTCATGTCATTTACTTTCGATGAAATCAACAAATATATATCAGTTGCATTATTTAAGCATATGTCTGACATAATATGCCAGTTTAATTAATAGAATCAGGCGTTACTTTGCGGAAATCCATTATATAAAAACTTTTAGGGAAATTTACTTCGCAAATATCCGCGTTATAAAATAAAATGATGTGTCTTACCTAGTATGAAGAGCACCTCCCGCCCTCCCTCAATTGCGTGCACTATCCCCGTCACCACTAATCCCAGCACCGCTACTCCCTATAGACTCTACGGTGGCTAACCGCTAAGCGGTTAGCCACCGTAGAGTCTATATCACCTGAGGATGCCTCGTGTAGAGGCGAAACACGTGTCGTATTATCGTCAGTGGTGTGTCTTGCCTAGTGTAGTGATGTTGGGAGTAGCGGTGCTGGGATTAGTGGCGACGGGGATAGTGCACGCAATTGAGGGAGGGCGGGAGGTGCTCTTCATACTAGGTAAGACACATAATTTTATTTTATAACGCGGATATTTGCGAAGTAAATTTTCCTAAAAGTTTTAATATATGCCAGTTTTCCATAAAATAAATTTAGGCAGTCAGCCATTGTGTTCTACCGTACTTGTTGTGGTATAACAATTGCTTTTCCACTGGCTTGTTTGTATTTGGCAAATGCAAAGTGATTGTATTTGAAGTAGCGCATGATTGATTTGACTTTCTTAGTAATATGTTCTGCGTTCAAATCCTTCGCTAAAAGGTTTAATATGTGTGATGAACAGCCGTATGTAAGAATATCCTTATGAGATGCTAATTCCTCCTGCCAAATCTCGTCTCATACGGCTCATATTTTCTGAGCATTTAGTTCGCACCGTGCATTTGAAAGTTTCACATTGTTTTATTGCCGCAGTAGTAATTTTGCTAAGCTGTATGGCTTTTGGAGCCTGTGTATATTGTGTCAATTAAATAAATTGACTTTGTTAAAACGGGGAATTCACTACCAGACTGCCCGCGGGCCGCCCGGACCGGCCCAAGTCTGTCGCTTGCCCGTAGTGAACACACACAGAATGGGCCATCATTAGTCTTTCGGAAAGCTGCAGTTTAGTCAACTGTACAACACGATGGCAGAAAGAAGACGGAGACTTGCTAAACTTGGTGATGTAATTATAATGGAAAAAAGAAATAGGAAAAGAGTATGATGCAAGAACTGGTACCTAGAGAGAAACAAATAGCCATATGTCCTTATTGAAAGAATTGGAGGTTCGAGAACCAGGGGATTTATACAATTACTTACGCATGGATATGAAGCTATTTGAGACTCTACTCAAATTAATAGAGCCTGCGATTGAAAGAAAAACACTCAAATGAGGCAGTGTCAGTGTCAGAGAGATATTAACTGCTATACTAAGATATTTAGCTAATGGAAGAACGTATGCAGATATGAAATTCACTTGTGCGATACTACCTCAACTATTGGAAAAAATAATACCCGATACCTGCAGGGAAATTATTTAATGCATTAAAAACGAATATCTTAAGGTAAGGTTTATTAATTGCTTTTTAAATTCTCATCTATTGCGACATCTTGTAAAATGCGGATATCAGAACGCAAAGAACGTTGTCCTGTTGATGATGTCTGCGTAGCTTATGTCTGGAAAGTACTAAAGTTTATGTAGGTGTATTCTTGTTTTGAAATTGGTTGTATTGTATTTGAATCGTGTATGGGTAATGTATAACAAGTAGGTATTGCTACCATGTGATGGGTGGGTATTTGATGTTATGTTACATTGCTCGTTCAAGTTTCCCAGTCTACCATGGTATAGAATGTCTGCAATTAGTTTTTTTTTTAATTATGCACTGCTTTTCTTAATTTTTTTCTAATTTTTTTACAAACGTTATCTGTGAAGGCTTGTTCCTTGCATCTCGGGCGTAGTAGTTCACTGCTTGCAATATCCAAAGACTAAGATTTTTTTGAAGCTAAACGGAGAGAGTTCTTTGTAGATTTATTTTTTTGCTGGTTCATATTGGTTTGAAGGTGTTAAAGCCTCTGAAGAAGTGCTTGGGCTGTTCGATTGCTGTATCTGTAAACAAAAAATAATAAAAATAATATTTTTTATATTCGTTTGAGTATCCGACATCCGTTGAAGAATTGTAGGAAGTAGCTCGTGGTTTTGCAGACAATTGGAACTCTGAACATTGTTTGGAAGCAATGGATGGCAAACACGTCGCAATAAAATAACCTGTTCAATAGCGGTTCCCTACTATTTTAACTACAAATCGTAATTTAGTATTGTATTGTTAACGCAAACTACGAATTCTTGTATGTTCATGTCGCGGACCAATGGTATAGTATCTGACGGAGGCGTTATTCAGGAGACAGACTTTCATGATAAACTTAATAAACAGCTAAATATTCCTCTTCATGCAAACGTTATAAACTCACAAATGTGTGCTTCATATGTTTTTATAGGAGGTGATGCATTTCAACTGACTGAACATGTTATGAAACCATACCGCAGGAACATTAACAGTCCTAGGGCAGAAAAAATATTTAACCATCGGTTATGTAGGGCAAAAAGAGTCGTTGAGAACGCATTCGGAATAATGTCTTGTCATTTTAGAATATTATTATCTAAAATTACTCTTGCAGACTTGAATAGCATTGATTCAGTCGCATTAGCTTGCTGTATTCTATAACATTTTTTGAGACAAAAAAGTCCAAGCTACTAACAATGCGTTGTGTAGATCATGAAAATCACATTGTCGCTTTTGGACAATGGCGTCAAGGGCATCATAAGCTAGATAGCTTACACAATAGGGAACGTAATAGTGATGAGTTAGGTAAAAGGTCTAGACAAGCTTTTACAAACTTATAATGGCGAAGGACAAGTAGAATTCCTAAATACGAGTAATATGGTTGTGTAATCACTAGCTAATTGTGTCCGACAATTTAAGTTTTATTAGAATAAGTACTTATGTAAACTTGAGTAGTGTAACTCTCTTACGATAATCGTTGTATACGGAGTAAATAGTTATAGGTACCTAAACTGTTTTACCTTGCTCTAACATGAGCACCTAATATTTTTTTTTTAATAGAGAAAAGCATTAGATTTTCTTACGTTCTTCTAGAAATAAATGGTTAATAATGATGACTTACGATTGTATCATCGGTACTGTCTTCGATCGTAGAAAGGGGTGAAGCTATTGAAGACGTACCGTGTCTTGATTCCTCTCGATCGGATGTAAAACGCAGCAGATCGAAATACCATAGAGGTTGGTTCATATACGGAATCTGCTGATGAACCCGTCTTAAGCGATTGCTTCACCCTTTGTAGCTCACGACGAAAACAATTCCTCATGGATTCTATCTTCTTCTTAACGAACGCCAGATCGGCATCATCATGGATTTCCGTCGCTTTTTCAATTAATTTCGCTGTAAGCGGCATTTCTTACATCGCTATTCATATATTCTTTGCTTTTAATTTTCGAATGGTAAATGGAAATGAAAGATTCCCAAAATTGTTTATTTTAGTTCATGTTAACGTCAATTATAATAATAATTCGAAACAAACACACGTTCTAATCGCTCTCTGACGCGTGAATGCAGGCGGGGCGTCCGGCGCGACCATTGACCATTCACGTTCAGACTTGTCTGTGCCCGCGCAGAGAAAATGCGATTCTCCGGGCAGGCGGCGGGCACAGACCGACGGGCTTGCCCGTACCCGCCGCCTAGCATTCACGCGCAAACATGGGCAGTCTGGTAGTGAATTCCTCGTCTAACACATCTGTGACACAGACACAGACTATCGAGTCCTGCCTGACGTTGCTCCAACCATCAATAGACAGATTAAGCGGATTGTGAAGCTGTAAATGTGCATACAAAAATCTATAACCGATTGCCCCTCGTATCGATCGATGGATAAGAGGGGAAAACCCCTCTGTAAATATAGTCTAATAAATTTAATTAAACAAAACTGAATTACTAAAAAAGAAGAACGTGCTGACCTAGATTAAGGTGAAAAGAAACTAATGAGATCAAAATTGTTTAATTTCGTAAAGGTTGGTGAAATCGTATTAGGGGTGTGAAAATGTTATTGCACGAAAAGAATATTTCAAAAAGGAAATGTAGGCAATTGCCTCCCAGACTTGCAACTCTCTCTATCGCACGATAAGGCGATACGTTGCGAACGGTATGAAAGAGATAGCATTTTTGAAAATACCTACTCGCGCCGCGTATCGGCACTTCACAATTCGCTTAACCGATTCGTTGCGGCACCGATTTTCGACAACTTTTAGCTGTGGCAGCGAACAAATATTTCACACAGCCACAGAAGTTGATGACACGCCTATTGTACCATCAGCCATGTGTAAAAATAATTTTCTTTTTTATGCTTTTTTCACTTGTTTAGACCTAATTAAGTTTAGTTGACATCAAACATCAGTTACAAACGGAAGGATACTTGTTTTTAGTGGGTAACTATGTGTTTTTCTACGTGTTTTCTTTGAAATTGAGAGTAAGTGACTTTTTTATGCAGAGATTACAAACCTTTTGTACTATTTTTTGTTTTATAAAAAAGCATTTATATAAGTAGGTACAGCTAAATGACCCTGGAAAGCCTTGGTTTTTATCAAATTAAATTTTCATCTAATAATAACATTTGTAAATATCAAACAATCAAGAACTTTAGGAAAAAATAAGTAATAAGTAAAAGTAAAGTTGATCTGAAAACGTCTAATTAGTAAGAATAGCAAAACAAGTGTTTTCAAAAGGAAAAAAACGCCGGCGCTATACGGCGGCGGATTGACAAAAGACTATTTATTAGCGAGCTTTTTTATGCATGAACGGTTTCGAACTGTTTCAAACAAAAATAAACCTTATACCATATCACAAGAGCACATGGTACTTCGTAGGTCTATTCGATATGCCATATGATAGTAATAAGACGGCAGGACAACCATTTTAAGCAAAATTAAACAATAAGACAAACGCATTGTTTTTTTATAACAGGATACTTGTTTTCCAGAAATTTATTTACAACTTGAGTTTGTGAGCGATCGCAATGAGTGCTATTATTTGTTACTTAGACTATTTTTCCACAACATGATTTAAAACCCACAAAGTAAAAAGAGTACCATGTACAAGTTAAAAAAAGGTTGTCAATCCCTAAAAATTTCAAAATATCCAGAAACGAAGCTGGTAGGCATTGCAAAATAATGAATATTTTGTTCTGGATAAATCTTCCAAAAACGCAATTTGAGCGAGTTATAACGATTTGTAAAAGGACAAAACTCGCGTGTCACACGCCTGGCGTGCCATCCGCACTGAACCAATTAACAGCTTTGTTATTCAACTCATCTTTTACGCTTTTCGATTGAGTTGTAGACTGCGTCGAGTAGATTACCAGCCAATTTGCAGTTTGGAGGTTTATACCCTGGGCGTAAACTTTCCATTAATTTACTAATTTACTACTGTACAAGAACTGTGGGTGTTCTACGTGGTTAAAAGGCTTAGTAGTAAACATAAAATGAGATAATTGTAAATCAATTTTCTTCTTATCCTCTTGACTTGTGGTAATAGTAAATTTTTTCATTGAAACGTTCACGCTCGCGCTGCTGCTGCAGGCACTGGCACTTTTACATTGAAGAGTAGTAACACAAACCGATGTGATAGAAGTATATTATCTGAAGATCAACTCCATCACACAGTTCTCGACGGCGTCAAGATCTGCATCGGTGTGAGAACCGGTGCTACATTTCTGGAAGTGTGCCTCTATTCTTTTTACAAGTCCAACAAGTTCTTTCTTACATTTTTTGCAACGCACTCTATTAGTCTTCATTGTGGTATTTTCTTGAGGAATCAATATGAATTGTTCCCAAATTTTTGTCCAACCCTGAGACACTCAAATAAATTATTGGGAAGCTTGAAAAATATAAACACGACTTATAACTTCGAAAGTATGCTCTTACGATAAAAACGTCTACAAAAATAAGTTATATTCGTCTACAATATTAAGTTATGTCGGACATTGCGTTACAAATATTATTTAAATACATTTGTATTGAGAACCTGAACCTTTTTTTAACGTTGTTTAAAATAGGGTTACGTTCAACCTTCAAATGTCCTAATGTTAACCACCACCCGATGTTATATGAACACGCAACCAACAACCTTCGGAAACTGCAACTTCAAACCTTCGTCATCATCCTCAAGTACCCCATTCATTCGCTCCCGAGCAGATATTGTCTGCATCTAGCTTTACAAAGGTTCATCGCAGCACTGGAATAATAATGCTTCCTGTTCCTTCAAGTTACTCTTTGCGCTACAGTGTTCGGCACGGCTCTGAGCCTTTCTGCTCGCCTCTGCTTCACGGCACTCTCGCAGATTACTTGCCTTCTTCTCGACTCTCTGCAGACTACAAGGCAATCTCTGGCACTTGCTCCTGCTCATCGTTCTCACCGGCATCACTTGCAAGTGCGTAGTTAAAGCAATATAATATATAGAATAGCTCCGAACTACTACTCGGAGCGTTGGTCGCTCCGAGTAGCACCTTGCCCGACGGGAGATCTCCCCTTTTCCTTCCACTGGCCACATATATGAAAGGTTAAGCATCATTTTGTAAACTTGTCGTTTTATTTACCCTACCTAATATGCGTGTTGATGTAGTCGAAGATTGTAAAGTATGCTGGCAAAATTATTTATAAAATCTTACACTTTGATCCTAATCACCTTACCCTTAGCGTATATCTCAGGATCCCTGACACAATTATATGAATTTTGTTGAGAATCAACCAATGCCAAGTATAAATGTCGTAGTGTCAAATTTTTGTAATTTTTATTTAGATTGTTAAGGTCGAGAGCATATGCCTATTTTGACTACAGTACTGCCTTTGACTATAGATGCTGAAACTAATGGTGTTTCAAAGCGATCTTCTAGATAATTTGTCATTTTGTTTCAGCAAAAAACCATTTCAGAAAAGGCGCCCGTAAAAGGCGTAGCCGGGTATAGCGGTGAAGATAAAGTAGACTTTTGGAACAAAGAAAAGTGGGATAATGAGCTAAGAAAGTATCAGGTAAAGAAAAAATCAACTTCTTTGATATTTAGGTATTTTTTTAAATGAAGCGCCTGTTACCGTCAAGACTGCTGTGAATATTAATGTCATCATCATCATAACAGCCCTTAACAAGTTCACTACTTAAAATAGACCTCCTACATTGAATGCAAATGCAACAAAACGCGGTCCTGAGCCACTTGGATCCATCGATCTGCATGTCGTACCAGTTCACCACACTGACAAGTAGAGGGCTGCTTTACATTTTGCTTGCTGGTAGGAGGTTGCCCCTTGCATCTTCCCTATCAGTTGTCGGTTCTCCGAGCTATATGGTCGACCCATTGCCACTTCAGCTTTCTGGCCTGTTGGGCATGTCGGTTCTACTTTTTATACAGAAACAAAGACTATAATCCGCATATTTCACTATCTTAAGCTTCTTCATATGGCCAATAGTAAGGGACCATGCCTTATCTTCAGAATTGGTAAGTTAGTAAAATCAACATTAAAACAGGCTTATTGCTAGCAATAAGGCAAGGATGTCGCAATAATGCTAGAGATCAATAAATTGGAATGTACATTAAAAAAAAAGTTGTGTAAAGTATCCGTTAGTTAAGTTGCAGGAATGGCATTTAATGCCTCATTAAAAGGCATTTTGAAAAGCCCTATGTACTCGTATATCCAAAAGTGGTTTAGAAAACCTGATATGAAACAAAAGAATCTTAAATGTCATTAAATATTAATTATTTTGTTCTAGGTGATTGTAATGACTAGTCAAATTCTCTGTGACATGCTCACACACCAGTACATACACATAAGGGACATAAATCTTCTAATTTTCGACGAATGTCATCATGCCATTGATGATCATCCTATGCGGATGGTGATGAAGCATTTTGAGAACTGCGCAGAAGAAGATCAACCAAGAGTGCTTGGTAAGCTTGTGTAGTCATAATATTTCTATTTGGAACATAAACATTAAAGTATTATTAAGTAAAAAAGTTAAGTTACAACCTATATACGTCCCACTGCTAGGTACAGGCCTCCTCTCATTACTCAGAGGGTTTTAGGGCAAGGAAAAATTCCGCCGCGCTGCCCCAATGCGTGTTGGCGTACTTCACATGTCTTCGAAATATTTTTTTTCTTATTTCTCAGACATGCAGGTTTCTTCACCATGTTTTCCTTCACCGCAGAGCACGTGGTAAATCAGCACTTAAAATTGCAGTTAACAATTTCATGGGTGTAGTAGTCGAAGAATCATTCAATGAGACTTATTTTTTTTTTTTTACTAATTTTATCGCATATTATTTACTTAAATCTACCCAAAATGAATATGCCGTATCTAGTATCTAGAATAAGAAAAGTAATCAAGAAGAGACTTGCAGTGCTATGCTTGGATAGGGATTTAGTTTTAATAATTATAGTAACACGAGCAGATTGTGGCATCTAGGCATTTTTATTGAAATTCAGAATAGTCTAACAAAACAATATGGTAGAAATTTGTGTTCTTTTGCAAGTATTTTGTGGTCTATTAAATCTGGTGGTATAATGAGGGGGCTGGTGGTATAATGAATCCTGAACATGTTAACAAACTGCAGAATTTCATGAGCCAAGGAAATATTATATTTCCTTGGCTATATAATACTATACTATATTAATATACTATAATAAGAACAAAAATACTATATAGATTATAGAGGTATGGATTGATACCTATATCTATATTCCTCTATTTTTTTTGTAGAGTGATATTTTTCTCTATTTATCAATCTGATAGTACTTTTGACATATGTTCATCATGTCTAATTTTCTTTCGCGGCCTAAATGATATGAAATTTATTTGTTACAGGATTGACAGCAACACTTCTCAACGCCAATGTGAATCTGCCAAAAGTTGAGGACACATTACGCAAATTGGAAATGACTTTTCACGCAACGATTGCTACAGTAAACGAACTTGGAGAAGTATTAACGTAATGCATTTTTTTTACTTTAGATAATACCACAGTATAATAAACATACAGTAGGACGACGCCTTTGATCTCGTGGTAAATGCCGACAACGTCTAGACAGCGTATGGAGGTTAGGGTTGTCACAAATTAACAACTTTCACTAATTTAATTATTTATTTTAGATCTACATCGTCATCAACAGTATGATTACTAATATGAAAAATAAGTAACAATTTGTTTTTAGATTTTTCCTGAAAGTACTCAAAACGTTAATTGCACGCCTCACAACGTGAGGGAGTGCTCTACTATCGATATGTGGCCATACCTCAGTTTCACTATATAAAATCGTTCTTATACTCTTAGCTAGATATCAAATCCATATTATTATTAACATTACAATGACTACATACATTGAATTATTAGTTTATTTTATAATTGATTCTTTAGGCTTTCGAAAGTTCTTCCAACTAAATCAGGTCTTCCAATAACTTCCATCCATAATTTGCATCTGAAATTTTTAAATACAATACTTATTAATAATTTTTCATAATTATCACCCCCAGAACCCTTAAAATTGACATCCATATAGTATTATTAAAAAAATTAACCATCTTGGATTTGAAAATTGATGCCGTTTTCGTAATTGGCACCTCAAGAAACCTCATTAAAAAAAATGTCCACCATCTTGGATTTAAAAATTAATTACATATTCGTAGTCAGCACCACAAGAAACCTCGAAATTGATACCCATATCATATTATTAAAAAAAAATCGCCATTTTGGATATGAAAATGGATGTCGTTTTCGTAATCAACACTAAGAAACTTTGAAATTGACATCCATAACATTAAAAAAAATAATATCCACCATCTTGAATTTAAAAATGAATACCATTTTCGTAATCTGCACCCCAAGAAACCTCGAAATTGACATCCATATCGTAATGATTTCTAATATTTATTATTTTACGACAAATTATTATTTTTAGTTATACATATAAATAATTTTTTTAACTCAAAATAAAAAAATCCAATAAAGACCCTATATATCCAGGTATGTAAAATTACAGCTTAGTTCATTTCGAAACAACTGAAATATGAAATTTTGAGATGAAACACACCCGGTTTTCCTATAGTGCGTGTGATTTTGTATTTTTTTTGGCAATTTATTGTGAATATGAGTCATTTTGATTTATAAATAGCTATGTACAGAATTTGTTATTAAGGCGACGATAAGCGCTAGCAAATTTGAGCGAGTTGAAGGAGCACGCGCTTCACCCCCGCGAAGTTCGTAGAGTAGCCATGCTTTTCAAGTTGTAAGGACTGTCTGATAATAATGTTGGAGTAGAAAAAATAAAAAAATGAATTATGCTCATCATAATTTAGAATTTTTATAGCAACTCTACCATGATTTTGATCACAAAATGTATGTTTATCTTTTTTGTCTTCCTTTAAAAACATCATCGCTTTGTTTTTTGTTTGTTTCTATTTATTTTCTTTTTTCTATTCCTTTTTTATTTTGCGTCCCTGTATGACACTTACTATATAAGAAGGGAGTATCTTATTATCATGCTCTTCTTAAGTTTAGGATCGACTAGTTCTGGAAGCAAATACTCTGTATAAAACATTATCAAATTATTTTTCATTTCAGTATCCTAAAATTTATTTTACAGGAAAGTTTTCCCCAGAACAAATATCAAGCATATACTTAGATTTTCCTGTTATATGCAGGTTACTTTTATACACTATTACAATAGTAATAGCATTTAATTATTTCCACAAACTCAAATGCGGACTGTCTCTCCTACGATGTGGTATGGTTATCCTACACTCCAATACTCACCTCGTTTCTGATTTTACATTTCGAGAATCATTGTTATATTGTTCAAAACTCTTAACTTCACAAATTAATTATACTATGTAATATAAATATAAGCTTAAATATTTACATATCAAATTATTAAGAAAATGTTCCAGTTTAACATACAGTTTTTATACGCGGTAGAGCCATGCTGCTGCTATATTAGTAGCACAGTTGTAGCACGAATGGGTCGGCTCTACCGGGGAAGGATCACGCTCTCGCAGATTACCAGCAGAAAATAGCAGCTTAACACTGCTGTTTCGTATGGTGAGTGTAGAGAACCGGAGACCCTTTTTACTGGAAAGGAGGCATTCCATCTTAGTCCTCACGGGTGACAACGCATCTGAATTTTAATTCTTTATTGAGGATAGATGTAGATGTCTATGGGTCACAGAAACCACTTAACAATCAGGTGGACTGTGTGCTCGTTTGTCACCCTACCCTATAAAAAGAAATAATTTTATTTAAATTATTAACACTATTCGTTTAGACGTGGTCTTCAGTATAAAAACATTGACAGTCGTGTAGCAACGCTTTGACTAAAGCGCCACCAATCGGATCCAAGCATACCTACAACTAACGACTCATTATAACATATATATTGTACGATTTTGATCTCAATTGGTCAAGTTGTTGAGAAGTTACACGGCCATTAACAGACACACTAACGATCATATATAATACAATATTTTGTAAAATGAAACGTTTCTTATGCTTCAATACAATTTAATTCACTTGTACAATCAACTGTTCATTATACTTCAATACTTTCAATCACTTTAGTTTCATTTAATACTTTTAACACTCAAGTTATTATTCTCACAAGACCTGTCGCACACGCCGACGCTCGGATACATAGTGTCGTGTTTCGGCGCGCCCTGGTGGCGCCAGCCTGGTCGGCATTGCTCGCGTGATTCCGGCAACTACTCGTAACATCGGCCATCCTGCAAAGTGAATACCATAAGGTATTCACGAAGAGTCATTAGATAACATTCAGAATATTTGCTACAGCTGAAATGACTGATGTAGGTACATCGATTACTTACAGTTTACAACGGATTAACTTTCTAACAAATCAATCAGATCGTGCGTATCCACCACTTCTTTATCGCTATCAGCAGAATCCGTTTCATAACCGATAGAACTTTTGTACGGCCGCAATGAGCCAGCTGGTACCATTGCAACGAAACTCTTATAGCCTTTCATCCCCTTTACACTGCGGATCTTGTAACGATCGTTAAGATACACTTGAATAATTTTATAAGGTCCTGCATACATCTTATCTATCTTGCGACTGACGCCAGTCTCTGAATTTGTGAACGCATTATTCCACAACACTAATTCTCCCTTTCTATATTTCTTAGCTTCTTTTCTACTTTCATTACACTTGGTCTCCATATATTTTTGTTTCTTTCTTATTTTTTCACTTGCCCTTTTACGCTTCTCTTTACAAGATATCTCTAGACTATTACCTGTTAAATCAGGGACTAGATTTTTCTTGTGTGCAAACATAAGTTCGTAAGGACTGTATTTCGTTGTATCATGTATTGTGTGATTAATTCCCATGACAATTTCAGGAATTTTAGCATCCCATGCAGATGGTATCTGTGTGCTTGTCCACAAGGCATCTAGCAAGGTTCTATTAACCCGTTCCACCTGTCCATTGGCGCGCGGTATAGATATAGCGTTAAGAGTGTGATGAATTTTATGAGTAATACAAAATTCCTTGAAGTATCTACTCGTGAAGGATAGTCCTCTATCAGATATAATGCGGTTTGGATAGCCAAGGATGGCAAATATTTCACGTAATACTAAGACTGTTTCTACAGAACGGGTACTTCTTGTTGGTTTTACCGTTATAAATTTGGTGAATGAATCAATGATCACCAATACATATTGATTCCCTTTTGTGGATTTAGGAAACGGACCCATATGATCTATATGTACTGTGTGCATAGGCTGTTCGGGTTTGGATATAGGGTAAATCTTTCCAGCGGTTTTACCATAATTCCCCTTTTTAAATAAACACTCCAAGCAGGCTCCGACATATTTTTTGATGAATCGACTCATACGCGCAAACCAGTAGTCTGCCTTAATAGCTTCTTCGCATCTTTTTAAGCCTACATGACCGATATCATCGTGAAACATTTTCATTATCCGCCAACGAGCAGCTTTGGGTACAGCAAGACGTTCGCCATTAAGTGTTTTCCGATAAATGCGATGATCTCTAATACAATAATTATTTTTTAAGTCATTGTTGGGGTTACCGCTCTTAAGCTGATGGAAAATAGATTGTAGCTGTTCATCTTGGAGCTGAGCTGTCAAGAACCAATCTTCAGTGATTTCCACATTTAAAATTTCAGGTACCGGATTTCGGCTAAGTGCGTCAACGTGGCGCATATTAATACCAGGGCGATACACCACTTCCATGTCAAAGTCTTGTATTTGAAGCCACCAACGTGCGATTCTGGGTACCAAATCTCGTTTTGTAAGAGTACTCCGTACAGCTGAGCAGTCCGTTACGACCTTAAAACGTATGCCCGTGATGTAGATCCTAAAACGTTTCAGAGATTCAACAACCGCCAGTGTTTCCAACTCGTAACTATGGTAAATCATTTCTTCTTTTGTTGTTACCCTACTAAAATATAATACAGGTTTGAGCTCACCGCTTGGTTGTTTCTGAAGAAGTATGCCTGCTATACCTAATTTACAGGCGTCTGTATGTATTTCTGTGTCATAGTTCCGATTATGTAACGCTAAGACCGGTTTATTAGACAGCAATAACTTTAATTTCGAAAAGGCGCAATTTTTTTCGTCTCCCCAATTCCAACTCACATTCTTCTTGGTTAATTCAGTAAGAGGTCTTGCTATAATTGCGAAGTTGTGGATAAATTTTCGAAAATACGAACATAATCCCATAAATTGTCGTACTTGATGGACATTCTTAGGCGTAGGGAAATTCGTCATAGCGTCTAATTTTCTATCACCGGGCTGTATTCCGTGAGGTGTTACCACATGTCCCAAATAATTTATTTCAGTTTTGAGGAACGCACACTTCTTCAAATTTAACTTTAGATTAGCCTTCCTCAAAAGCTGCAAAACTTCTTCCAATATCAACAGGCCTTTGTTAACATCTAATGATGGTAGTAATAAATCGTCCATAAAAGTTAAAACATCCTCATAACGTAATGATCCCAGTAGTTTATAGATAGTCCTTTGAAACACCGCCGGTCCATTGGCTAATCCAAAAGGGACCCGTGTATACTCCCATTGCCCTTCTGGGGTAATGAATGCTGTGAACTTCGTAGATTCACTCGCTAGTGGAATTTGATGGTAGCCTTGTGCCAAATCTAAACTGGTATAAAAGCACTTGCCTGATAACTTATTCAATTGATCGTCGATTTGAGGTAAAGGGAATCGATCTTTGACGGTAATAGCGTTGAGTGCTCGGTAATCAATACAAAGCCGACTATCTCCATTATTTTTCTTTACTAGGACAACTGGTGATGCGTAATTAGACTGCGACTCTCTAATGATTCCTGCATCCAGTAAGTCCTTAACCTTGGCTCGTACAATTTCGAGTTCTTTATACCCTAACCTATATGGCTTATGAAACACTGGAGTCTTCGAAGTCAACTCAATAGTCATTTCCGATAAATTCGTTACTCCGAGATCATGTGAATTAGCAGCAAAACAATCTTGGTAGTTCAGTAACAGCTCAAACAATTGACATTGGTCATAGTCAGATAAATCGCCTACAGCTATGTCAGGAACCGGTGTACTTGCAAGTTTTAAGGTACGTAAATGCTCAAGAGTGTTAGCTGATGTAAGATTTGTTATGTTGTTGACTTGTATTAACTCAGACCTCTGTGGAAGCACATAAGCAAAATTGATTTAAGCCGTCATGTACCAATTTTCATAATTGTAAAAATGAAAATGCTAGCTATAAGTACCGCTGCTAAATTTTAGTCAGTCATTTCAGCTATGTGGACAAGTGTTAACAACTAAGTAATAAAAGTTAAGTGTAACAACAGAAAATCATCAATAGTTAGGTTGAGATTGCAGCCTCCAAAACTTAATTACTAGAAAACTGTGACTGACCGTTTTATTTGTATCATTTTGCCTTGATTAAGTTATGTAGCGGTCTCTAAATCAGGTGTAAGAAGCATAATAATATACACAGTACTTCAGGAGCAGTCAGAATTGTAATATTTCGTTAATTACAGCATAAGTAAGGCTACAGCTCACACACGTCCCACGGATCGCACAAACCCTTTTTTTTGTATGTTGAAAATCAGAATATGAGATGACAGATTGATCGAGCCGCTCACGCACCGCGAATTCCACGACGAGCGTTCCGCCCCAGAGTTACCGCGGCTTAAGTTCAGTATCAGTAAAAAGCAATAATGTATAACAATCAAGCTAATTAATATAAACTCGCACAGAAATCATGTCGTTTATGAAAGTGCAGTAATAATACAGTCGAGCATACACTCAAAAGACAGAAACAGGTGTGGAACAGAAAGAAACTGGTGCAGAACAGACCTATAGAGAACAGACCAGCACAGAACAGACTTATACAGAGCAGACAGAATTTGTAATACAGACAGAAAGCTCGAAGCCACAGACAGATTAAATATATAAAAACAATTACGCACCTTCATTTTATTTGCATGTAGTTTTGCATTGTTACAACCTCCCACCCGCTTCTCCGCTGACTCGTTTTGCATAATTTCACACGGCGCAGCTCGTGTAACTAAGTCGCCTTTCCTCCATTTTAAATGTTCTCGTCCCATGTTGTAAATGCGTAAATATCCATTTTGTCCAGTTAGTAAGGCAGCAGGTACCACGAAGTATTTGTTGTTTAGGTCATGGACTCTCGGTGAAGTACAAACATCACAAGCAGGGCTGTTCCCCACAATATTAACTTCTACAAATATGGATTCCTGTGGTTGAATTTGAACGTCTGAACAGCTTGTTACTTTATATTTTCCAGAGAAACTATCATCGTACACATTATTTTCTTTCAATAGAGCTGAATTCTGAGTTGTGACGAGTGATATGCCTTCAGAGTTAATTACAGGTTGTCCGATCAGTATATCAACCTCGGCAGGCAGCTTCGTATGCGTCACCACTGCTGTGGTATTGAAACTCAGACCATCAATAGTCATTGTTAGATTTACTCGGCCCATAGCCGGCACTGTATTTCCAGTAAATCCTTTTAGCAATGCATCCGTTGGTCGTACGTCATAATTTAATATTTTAATTGCACTTAAGGATATTACATTTAACTGTGCTCCAGTATCCAAATAACCAGAAAAAATTCTTCCCGCTACCTCCACGCTTTTTTTATAAATATCATTTAAGTTTTGCACTAAATTTATCGACACGGATTGGCCCTTCGATTTATTCATCATATTTTCTATTTTGGGGCAACGATTTATATTATGTCCGGTTTCAGAACAAAATCTACACACTCTCCTATCCGGAACAGGGCAATCTTTAACCATATGCTCAGTAGAATTACATCTAAAGCAATTCATTCGCCGGGAGGTCGATGGTGGCCAGGGACGTGATGTGGTTGGTATGGCTAAATCAGAATTTCGCTTCTCCGCTTCTAATCTATTATTACGTGTATAACTTATGTTGGTCGATTCTACTTTTCTCAGATCCGGTTTATTTTTATAATTCTCAAAAGCGGACAAGTAACCTGAATAGAATTGTTCAGGCGTTTCACATTTAAATGCTTTTGCATTATTTTGTAAATCGTGTGGCAGCCCTTTAATTAAACAAGAGAGAGAGGCGGCGTCGTCAAGTCTACAGCGATGACACATTGCTAATTTATCATGATAATAATGTGTGATTGTTTCATTATGCAACTTTTTCCTGGATACTAATTCTTCTAACATGTCAGCATACTCGAAACTTCTAGGAAATGCTTTGATCAATAAAGATTTCCATTGATCCCAAGTATAATTATATTCGTCAAGACGACTAAACCATAACTGAGCTTGGCCTACAAGACGAGTTTGCATTATGACTATTTTAGAGTAGTCATCCCATTTGTGAACCATACCTAACTGATCAATTTTTGCCAACCAATTTTTAATATTAGTATCATAATTATCCGGATCAAACGTAGGTATAATTTTCTCACCCGAAACATTCCGCAACGGCCGTGAATCACCACAAAACTTTTCAACCATCTTTTCTAATTTATCGGTTAATAATTGCTCAAGTAACACATTAGGATGTATATCTTCTTCAGAATCACCGTGATTAGATGACCCATGACTATGTATTTGATCTATGTGTAACGTCCCAGCACTAGTCGCGATATCCGACTGAGATCTAGATTTTTTTGAGTTACTGTTTAAAAGGACACTGTTCCTATATTTTTTTGATCGCTTCATTTTAAGTTCTTTTATTAAAATCCCACTTCTGAATGTAAAATGAAACGTTTCTTATGCTTCAATACAATTTAATTCACTTGTACAATCAACTGTTCATTATACTTCAATACTTTCAATCACTTTAGTTTCATTTAATACTTTTAACACTCAAGTTATTATTCTCACAAGACCTGTCGCACACGCCGACGCTCGGATACATAGTGTCGTGTTTCGGCGCGCCCTGGTGGCGCCAGCCTGGTCGGCATTGCTCGCGTGATTCCGGCAACTACTCGTAACAATTTCTTAAAAAATAGTGACTATGGCAGCCGAAAATGTGACTACACATGAAATCAAAAGACTTGTTGCATCGTTGAGATGCGGCATTACTCGGTGAACAGATATACCCTCAAGCATAGAAGTATTAGGCTTAGAACCGCAGTAGGCGCACGCAAAGTGAAGCCATTTCAAGTTAGCCTTTAAAGGCTAAGTACGACTTTTGACGCGTTAGTACTCGAGTCCACGTAGTCGTGTAAACAGCTCGCACAATTTTTCAAAAAAATGTCGTACTGTTCTGTGAAAGGGTGTCACAACTCATCACATAATCACGAAAAAAATGTAAAAATCTCATTTCAAGGTTAAGTACTGCCTAGCATCTTATATTTTTATTAAAAACATTCATCAAAAGAAAATAATAAATAATAAATTTGACAGACGCCAATATAATGAAAATGTTGCTAGGCATAGTAAAATATTTTACCCCATTTTTTCTTATTATTATTATAATTATAAAAAAATGCATATTGAAAAAAATACATACATACTGCCAATAGTCTCATTCACATATAAATAGGAATGTTTATTTGCCAAATATTATTAGGGTCCCCATTTGCCATGAAAAAAAAAATATGTTATTTTATTTTATATTGATAATGTGCAGTTGTTTTTACCTTTTTATGGTATGTGTTTTAGGATAAATAACATACCCTATGATTATATTTTTTATTCTAATTTACATATATTTAACATTTTTAGTTCGATTCTTTTATGAATCTAAAAAAGATAACATTTCGAGGATAGCGTCATCAAAGCTGCAGTTGTTTAGAATGCAGTTGCAGTTTCAGGGTCATTAAGAGATATTTTTTAAGTACTTGAGTATATTTTATTTTATTTTATATTTTTAATAAACATTTTTAATGTCATGTTTTATATGAATAGCTATCTCCTTCCGAATCTTATTTTGTTTTAATGCAAAACATAATATCCAATAAAGTAATAATAACTAAAAGATTGATCACTGGTGATGAAAAGTGGATCAGTTACGACAAGAACGTGTAAAAAGATCATGATCAAAGGGAAGTCAAGCTCCACAGATTGTACCAAAATCCGGATTAACATGCAATAAGGTGATGCTCTTTTTATGGTAGGATTTGAAGGGCATCGTTTATTATGAGCTTTTACCGCCGGGCCAATAATCACTTGAAGCTGACCGCACTCTTAAGTCTCGTTATTCTTTCTAATATTATATCCATTCTGTGAAAGTTGTATGTTGTAACCTTAACGTTGAAACTGATTTAAATTAAATATATCACGTAGATTCTTAGAATGACAAGAATCGAGATTAGTGTATGCTTTAATATGCGGGTGAAGCCGCGGGCCACAGCCAAAGTTAGTAAGGAATAACTAATGAAACTAAAATGATTATCTGACAACTATTCACTTGTTAAATGTAAGTGGGACTGGATTGGAAAAACTGGCAGAAATAGAAGTAGGCATTTGCCTCCTCCCTTTCTTCCACTTCTCTATATATCATAGAATAAGGCCATTGAGTATTATATAAAGATTAATATTTATAAATGATATAAGATTTTATGAAAGATAAATAACCTATATTTATATAAATATATAAATATACCACTTCTAACAGAATAATATAATTACATAATAGTTTTGTGAATATAACACAAATATTACGTATATAAATAATTTAAATATTACACAAGTTAACAAAAATAAATAATGTTACATTTTTCTCTTTGCAAATAGTTAATAAATAATTATAAACGCAACCTAAATAATAATTCTATGACGATGTCTACTATTACATTTTCCCCACTTTTTGGGAAAAATGTCATTAACTTGCAAACATTACTCATTTTCTTGTGTGCGTGTGGGCAAACGTAATTACAGGCCGCTTATGCTCACATTCATTGTGTTGTTGCTTCAACTTTGAACGGAATTTTGAATGTCACTATCACTCTATGTGTAATTACTCTAAGCCCTCAAGCGTTGGAGTTGAACGTCTCTTTTCTATAGGCAAAGATATTTTAAAGCCAAAGCGAGTCTCACAATCAGACGAGAACTTTAACATATTATAATGTTTATGACAATTTGATTATGCCAGATGATTAATTACACACTCTAATTATACATGTTTTTTGCCCAGGTGGGAGTTATGACGTCACCGCGCTTTGTCTGACCGGCTGAATTTTGATGATAACATCGCGCAATTTAGGTGTCATTATCTCAGCCATTTTTTAAGATAGGATACTGGAATTTTCTCTAGTTTAATAATAAATACATAACTAAAATCGTTGGTTCTAGACATGGGATAATACAAGACGCGATTGCGTTGTATTATACTAAAGTTGAAAGAAAGTTCCACCTTATTATACGTCCCACTCCTGGGCATAGGCCTCCTCTCATTTCTCAGGGGGTTTTTAGGACAAGGAAATGTCCGGTGGGCTGCCCCAATGCGTGTTGACGAACTTCACATTTCTTCGATTTTTTTTCTTATTTCTCAGACATGCAGATTTCCTCACGATGTTTTCCTTCGCCAGAGAGCACGTGGTATATCAGCACTTAACATTGCAATTCCACGATACAGGAGATAATCCTAGTGTGTGGGTAACGTTTATCAAAAAGAGATTACAAAAAATGAATTTTACAGCGAGCGCTTAGCCCCTGAGTTACGACGGCTTACTGTTGTATTATACAACATGTAACAAAAATCCTGTGGTTCCCGTTAAGTGCGTTACCAGAGTCAGTATTCAAACCAACAGTATTCAAAAAGCAAAGACAACTTTTAAAAAAAAAACATGAACGTAAAAAAATTAATTTTAATTAAAAAAAATTGTATGTGGTTTTTTTGACGTTTGCATACTGACTCTGTTAACGCGCTTAAAGGGAACCACAGGGTTTTTGTTACACGTTGCATATCGGCAGATAATTATTTATTGGATTTTTATTATTAGTATTACTTGGCCAGGCGTGTTGCAACAAAGCAAATCTTAGCCTTATCGCGACAATGTGACCGCAGCAATTATAAAAAGAACAACCAAACTATTTTTATGGTCGATAATTCATTTTGACTTTAAATTTTAAATTCAATTTATTTTCAGTTATTCAACAAATCCCCATGAGTTGGTAGAGTTTTATAAATCTTATAAGAAAACTAGCGCTGCTGAAGAGGCTACCACACTTCTTACGGAACTTCAGGATCTTGTTATTTCTGTTAATTTGCCACAAGTAGCGACCGCGCACGAAATAAAATTGAAGAAAGGACAACAGGACATAACGACTGACCCTAAAAAGGTTCGTTTGTGTTAAACTAATTAGCAATACCAACAGCTTGTATCCCAGTTGTTACACGTGTCTTTTGAAAGTAGTAAAAATCAATTATTGTTAAAAGAGTAATTAACCTTCCTTGGAATCGGAATGAACAAATAGTGGGGTACATAAGCAGGGACTGATTTACGCACAGGCTAACTAGGCTGGAGCCTAGAACGCAAGGTTGGAGGGGGCGCTGAGCTTGCCTTTGCAAGCACCACTTATCCACATAATAAAATCTCATATAATATTCTCAATAAATAATTTAGTGCCGCAAGTATTGTACTTCTTGCTCTTTCTTTATTTTTGGTACAAAACAAATAAATAGATTGTAAAAATAAGACTGAATTATTTGGTGTCTTTCGTTGACTGGCTGGATGTGATTCAAAATTTTAAACTGTTCAAGCTCATTTCTCTACCTCTATTTTTATTAAAGTGTTTTGCCAAGGCTGTCTAAGGGAACTTCTGTCAGCCATCTGTTCCACCTCTGCACAGGTAGAAAGACTCACGGGCCTATGCCGCAAAGCAGAAATCGATCTTTTAAGTTCTTTTTTTGAGTCCAACTCGACTCTTGATGACGGGGGTACACACCGCCGACCATCCCGCGGTGTGATTGCTCTATGCTGAATGTGCAGTTTACACAGCGCTCAGTGTGCAAAGCACTTCTCTCCATGGACGTCAACAAGTCGAGTGGGCCTGATGAAGTCCCTCCTATTGTGCTTCAGAATTAACAACGGTTCTAAAACGTCTTTTCCCGTACTGCTACTCCCTATGCCTAATCCTGAACTTCTGGAAGGCAGCTTTAGTGCACCCGATCCATTAAAAAGGTGACCGCTCAGATCCATCCAACTACAGGCTTATCACCATCGCCTCCTTGTTCTCTAAAGTATTTTTTTTATCATTGAGGACCACCACCAAAGCGGTTACTAATCAGCTGATTCTAGTTCTAATCTTCTTATTTACCTGACTCATAAATGAGAGGAAGCTGTAGAGTCCAAGTACACATGAGACAGTATTTAAAGCCGGCCCAACGATTGCAACTTTACAAGGCGCAAGTTCGTTTTCACATGGAGTACTGTTCTCATCTCAGGGCCGGGACACCCCTGTGCCAGCTCCTTCCACTTGACCGCATCCAGCGAAGAGTGCCTCGAATCGTCGACGACCGAGTTATTTCTAATCGGCTCGATTCACTGGCGCTGCGAAGTGATGTTGCATCCCATTGTATTTTCTATCGCATTTTCCACGGGGAATATTAAGAAAAATTGTTAGGGAAATATTAATTCCAGCCGCCAAGTTTTAAGCGACGGCTACTAACTGGAAGCACTTGGGGAGGGGGCAGCGGGGAGTGAAATAAATAATTTATCTTAACTCTTCTTACAGATTGTTAAACTTGTAAAGAACATGATAACGGCAATAATTGAATTTATAGAGGAATTGGGGATTTATGGTGCCAACATAAGCATTCTTGCTTATATAATTCTTTTAGAGCAGTTGAAGCGTAGAGCTCTCTCTCCAGAAGAAGAATTGTTATACAAATTAACGATTACACATTTAGTTGAGTAAGTGTTTTCATTTATTTTAATAATAGTTTTCTATTAATTTTAATTTGGTTTTAGCAGACTTCAATAAAGGAGGATGGATGTATTCATTTCGACTGTATGCCTTTTTTTTAATGTTACGCGATCATCGTCATCATTACAGCCCTTCACAAGTCCACTGCTGAACATAGGCCTCCCCCAAGGAATGCCACAAAGCACGGTCCTGAGCCACCTGCATCCATCGACTTCCTGCATATCTTACTAGGTCTTCACTCCATCTAGTGGGCGGGACGCCCAACACTTCGCCTGCCGGTACGAGGCTGCCACTCGAGAACCTTTCTTCAATGTTACGCGATATCTTCATCAATTGTGAAAGGATCTTAATGTTCTTTTTTATTAAGTAGTTTAATACTTCTGTCTAATAAAATATTAAAGAAAATTTTACCCTTAATGATTTAAAAATAGGAATTTGAAGGTTTTTTCTTCAACTTAATAAAAAGTAAAAGCCCACTTGAAAGAACTAAAAAGAATATAATTTAATATTAAAAATTTTGTACAACCGACTTCAATATAAATTATTACGTATAACTCAAAAGCTATTGGTCAGATCTTGATCAAATTTATATGAGACCACATGAGAAGCACCAGCTTTCAAATAAAAAAGAATCATCGAAATCGGTTCACCCAGAAAAACGTTTATAGAAGTTTAAAGAATATACAGTCGAATTGAGTACAGTCTCCTTTTTGAAGTCGTTAGAAAATAATATCCACACAATTGCTTCTGAAGTACGTGTTTTTATTATTATATATGCTACTTCTTAGCGCCGAAATTATATTATTATTTTGACTATTTGAAGTCTGCTTTTTATTTAAAAAAAATTAACAATTAAATTGACTTGGTAGGTAGGTATATCTATTTAAAATGTAGGCCATGAGATACGTAATTCTGGCAATCCTATTATATGCAATAAATTGCGTCTCACGACATCCATAGAACCAAATGACTGATATATTCATTGGTAACTTCGTCATCATCATCATCATCATCATCATTACAGCCCTTCACAAGTCCACTGCTGAACATAGGCCTCCCCCAAGGAATGCCATAAAGCACGGTCCTGAGTCACCTGCATCCATCGACTTCCTGCATGTCTGTCTTACCAGGTCTTCATTCCATCTAGTGGCGGTATTCGTAACTTACACGGCATATATTAGAAGAAGTAATTTGTAAACTATAGTGATCTTTATTATACATAAAAATATTTTATTTTCAGAGTAAGAATGGTTTTATTAAACTCCATGAGACACGAAACTGGATATGAGAAAATCGTCAAACACTCATCGGACAAAGTCAATCAGTTGCTGAATATATTAACTGAATACAATCCTAATGTCCTTCGATCAAATGGTATGTCTAATATTCTTTATATATACAAATTAAGTGTAACATTGTTTGTCCACGATGAACTCTGAAACCACTACTGGTTTTAATGAAATTTTGTAAATGTGTGTTGCTTGCCCCAACTTGAGAGTTAGGATAGTTTTTATCCCGATAAGTGACCCTCAATAATTTTTATTGCGAATTTAAAGATTTTTTAAAGGAGAAAGGGTCGTCGGTAGGGCAGAACAGAATCTGTCTGGCCAACTAGTCTTCTCTATATATAAAAATCAATTGCTGTCCGTTAGTCTCGCTAAAACTCGAAACTGTTTTTTTTTATAAACTGGCTTTACGGCTCTGGTTTCTAGCCCTTCTGAGCCTAAACTCGAAACTGGCTCGATCGATTCTGATGAAATTTTGTGTTTGAGTGAGACCCTGGATGTTTTAGATTCACAATTGGAATAGTAAATTTTAATAACAGCAAAGTAGATTGTATAATATAGTTGTTGGGAAATTATAATAATTATTATTATTTGTCAGAATAGGCATATACAATGCAATTAATTACTCAACTGCAGGTTGCATAACTTTGTTACCGGCTGAAACCGAACTTGCTTGGCTTGCTTACATTTTCTATGAAATTATAAGGCAAAGCCTTAGCTGTTATGAACATTTAAGTTATCATGGCTTGGTTTTAAATGTAGATTTATAACTTATTCTATTTTTATATATTGAATTTTTATACTTTTTTAATCGGTAATAGGGGTCCTTTTTGTTAGTATGGGTAGTTACCATTCTATTACACCATACACACATTTTAATTTTCGGTTTGAAGAATAAGTCATCTTAGTCTTTGGACTTGACAAACACACATACAGAAGTGTTATATATATAAAAATAATAGATATACTCACAGGCACAAAAAACCGGCCATCACATATTTTTTAAATATTTCCAAAAATTGCGAAAAATAGACTTCATTTTTGTTTCCGTGTTTTAGAGAATTTTTTATGAAAAAATTACTAACCGGAAACTAAGTGTTTTTTTTTTTACAAAAAACAGTATTGAAAAAAAAAACAATTTTTGATAAAAACATTTTTCATTCTTCCAATTGAATAATGGATGTTACCTTCACTGGCTCTAATGACTTCTTGTAGCCGGTTTGGTAGCCTATCAATAATATCCTGGATATCAGATTGAGGAATGTTGTGACATTCCTCTACTGCAGATGCTTTCAACTCTCGTATGGTGGCACGAGCTGATATCCTGGCTTTAATGCGTTTTTTGAGGTTGTCCCATATGTGTTCTGTTGGGTTGAGGTCGGGACTGCGTGCGGGCCATGGCAATGTTTGAATTCCGACCTCATTTAGGTATTCAGTAACACTGGGCCGTATGGCCAATAAAAGGGGCAAAAGGAATGACATGTTTTTGCAAAACCTCTTCGACGTATCTGTGAGCATTTACAGCACCTCTTTCAATGATAACGAGGTCGGTACGAGCCTCGTAACTGATGCCTCCCCATATCATAATTGAGCCTCCTTGATATCCCACCGTTTCCACTATTGCACACGGAGCAAACCTCTCGTTTGTGCGTCTATACACACGCTGGCGTCCAACAGGACCTCTTAAAGCAATTCTGCTTTCATCTGAGAACAAAACATTCTTCCATTCCTGCATTGCATGTGCATCCAGTTAGTATGATCACTCGCGAAACGTAACCTGGCTGGTCTATGCGACCTGAGGAGTTCTGGAGCGCGGGCTGGATGAAATGCTCTCAGATCTCTCGTTTTGACTTCAATCAGACGATTTTGAACCTCAGCCGCTGTATGAAAGCGATCTCGTAACACATTACTGACAATAAAACGATCGTCCCTAGATGATGTGCATCGATGTCGCCCGTGACCGGGTCTCAGTGTGTAACGACCGGTCTCGAGATACTGCTGGATGGCGTCTCGTCTCGTTGTACGCGATACACCAAGTGTTCGTGCAATTCGCCGCTGGCTGTACCCCTTATCAGTTACAACTATAGCTCTAGCATTTTTAAGCACAATACACTAAAAATTTACCTTAAGAATTTGACTTCAGCCATTTTAACTGATAAGGATAACAATTTAAAGAATTTTAAGCCTCCAATATACCGATACCAAATAATGCCAACGGTAGGCTAATCTTTAAAATGGTGTTAAAACCACAAGATAAAACAAAAAAAACAGGGTAGATTTGTTTAATTGGTTTCCAAAATGTACCCAAATAGTAATCATGAAATGTATAAACTTACAAAAAAAAAAGTGCCATTTAAGAAGGGTGGGCGGTTAATTGTGCCTGTGAGAATAATTTCCACGAGAAACTGTTGTATACATTATAGCATAGTGATTAATCATAATTTCACAGCTCCGTGGCGCAATGGCTTAGCGATGAGTTGTTGCGCTGGGGGCCGCGGGTTCGAACCCCGCACGGAACAAGTATTTGTATGGCCTACAAATAATTGTTCCGGGTCTGGATGTTTGTCCTCGTGCAATTTATGTTTGTAAACTGCCTCCACGACACTGGAGAAAATCCTAGTGTGGGGTTAACGATTTTTAAGAATATAAAAAATTACTTTTTGTTTGCCGTAATCGTCAAATAATTAAAGTTATTATAATATTATTATTTCAGCTCCATTAAAAGTAAACCTATCAAGAAAACCATTATCTGCAATTATTTTCACTAAAAAAAGATTTACTGCAAAGGTCCTGTATAACTTACTAAAAGACGTAATTGATGTAAATCCTCAGACATTTGGCTTTTTGAAGCACGATTTTATCGTAGGCTTTAATATAAATCCATATAACAACACAAGAGAGCAATATTTTACAAAGAAACAAAGTCAGCAGGGGCTTTTAAAGTTTGCTAACAAGTAAGTTTTTAACATTTTTCATTTTGTTTTTTATATAAGTAAGGATGACAAACGACCATAGCTCAGCTGATGGTAAGTAGATGCCATAGCCTGTTAACGCCTTTTTTTTCTTTTTTACATGGGGAAATGCCTACGCATACCCGCCTCGCGGGGGCAAGGACAGGTTATGTCGGACTTGCATCGACTAAATCCCCATGGTGTTCCACGTTCGTCGTATGTTGGCAGGGCCACGGGAACGCTTTCGCACACATCCGCAGCCCCACCAGCGTTGGCCGCCCCATAGCTGCCCCTCCACGAGAGACGACCACTCCTCCCCCATCTCCCTACAAGGCAAGACGCACCAGAATACATAGCGCGCCCTCCTCCGTGGCCTCCAACTTCACACGTGCAACAGACCCCCCGTGTCCGATGCGCGAAAGCCATGGTGCCAGGAGAAACCAGCACTCAGGAGCACCAGCCTTCCTGACCCCAGCGGCGGATCTGGTCCATGGCTTCGCCGCCAACCAATATTCGGCTGCGGAGGTTAGGGAGACCGGCGCCTCGCAATACCGACAACCCCCGCCCCCCTCCCTCCGTAACCCCACCACCGCATCAATTAACGGTGAGGCCCCGTCAGAGTCGCGGAGGACAGGGCGAGTGATGCATCGCCACACCTACACTTCTCCTCCCCGCAACTCCACCTCGGCTGCAGCGGTAAGGGGAGAGGGCACCCCTCTCGCCGCAGCCCACCAACACACATCTGAAGTGGGCCCGAAGCCCACTCGCAGCGGCCATCTCGGGCCGGTCCCACACTACGGGCCAGCCAAGGGGTTCTTCTTTGTTCATCGTGAGTGATCAAGCCACGGTTATTAAGCCCTCCCCCCCCCCCCCCCCCAACGACAAGGCGGGAACCCGTTCGGGGGGGAGCCTGTTAACACCTACTCTATCCATGATTAAGTTCAAAATTCTGGTGGCTAGGATGGAATTTCTCTTTTACAAATGGGTCTCCGGCTTTCGGTACTCAACACAGCAGCATTGCTATTATTTTACAAAACAGCAGAATTTTGCTACTATTTTACTCTGGTATTTTAAAAACGTGGCCCTATGCCAGTTAAATCGCCCGATTCGTGAAGTAGCGTGGCTCTACCACGTAGGATAATTCTCAGTATATTATTATATTTCAGTATATATTTATAGATTATATTTCGATTGTTTTGATTATCACCAGCCCGTAAAATTCCACGGCTGTACGTAGGCCTCTCAAATTGTAGCGATATAAATTTTACGTCTGGTTTGGTTTACTTGTTACTACATTATGTTCGGCAGCGAGGTAAATACTGTAAGTAAAACTAGATATTTGAGAAATTATAGAAAATCGAAGATATGTGAAGTCCGCAATCACGTATTGGGGCATTGCGCCGAACTCTATCCTTCCCTCAAACCCTCTCAGAAGTTAGTGGAAGTCTTTGTCCAGTTGCCGTCTCAGAAATGCGTATCGCATTGTATTGAACTAACGAATATAGGGTATTTCTATGATTTGTGGCAAGTTGTATAGCACCTGCTGGTAAGTGGTGATATAGCCTAAGATGGTGAAGCGCACTGACTTAAGAAAAGCTTATATGTACTCTTGCCTTAAAGAAACCCACATTGTACTCGGATGGAAAGGTATGACAAACGATGTAGCAAACCGTTTGGTTCGAAAGTCAACAACGAAAGGGAACGAACGTCTAGTTGCCCGATGGTGGAAGGGAGGGGGAGGAATTAAGTTATGCAACTCCTGCGCACACTCAGAAATGCATCCGATAGAAAACCGAAGGGCTGGCTACTTTGTGCCTATGTACGAGGCTGGTATTGGTTTTAATCAGATTCAAGTCACCAATATATGGATCTTCTATGAATCTTAAAAAATATATTATGTAGATTTTTTATTATATCTACGAGTATGTTTATTTTTTTATTCTTAAATATAAACACCTTAAAATCATTACATTGGACGGACTCATTGCGATATTGTGGAATTACCTGCCAGTTAACTCTGGAAGACAAGTTAAAATTCAGATAAACAAATATTGATATACAGGATAATTTGTAATTTACTGAAGACCGAATATATTTGCGAATATATTATTTACATCATAACAACAACATCTGTAAGAAAAAAAATTATATTTCTTCAATTTTTATTTTCATACATAAATAAAAATATTTTAATTGGACCTTCTAAACGGTAATAGTCTTAGTTAGCAAAACAAAGCACGTGGCTGGGTAGGGGTTGGGTTGACCTAATTACCTTTGTCGTCAGTCGCCTTTGGTGCGCCTGCGACGTTTCTCCTTCCATTGTGAGATTAATATTGTGAATTACCTTGTTACAATGGCTTATCGATACTCAAATGTTGAGTATACCGAAATGGTGCGAATTTTAGCAATTTGCAGTGATAACGTTAGTGAAGCATGCCGTGAATAAAAAAGGAAAATTTTCTTTGACGATTTATTCTGAAATTGTTTAGGTACTACAAAATACAGATTTAAAAGGAGTCAGACATGACAACAAAAACTTAAAAGTAGTTTTTTCGTAAATGTATTATATTCTGTAAAGAGTGATCTCGCTAAAATTATTTGTAATGATATGCAACCAATATATTCGCAAAAGGTTTTTAGTAAATTAAAAATGACGCTGTATAAAAGAAATTGTTGGCACAGATAATGTCTGTGTTTATGTAATCAAAATCACTTACTAATTTAAACTTTAATATAATTCTCTTGTCTTTTTAGAGATCTCAACTGTCTTATATCAACAAGTGTTATAGAAGAGGGCATTGACATCCCTCAATGTCTTTTAGTGTTGCGGTTTGATCCACCTTTAGAATACAGATCGTACATACAAAGCAAAGGTATCTTTTTTTTAAGTTACGCTTATTTACTATTTAATAATACAGTAGAGCGTATGACGTTTACTATGTAGTGGCAGTGTAAGAATATTCACTACTCCATATCAATCCATTAGTGTCGTAAAAGTCGACAAAGGGACCAGCATTTTCCTGGTAACAACTTAGAAAAAAAAACTGCGGTTGCTAACCCGCCTGCCAAGCGTAGCTATTATAGCAAATTGCCCCCTATGAGGCAATCTCTATAGAATGCCTCACAGGTGTCAAGAAAAGTAGGCCTGTGTTAGGCTGTGGACTTTTATTGGCTATAATGGATAAATGGAATGGATGGTATGACGTTTATGTTGTATATGCCGTGTGACGATGGCGTTAGGAAATCCACCACCTCATTACGTCCCATAGGTTTCATTAGAGGCGACTATGGGTAATGCCAGGTAGATCTTACAGCCTCCGATAGATGGCGATAAAATGAACACATTTACGCCTTAATAAAGTTACCCAGACCGTTGAAAGGAAAGCACACTGCTCCTTGACAATTAAATTTTAACATTTTAAATCGTGTTCATGTTGTATATGTGCTTACGTGACAAAAAATAAAGTTAAAAACGTTTTCGTCAGACCAAAAATTTGTTCATAATCCGATCACGAGGGCTCCATGCTGTTTTTTTTTTTAAATTATATTTATTTCAGGTCGCGCAAGGAATGCGGAATCTGCCTTTGTTATATTAATAGAAGAGAAAAATAAAGTAAAGTTTATGAACCAATATAAGGTATTCCAGAAAGTCGAAGAATACATACAAAAGGTAGAATATTTAAATAAACCGTAAATCTTTACTTATAAATGAGACCGTTGTATTATGATCCAATTTGAGTTTTTATATTGAGAGTTTGATTTGGTTTTGTCGTCTTCTATAAACCTAATTTTCTATGTTCTTTAAATTGATGTTTAACTTTTCTTTAAAATTATAGCCAGAGGTAACATTTCATCAAATTGCATTACAATACAGCCCTTCACAAATCCATTGCTGAACATAGGCCTTCCCCAAAGAATGCCACAAAGGACGGTCCTGAGCCACCTGCATCCATCGACTTCATACATGTTTTATCAACTCGTCACTCCATCATCTAGTTTTGCCTACCGCTAGGAGGCTGCCACTCGAGAACCTTTATTCTCCATCGGTTGTCGGTTCTTCGAGCTATATTGCCGACCCATTTTCACTTTAGCTTAATAATCCGTTGGGCTATATCGGCTCCTTTGGTTCTACAGCAGATATCCTCACGTCTAAGTTTATCACGCAGAGAAACCCCGAGCATAGCCCTCTACATAGCTCGCTGATCGACCTTGAACTTCCTCATACGGAAAACAGTGTCATTGAACATAGTGTTTAGGTCCTCTAGTGATTCTGCCAAAAGGATTGTATCGTCGGTAAATCGAAGGTGAGCGATATACTCGCCACTGATGTTAATACCATATCCTTTCCAGTCCAGTATCTTGAAAACGTCTTCCAATGCAGCGGTGAAAAGTTTCGGGGTTATAAAGTCACCCTGTCTTACACCTCCCTGCAGTAAGATATGTTCCGTACTCTGGTTCTGTACTCGAATAGCTATCGTAGCCCTACTGTACAAACACTTCAGCACTTCCATATACCGACAATCAACTTGGCACCGCTGAAGGGACTGTAGCACCGCCCAAATTTTGACGCAATCTAAGGCTTTCTCATGGTCCACATACGCAAAGTGGCAGATTGTACTCCTCGGTCTTCTGTACAATTTGCCGCAGGGTATGTATGTGGTCTCTGGTGCTAAAGCCTTTTCTGAAACTAGCTTGTTCGGAAGGCTGAAAGTCGTCGAATCTGCGTGCGAGGCGATTCGCAATGACTCTCGAAAACAGCACATAGATGCGGCTCAAAAGGGAAATCGTTGTGTAGTTCTTCAAGAGGGCGTTGTCTTCGTCGAACAAAACCTCACTAACTGCAATACCACAATACTTAGAACAATGAATTAAAATAACAAGAGCATTGATTTATCCTATGGACGCAACATAAACATTTTTGATAGTCTCGAATCTCGCGCTCGCGACACCTATATAATTCACTCCTTTTCACGCTAGTGTTGTTAAACTTTAAAGCAACTTGATTATAAAAAGCGCATCATAAGAAAAAATTGTGCTTGTTAAATTGTTGAACGTTGTTTCGAATGAAACTTCTATGAATGAACGAAAGAGTAACATTTTTTCTGTGGATGTTATTTAAACTAGTACGAACTTTGGTACTGATTCTAGTATTAACGTTAATACTGTAACAAACTTAGATCTCATAGTCCTGTTTTAAACCAGTCCTAAAGCAAAGTAGTAGAGCCACACTACAGCTATATTATGGTTACAGCACGAATGGGTCGGCTCGACCGGGGTAACACGGGGGGGGACCATGTTCTCACAGAATACCAACGTAAAATAGGACTTAATGCGGCTGTGTTTCGTATGGTGAGTGTAGAGAACCGAAGACCCTTTTTACTGGAAATGAGGCATTCCATCTTAGTTTTCATGGGTGACAACGCATCTACATTTTGGTTTTTAATGGAGCATAAACATATATGTCTATGGGCCACAGCATCCACTTACCATCACATGGACTGTGTGCTTGTTTGTCACAGCATTTTATAAAAAAACGCAGGATTTCTCATGATGTTTTCCTTCACTGTTGAGCACGTGGTATATCAACACTTAAAATTGCAAATGACAATTTCATTGGTGTCGGCGAGTACTCGCCGTTCGCGTACTCTGAAATTTAGGGCAAGCGCTGAGCCAATGAGCTCCATGACTCATTTCTTCGTTGATATTTTATGTTTATGTCAGCATGTTTCTTTGCTACTTTATCCGGCTCATTTTCAATGTTTATACCAGTGAAGCATTGGAATAATCTAAAACGATTTGATTTATTTACAGATGTTAATAGGCAAGGCGGATTTAAGAGATGCGCCCACAGAAGAAGACATTCAGAAAAACCTATATGAAGACGAAGAAATACCACCCTATGTTACGGAATATGGCAGTATGTATGACCAAGCAAATCACTTATTACTATATATATTATTATTATATACAGACGACCGCGTGGCGCAGTGGTTAGAGATTACTCTGCTGCACCTGGATTTGAATATTGGAGTCAATGTTTCTATTAAAATACAAATAACTGATTAATGGATCTAGTTTATATAATTGTTCCCGTGTATTAACAATACATCCTATTACGGCAAAAGTAGGTTAGGACATGTATGCCCCTGTGTCATTGAGTGAGTGCATGCAGTTGCGGTACTGTAACGGTACTATAGCTAGGGGGAGAAAGAATGATTCCTTCTTCAAATCTCTTTTATCCATGTTAAACGGAATAGTTTGTGACTCACCTGATGTTAAGTGCGGACAGTCCCCATGAACGGAGTAGCGCTGCACGCTAATTGCTCTATAACCCCTTAAGTCAGAATTGAGAGGAGACCTGTGATTAGCAGTGGAACGTATATAATCTGTAACTATTTTAGGAAAATTTACCTTGTCTTTTATTGCCAACAGACCGCTTGTCAAGTATATCAGCTATAAGTTTACTCAGCCGTTACTGCTCAATATTGCCACACGATCAATTCACCCTCATTACGCCGATGTGGATTCAAGAAAAGGTATTAAACCGAACCGGTGAAGTGGACCGAAAGATTACCATATTAATGCCTCTGAGTTGCCCGTTAAAGGACCCAATTATGGTGATTATACATTTTATACTATAACTGTTTAATTTTATTGATAGTGAACATCAACACTAGTATTTTATGATACAATTTTGTTATTCCTAATTGTAGATATCTAGTTGGATACTAAAAAAGTATTGACTTTATTTTATTCATATATACTTAGGAAAATATTTAAAAATTAGGGAGGAATAGTATTCATATTATATAATATATTCATACAGTTAAACCTACTAAAAATTCACTACTGAACATAGGCGCCCCCATAAATTGCTTCAAACTTGTCATACTTGCCACACTTGACAGGCAAGTTGACAACCGCAGCGTTATAACATTGATTTATAAGTATTACATGAGTACGAGTTATTTAGTTACAGAGTTATTAAGGTATTAAGTTATATGAAACTCTCCTTTCATAAATATACAAATTAAATGAAGTCATAACGTATGTAAAACAATGAAGGCGCAGTTTTTTCATTTCCTATTCGATGAGGCCGTTACTCTCGTATTCACTAGGCACTGAACTTTTTAGGCTCTTTGGATCCTGGCCACACCACATTTTGTTCCGCGTAACGATTTCCCTTGTTGCGACATAAATTAAACCTAACTTTGAGATTACACAAACAACTTCACTTCGGTTAATATAACCCTCTTCCATGCAATGAAAAATCTACAGATGAGGTTATTTCACTGGCTTCCTATAGTATAATCCTTCATCATACAAATCTCGACGAATAGCGTGCGCTGAGCTGCATATCGAATATATTGTCGAACATACAAACACAAATCGGTATGAAGCCATTTGTTTTGTATAGTTCGACAACGAATCTCGCTGTAACCCAATATGCTGCAGGTTTGCATTAGGTTACCCAAAATATTCATCTTATTACAAATTTGAGATATAGTATACACATATATCAGATAATATATTTGCAATTTGATAATACGCAATTTCTCCTGAATATTATTAGTAGCCTGCATAATTATATTGTTTTTTTTTTTTTATAGAATAAGGGTTACGAATGAGCACACAGTTCACCTGATGGTAGTCGATGCTGTGGTTCATAGACATTTACATTTATCTTCAACTAGCTGGCCAGGCAGACGTCATACTGCCCTCTCCGACTTTGTCCTATAAAAATCCTTAAATTAACAATAAAAAATATTGAGGGTTACTTAACGGGATAAGAACTATCCTGTCTCTCAAGTTGGACCAAACTGCACACAGTGTGCAAATTTCATTGTAATCAGTTCAATAGTTTAAGAGTTCATCCTGCGATGTCCGCACAAACAATATAACACTTAATTTTTATATATCTTCAATTAGGAACCATGCTGATGTGTTGTCGCCCCTTAGGACTAAGATGAAACTAAAAACGGTCTCCGGTTCTCCACATTCACTATACGAAACACAGTAGCATTCTTCAACTATTTTACGCTGGCATTCCGAGAGAGCGATGTCCTAACATAATTTTTTTTTTTAAATCGTTACTCCCACACTAAGATTTTCTCCTGTATCGTGGAGGCAGTTTACAAACACAAATTGCACAAGCACAAACATCCAGACCCGGAACAATTATTTGTAGGCCATACAAATACTTGTTCCGTGCGGGATTCGAACCCGCGGCTCCCAGCGCAACAACTCATTGCTAAGCCACTGCGCCACAGAGCCGATAATACAGTTGCAGCGTGGCTCTATCACGTAAAATGGTTTATTACGCGAAACACTGGCACCCTTGAACGGAAGACAAAGTCAAATATTTTTTATAAGTTGCGAATCTGAGCGTTTCCTATTATGCCATTAAAGCTATAACATAACATATACGTTAAATGTGAATCAATTGTAAACAAATCCGTACATTTCCAATCCCGTCCAGCAAACGGTTACCTTTATGGTACCTCAAAGCTTGGTTTGTTTAAAAACATTTTCAGACGGAGCTTGCATTAATAATACAAAGTACTATCAAATTGTTAACTTGTTTCTTTATCCGTCATATAGTGTTTAATTTGATTATGTGTTTTGTGTTACCAATTGCAATTGAAGCATCAATAATCAATTTTTGATCTCAATTAGTGTGTAATTTCGACAATTTTTTCCTAATAAAAAATTACATCTTTTTACATTGCATTTTAAGGGCGATCCAATGTCAGATTTGAAAACTGCTAAGCGTTCTGCAGCGCTGAAAGCTTGCATAAAATTGCATCAAATAGAAGAATTAGATCGGATAACGCTGTTACCAAGGAAATATGGGTATGTGAACTATTTATCAAAATCAGTTTTTGCACGGCGATCCACCGCTTAACAAGTTACGTTAATTGCTACTGTCATTTAATATATTATACTTTTTCACTTTTATATATCTATACTATATTAAAACTAACACGACGTCTGTCTGAACTCGCATGAGGCAAAATGTTATAAGGAGTAACTTACTACTAACTGGCTTCTTTTACTTTAGGAAAATAATTAGGGTTCCGCGCAAAAAACTTCCACACTGGCGAAGTCGCGGGGAACAGCTGGTACTTAAAAAGTATGGTTTGCAAGGAAAATTATTTTGTATACATTTTTTTCAACGAAACCACGAAAACGGCGAGGTAAATTCGCATAGATTGTTTTGTTTCACCAAGATAACGTTCCGGCTTAAATGTCCGCCGTTGCGATGGTTGCAACTTTAAATGTTAATATTAACCATATCTTGCCACTAGTTTTCTATCTATTCTCAAGATTGATAAAGTATTTGAGAGGACAGAGACTTAAAGACGATGAATCAGTAGTCGCTACAGTATTTTTAGTGTTAGGGTTGAATAGTTCTTTACGAAAGGAGTTTTAAGCTTAGAAAAAAGACATTTCTAGTGTATTACGTTTATCCACGTGTAGCAGCGGCCAAAGGAAATCCACCATCACATCATAGCGTAAATGTCGTAAGAGACGATAGAGCAAAATGAAACAGGACATGGGCAGCAACATATCTCTAATAACAACTCAAAATAATTTAAAAAACTGCAGTTGCCAACCCACCTATTAAGCGGGGCAACTATGGCAAATAGTTAATTGTATATAATGGGCAATCTATGGGGAAGGCACATGTTCTGCAATGGACTTTGACCACTTTGACGGCTCCGTGGCGCAGTGACTTAGCAATGAATTATTGCGCTGGGGGCCGCGGGTTAGAATCCCGCACGGAACAAGTATTTGTATGGTTTACAAATAATTGTTCCGGGTCTAGATGTTTGTCCTTGTGCAGTTTGTGTTTGTAAACTGCCTCCGCGATACAGGAGAAAATCCTAGTGTGGGGGTAACGTTTTTTATAAAGAGAGAAAAAGAGACTTGATAGGCTGTATTGATGGTGACGATAATAAACACTAAAGGTAAACTATATTGAAAATAAATAAATAATTCATTTTATAATAATATTTTCACAAAAATCCTGTAAGCCCTTATCATTATCATTCTCACTTTTTATTGTACGCCTTCAGCATTTTACTCTTATATCTTCCTGTATAAGCTCTCTTACTCTTAAAATACCTAGGCAGTTGAGTTGTTTCTCATAGTCATAAATTGTTCTATTGGCAGTCGAGTCAACTTACGCACAACTTTCACTAACTAGGTTTATTTTCATACAATTAAGAAATGGACACAAAGCCGTCTGTTAGTACTCGGTAAAGAATCAAAATGCAGTTGCGTTATCACCACTAGGGACTAAGATGGATTGCCACATGGTATTATGAGAATCGGAGGCCCTTTTTATTTACCAATAAAAAGGGTCTCCGATTCTCGTCACAAATCATTAAAAAAAATCAGCAGCATTATGCTCATATTTTACGTTTCTAATAAAATCTTTTTTAAATCTTGAAAACAGAGAATTTAGTTTTGATTGAATTCGTAATTTTGTTACAGCAAAGTCGATTTCGACCTACCTGATGTTAAACAGTGTTTCCTTAATTGGCCCTGGGAAAAGGATGAAGATGAATCAGCAGATGCACCACCAGTCGGTACTAAAAAAAGAGTACGGAAGCATATGAAAGTGGTACGTAACTTATAAAAGCCTTTAAAATTTAAATTGTTGGTCATAGGCTTTTTAGAAGTGCAGACCTGCCACGCTTATACTAATACTTCTATTTACATACCTTAAGTACTACGACCTCGATCTCACGGCCCTCTTCCACTATTTTTATTGACTGTCCGCGCCACTTGCAACTATCGCCTAACGCTTGTGAGATTCGTCAATTGTTATCCAATAACCAATAAGAGATAATTAATATTATCCATCAATGACTGTTACTTTTTATTAACTTTATTAAACAAGGAATATATATTAACGCTCTTATTAAATTAAACCATAATTGAGAAAATAAACCTTCAAAATTTTAATTACTGAAGTATATAAATTAAAAGATTAAAATCATTTAATTTATGTACTTAACTAATTAAACCTCAAACTAAAAAAGTTTGTTTATTGAATACTTGTACTATTATGTCGATGTTTTGCTAAGTATAAGTTGTTCCACATATCATTAATTTCATATTGTGACAATATTTGTTCTACTTTCCTTAAAATAAATGAAATTATAACCATAAAATAGCGGCGTGTCATGTCGCTGTCGAGAAAATTGACATTTACACTAAATTTAATCTAAATGTCAATTGTCGCGATTAGATCTTAGAGAGCGAAGTTGACAATAAACCATATCCTGTTCTTAAGAGTATGTAACCGATTTGCATTGAAAACTTCATGTTTTAGGGTTTTTTCAAGGGCAATATCGTAAAGATATGAACAGATTTATATTATTATTATTAAGTGCACTACTTAGTCAAAGTTTTAGTGAGATTTTTCAGGTTAAATACAATGATTGTAATAAGCTAAAATACCTTATTTTCCGAAAATTAAAAAAAGAAAGCATCGGGGCAGTTATGGTAAAAAGTTTGCAACAAAAACTGTATATCTGTTGTCGGTGAAAACAAACCCTTATAAGTCTACGTCTCTGCCTAAGCAGTTCATAAAATTAAAAGATAGTGCAAGGAATGGCGTAGTAAATAAGATGTAGACTGCCCGCAGATATTGAAGGAATATAATAAGCACATGGGAGGGGTGGACCTTGCGGATATGCTTTACTCTTTATACTAGCTGTTACATAGGAATCTTCGCTCGTTTGATAGATATTTTATACGTGGTAGAGCCATGCTGCAGCTATATTAGTAGTATAGTTAGCTCACGGGTGACGCATCTGCATTTTGATTCGCAAAAAAAAAAGATATTTGTATCAACAATGCTTGACTTTTATACAGACAGGACCATGCCAAAATACCCTCCCAGGATCCAACGCCATTGAAAAATTTCCGGTTTGATTTACGCTGTTCTAGAGTGATGGTGTAGATTTTGACTTACACAATTAATTAACGTAAGTGCACAGTGTTTAGAATTGATTAAATTCTATTGGGCATTGGTGGCGCCGCTGGTTGGTCTTATTACCGGTTGTTCAATGCGTAAGAGAATCCATCACTCCATTGCGTTTCGAAGGGGTCGTAAGAGGTGACTATGAAAAGTGCCAGAAGGATCTAATGGCCTTCGATAGATGAGAGACATCTAGTTATGTGATTGGCAATCCGCTAGTAAAGAAACACTCCAGGAAATCTTATTTGCTGCAGTGCTATATTTCTACTATCGAAAAAAAAATACTGTAAAAGTATTAGATATTTGCTAGCGTGAATTTATTGTCATGCATTCCTTTTGGAATTCTCAATTAAAATTAATGTCACATAATAAAACCATCATTTTATTTTTAAAAACTGATTGTTCATTTGTTTTCCCGCTGTTTTTTAATTGTCAGTGACTATGGAAAAGACTTTATCATCGATCAGTGGTACGCATAACAAAGGATACTTGAGGATAGCATCTATACCACTTACATCCATATAGTTTTCCAGAACGTAATAAAGTCACCCGGTATATTAATTCATACAATTAACAATAAGATGAAACATACAGTTTTATTTTTTCAGTGTCCAGAAGCTTTAAATGGTCCAAGTAATTTAAATTGGGACCAACACACATTCTATCTTCACATCATAGAGTTAAAAACAGCTTTCGATGAACCAACGGACTCCCGCGAGCGCGCATTATATAATCTTCTTCAAAAAGGAGAGGGCTATGGATTCCTGACTGCACAACCTTTGCCCAAAATATGCGATTTCCCAATGTTTCTTTCAGTGGGCGAAGTGATGACTTCAATTAAACTTAATTACGCTGTCATTCCGTTAGATTTGGAGTTGTTCGAGTGTGTTAAACGGTAAGTTCTTTTAATTTTTTGCAGTATTTCTTTATCTTTTCTTCAGTACCCATATTACTTCTTCCAGTTAACGGTCTGTTATCAATAATAAAAAGTAAATACGAATAATAAAGATTTTAATGATGATTAATAATGTGTAGATAGATTGAATTTTGCTCCGATGTTCGCAAGGGATGCATTTAAGAATTTTTTTTCTAAATAAAGGGCTGAAGCTAGATTCCCACTGTGAGATGAGTTTATAAAAAAAAAAATGAATCAGACGCTTTGTTTTCTTAGAAATTGCCGTAGAATCGCTACTATTCGGTAAAAAACCGGCCAAGTGCGAGGCGGACTCGCGCACTGAGGGTTCCGAACAAATCCGTAGGTTAAAATTATTAAAAATGTTTTTATTACATGATGTAACTAAAAATTTATGCTTTTCACAATTTTTCCTTATCTGTGCTATAATACGTTGCTTCGTACCAAATTTTAAGATTCTGAGTTCACGGGAAGTACCCTGTAGGTTTTGATTCCCTTGCGGCATAATATTTGCGGCATAAACGGCTGTATCTTTTGATTGCGTTGGCTTAGAAGTTTGATTTTTTCACATCTTCAAGGGACAGTAGACTTGAGTATTTGATATGAATTTCAGCTTGATACCTCCACGCGTTCCTGAGAAAAAGGGTCTTGACAGACAGACAGACAGACAGACAGACGGACAACAAAGTGATCCTATAAGGGTTCCGTTTTTTCCTTTTGAGGTACGGAACCCTAAAAAGATACAGTAACAATAATAAAAAAAAGTTAGAAAATGGGTGTTTCTTTTTATATAAACTGCTGGTTTGAGCAGTAATGATTTATTTTGGCTGCATAATTTTTAGGATTGTGAAAATAAAAGTTAAGTCATCACGTTGCCTGGTCCCGCACAGACCAGTGCTGTGTCCAGGGTCTTGACAAAGAGCGAGCCCAACTTCTTTATATTAGATATCTGGCATTCAAAAGCATGATAATAGGAATACCGGCATTTACTGAAACCCATAAGAACTTTCTAAAAGTCTTCGTGTACTTCGTGTACTAAATATCTTCGTTGAAGATATTTATTACATAGGTACTGAAAATTGACAAAAGATATTTGAGTACACTAGTAGTTATACATTAAAATAATTAAGACAATTACATATTCAATGTGCTTATTTGTTGATACTCGGTATGTCGGTTGATAGTAATTCAACTCTTAGGTTCCATTATTAAATTGTTTTATGTTTTTTTACTATATATTCTACATGTTGTGTAAATGATGTGATGGTTGTTTCTTTGGATACTACTTCTTCTAATTTGTATGGATTAATTTTAAGCATTGTTGAAGCAATTTTATGATTTATTATTGTTTCAATTTACGACATTCCATGACATTGAATCACTGTATAGTAATACTGTCGCATGGGCAACTGTCGTTTTCATTATTTTGAATCTATATAAATACTCTTTGTGAAATCCATGATTGTTTAAAATCTGTATGTTATACAAAAATCTGTGTGTTATATAAAAGTTTGGTCTAAGATTTTTAAGCACTTTTTGAAGGGATTCGTATGTCGGGCACCATTGTTTCGTAAATGTGCAGTTGTTTATATCCATGTAATCGTGGGCTACATGTTGGCTTTCTTTATAGGCAATGCTCTGATAAAACTAACAGGAAACTTTGCATAATCTGCTTTGGTATTCTTGTTCCCAATATTACCAGTGTGACCTATGACCCACACAAAGTGAATTGTATTGTTTAATCCTATAGCTTAAAATACTAATTGCCTAATGTCATTTGCAAGACAGTTGCGACTGTTACGGTCACAGATTTCTATAAGACTAGATTGACTATCCGATGCTATTATGGTTTTTCTGATATTGTTGATGTTTCTTCAATTGCAAGCTTTGCTAATAGCAAAGAGTTTGGCTTGAAATATTGAACAAGAACTATGCAGTTTTTTTTATTAACAATTTTTTACTGTTCGGGGTATTGAATTATTTAGGCTGCTCCTGATTTGTTATCATGTTTATTTCCGTCGGTGTAGATTATGTAAGTATCTGGTTGTAAATCTGTTTCTTTTTATTTTTCAACTTGTTCGTAATTTATTTTTATTCTGTTTACAAGATGGAGAAGTGTTGATGGATTTGTTGGTCGGTCAAGTGAAATATGTGGTAAGCGAATTACTTCGACATTCTTACATTTTCTGTTTTTGCTATTTCTCATATTGTCGCAGGTAACGTTGTTGTAGATTTACTATGGAGATAGATGTCCTACCAGATTATCACTCCATGTAATGGGGGGCTGTCCTTTATTTTACTTTTCGGTACGAGGCCGTCAATCGAGCCTCTCTTCTCTGCCGGTTGTCAGTTCTTCGAGTTTTCTTTTTTCTTCGAGACTTTTCAGAACTTTTCAGAACATGTAGGACTAACCTATTCTAAAAATGTGTCCTACGTAAACATACTCGTCAATGATGTCGACTTTTAGTGTTCTTTACAATTTCTAGGGTAGGTCTAACATTGACGTTAAATATATATGTCTAGTCCGTGTTCATCTTAAAACCTATCCTCTGGAAGATACGATCAACTGATATTTTATTATTTATTTTTTTAATTCAACACCATTTTATCATAAAACTGAACGTTAAATAATAGGGCGATAAGACTTTCTTACGTGAAGATATGAAATGAATGGAATTTTAAATTTTTATTTCAACTATTTTTATATCGCACGTAGTGGTTTTTTGATAATTCAATTAGTTGTCAAAAACCACTATTACAGTTCTACAAGTGCTTTTCGTGGACAAAGTCGCGTTTTTGTAAAAGAGGCCAATAAGTTATTTTATCGTGGAAGTGGCCGTATCCTCCATACAAACTGGAAAGTCCTGCATGTCCTGTTAAACTATTTTTGTTTTTGTTTTGAACGAAGAGTTGAATAATTACAAAAGTGAAACTGGAGTTTAATTAGATTTTTCTTGACCGATACGACTTTGAGACCTTCAAGAAAAGAGTCTACTCCTTTTTAAAAGGCCGGCAACGCATCTGCGATTCCCCTGGTGTTGCAGTTGCTCGTGGGCGGCGATAGTCACTTACCATGAGGTGAGCCGCATGCTCGTTTATCCCTCTCCTATTAAAAAAAGTGATCTTTTAGGGAGTTTTCGTGTTTTAATATATTTTTTTAATTTTAGAAAAACAACAAACTTTGAAATACAAACAAAAGGTTTGTATTTCAAATTTGTGAGACTCTTTAATAGACACAATTTAATAGATCCATGTAAACTCATTGGTTTGTTGATTTTTCCCATTCCATTTAGTTGGATATAGTATTTTATTTGTTATATTATAGCGCAATAATTTTACAAATGCCTGACACCTTAAGGATATACATGATATCATATAAAAAATATGAAGAACATTATTTATTTTTGTAACTTTGTTTGGTGTCAAATAAAAATATCTCGTCGATCGGTCTCTAGATAGAAATTTCAAAACACGTACTTCGTGCTTTGATTTTCCTTTTTTCAACTTTTTTCAACTTTTTTCGGTCGACAAAAGGAATTTCTAGAAAGTTCTTATGGTATACGTATTATCATCGCTTTGAATGCCAGATATTTAACATAAAGAAGTTGGGCTCGCTCTTTGTCAAGACCCTGGACACACCACTGGTCTATGGTTCAAAAAGAATAGTAGAGATAATAAATATAGATCAAAATATCTCTAGGCAACGTGATCAAATGACTTAATTTTTATTTTCACAATCCTCAAAATTATGTAGTTAAAATAAATCATTAATGCTGCTCAAACCAGCAGTTTATATGAAAATAAACATCCATTTTGCAACCTTTTTTTTTTATTGTTGTTGCTGTATTTTTTTAACGAATAGTAGCGATTCCACGGCAATTTCTAAGAAAAAAGCGGCTGTTTCACTTTTTGTGTAAACTCATAATCTCACACCGGAAATCAAGCTTTAGCGCTTTATTTAGAAATCAATTTCTTTTATCCATCCCTTGCGAACATCGGAGCAAACTTCAATCTATCTACACATCATTAATCATCATTAAAATCTTTATTGCAGCAGAACATCGATCATTCGGACGCATCGGACGCACTAGTACTAGTGCTATTATTTATTATGTGCTGGTACTGGTGATGTCATCAGCTGCGCCTGTGCGAACTTACATAGAACTTCATATAAGGAATTCAAATGCGGCGGATGCTCCAAGTGTGGTTCACCTATAATGTGAGCGAGTAGCGTGACCTTGACAGATCGACATTAAAGCCCGACCTCTTAAAAGTCTAAATTCAATGAGCGATAGGTTTTCTTTTGTTACACTGATTATTGCATACTTTATGACACAAAATGTTCCTAAAATTCCGCATTTTGTGATTTCGTATAAAACTACTACAATTTGCTCTTATTTGTGCATTTTTTTTTTTGGATTACAGGTTCCACTTCTTTATATTCGATCAAGTGCTTGAAGTGGCAAAAAAGTTCGTAGTTTTCGATGGTACTAAAAACTGCCTATATGTGGTACCGGTCAAAATTAGCGGTGGATATGACATCGATTGGGATGTTATGCTGGATTACAAAGAGATACCACCAGTTGCGGTACCGTCCGTAGAGGTAATAATTACACATTTTATTTACCAGGTTATTGTTAACTTTTACAGGATAAAGTCATTTAGTCATTGCACGGCCCTGAGTGGTAAATTTTAGAAGTAGAGTCAGCTTTTTGAATATTGCCTGTAAAAAATAAAAAATAAATCTAAAAAATAGCTCTCACTGAATGAATACTTTTGATTAAGATATTAACGAATCTTGTAGTATTGACAGTTCTGAAAGTAAAGATAATTTACACACGCAATTGTCAAGGGTATACAATAAAAAATAAAACTAGATATAAATATAAAAGCGCATTACATTGTTTTGGTAATTTTAAATGAATATGGATAGCCTTTCAAGACTTTACTGCTTTTACATTTTTTGTAACATACTCGCGATAATAGGTAGGGGACGGAATGTTCGTCTGTAGCGGGTAGCGGCCCCGGGTGGCAGCGACGCATGCTACGCCACTGATGCTCTCATTAAATACCAGCATAATACCGAAGATAAAAATATTTGGAAGGAATAAATAACATGTGAAGTTGCCAACACGCATTGGAGCAGCGCGGCGGACATTTCCTTGCCCTAAAACTCTCTCAGAATCAGAGACCTGTGTCCAGCTGTAGGACGTATATAGGTTGTAAAATAGCAGCTTACTGCTATTTTACATATCATATTTCACCATAGAACTATTTTGCATATAAAAAGGCATTCCATCATAGTCTTTGAGGAGGGGGTGTTAACGAATAACGAAACGAAACAACGAAAAGCATTTTGATAATGATTTGGGAGTATATATAATTGTCTATGGGTCGCAGCATTCGCTTACCATCAGGTGGATTGAATACTTGTTTATCACATCTACTCTAAAACTGATTAAGTGACGAGTCATAAGTATTTGATATCAAAGGACTTTTTTATATAATGATTTCTTTTGTTTACGCGAACACTACTCATTAAATAAAACTAGTTTTTACGGATTTTATCGCGTATATTTATTATTTTTATATTCCCGATGTATCGACCACTTTACAGCACCTTTGGTCACGGGGAAGATTTAATTTTATTAATTATAGGATCCCAAGCAGACAGTAGCACCCAGCCATCTTCTCTATTGGAATCCTAATTTCCTTAAAATCCCAGTTTAATATACTGCGTGTCCGGTCACGGACTAGCGATGTTCTAGGCTTATATTACAACTATTTTAATACTGTTTTTTTACTGAGATAAAAATATGCTCATTAGGAGGTCAACAATATTGTCTATCGTTTACATTTCGAAAAAATGGGTTCCATACTCCTAACTTTAAAAAAAATATTTTAGTCAAAAAAATCGAAAAATTGTGCAAATTGGCAAATTATTGTAAATTACTGCAAAAACAAACCCGATTACACATATTTATTTTTTTCTAGATCTGCAGATTTTGAGCTAAGCTACAATAAAACATTAAGTTCCCAGCTTTATGCTTCTTACTTTAAGAATTATTGTTGTCTTATCATAGAGTATGCGCCAGCACAAAGGAGACAGATCCACACGTGGAGAATATATCAAGAAAAAAAAAAACAAAATGACTGTCCCATTGAGGGCAAGGGGCTTAGACCACGGTGTGTAGCGTTTGTAGCGTTTGTGTACTGAAATAGTTGTAATATAACTACCTAGAATATCGCTAGTCCATGACCGGACGCACTGTATAAAATAATAAAATTAAATCTCAACCCAAGCAATATAACTGCAAGGCTGGCTTCAAGATACTATACATTCATACTGCGTAGATACTACCAATAATTTTAATTTAAAGGTAGCTGTGGTTAACTATTATATCGGGACGTCAAACGCCTCAGTCCCCCCGTGTCATTGGGTGCTGTAAAGTGCTCAAAATGTCGGGAATATAAAAATAAGTTAATATTATACGTGATAAAATCCGTAAAAATTAGTTTTATTTAAGGGGGAAGCTCCAATACCCCCGCCATACATTTTTGTTTTGACATATACATTAAACACAGACACTATTTCTTTAAAACTAATCATTTTATCACTTTTCTACACTGAAGTGTGATCGACCTTATTAGGAAATAAGTTACAGTATTTATTAAAAAAAAAACGATAGTGAAATCTAGGAAATTTTTGTCACGTTTTGTAGTGTGAGTGAATTTTGACAACTTGACAAGCAAAAGCGTCAAAAACATAGCTTAAACATTGACACGCTAGATGGCGTGCCGACGATACTGTTGTGCAACAAATTCGTAGGTAGATATTATGCAACGATGCCGTACTTCCTAACCTTGAACTAGATGCAAGAAGAAACAGCGATGCCAAACTTCCTTGTCTTGTTTGACTGTAATAAAATTTAAACATTCTAAAGTAATTCTCGATTGTGAAGGGATAAGATTTGCGCGCGGAATTTGTTGCGATTTATATTATATTTTTGTATGATTTTCATTGATTCAATTTGCAATATTTCTAGTATGTATTTGATTCCAATATAATACAGTATATTGTAATTTATTGTAGGTATAGTAATTAATTATCCAAATTACGCAATTTTGTTTTCGGTGGTATTAGAAACGCAAGCTGGCCCGTGATTTCAAATCTCGTTACAATACTAATTACCTATGTCATATGTCATAGAATAGAAATAAATTGTAAGTATATTATTTAAAAATTGGTAAACATGTATACGAGCCATAGTAACTCAGATGGTTAGCGCTCACTGCAAATTTCACACTACGCGAGCAACCCGAGTTCGCGCCCTGCCGGCACCGATGAATTTGTTAATTGCACCGCGGCGGACAATTTCTTTTCTTGCCTTAAAACTAATCTATTAAAAAAATAATTAACAAGTCAAATGATTTTTGTTTTACTAAAATCTTTTGAAGTTGAGTGTGCTTTGAAATTAGGAAATATTTTTTCACCTTCCTGGTAATTATCGCATACTAAATCGTGTTTTAGATGTTGTTATCTCTTGTTTATGAATAGTTTCTTACGTATTATGTAATGTCAAATTTTCGTAATAATTGGTTATGTTCTTAGAGTAATCAGACATAGAGTGATAGTGACATTCAAAATTCCGTTCAAAGTTGAAGCAACAACACAATGAATGCGTGCATAAGCGACCTGTAATTACGTTTGCCCACACGCACACAAGCAATTGAATAATGTTTGCAAGTTAATGACATTTTCCCCAAAAAGTGGGGAAAATATAATAGTAGACATCGTCATAGAATTAATATTTAGGTTGCGTTTATAATTATTTATTAACTGTTTGCAAAGAGATAAATGTAACATTATTTATTTTTGTTAACTTGTGTAATATTTAAATTATTTATATACGTAATATCTTGTGTTATATTGATTATGTAATTATATTATTCTGTTAGAAGTGCTATATTTTTTTATAGGATAGGGTGACAGTCCACCTGATGGTAAGTGGTTGCTGTGGCCCATAGACATCTACATCTATCCTCCTTTGCGAATCAAAATGCAGATGCGTTGTCACCCGTGAGGGCTAAGATGGGATGCCTCTTTTTCAGTAAATAGGGTCTCCAGTTCTCTACACTCACATACGAAACACTGCAGTGTTAAGCTGCTATTTTACGCTGGTATTCTGTGAGAGCATGGTCCTTCCCCGGTCGAACCGACCCATTCGTGCTACAACTATACTACTAATTTAGCTGCAGCATGGTTCTACCACTTATAAAAATTATATATTTATATAAATATTTGTTATTTATCTTCCATAAAATCTTATATTATTTGTAAATATTAATTTTTATATAATACTCAATAGCCTTATTCTATGATATATAGAGAAGTGGAAGAAATTGGGGAGGCAAATTCCTACGGCTATTTCTTCCAGTTTTTCCAATCCAGTCCCACTTACACTTAACAAGTGAATAGTTGTCAGATAATCATTTTAGCTGTCAGATATTTTGTCATTAGTTATTCCTTACTAACTTTGGCTGTGGCCCGCAGCTTAAACCGCACATTAAAGCATACACTGATCTCGATTCTTGCCATTCCAAGAATCTACGTGATATATTTAATTTAAATCGGTTTCGACGTAAAGGTTACAACATACAACTTTCACAGAATGGATATAATATTAGAAGGAATTACGAGACTAAAGAGTGCGGTCAGCTTCAAGTCATTATTATTATTACTTTATTGGATATTATGTTTTGCATTAAAACAAAACAAGATTCGGAAGGAGATAACTATTCAAATAAAACATGAAATTAAAAATGTTTATTAAAAAATATAAAATAAAATAAAATGTACACAAGTACTTAAAAAAATATCTCTTAATTACCCTGAAACTGAACAACCGCCGCTTTGATGACGATATTCTCGAAATGTTATCTTTTTTAGATTCTTAAAAGAATCGTACTAAAAATGTTAAATGTATGTAAATTAGAATAAAAAAATAATGATAGGCTATGTTATTTATCCTAAAACACATACCATAAAAAGGTAAAAACAACTGCACATTATCAAAACAAAATAAAATCAACATATTTTTTTTTCGTGGCAAATGTGAACCCTAATAATATTTGGCCAATAAAAATACCTATTTATGTGTGAATGAGACTATTGGCAGTATGTATGTATTTTTTTCAATATGCATTTTTTTTATAATTATGATAATAAGAAAAAATGGGGGAAAATATTTTACTATGCCTAGCAACATTTTCATTATATTGGCGTCTGTCAAATTTATTATTTATTATTTAGTTTTGATGAATGTTTTTTACAAAAATATAAGATGCTAGGCAGTACTTAACCGTGAAATGAGATTTACATTATTTTCGTGATTATGTGATGAGTTGTGACACCCTCTCACAGTACAGTACGTCATTTTTTTGAAAAATTGTGCGAGCTGTTTACACGACTACGTGGACTCGAGTACTAATGCGCCAAAAGTCGTACTTAGCCTTTAAAGGCTAACTTGAAATGGCTTCACTTTGCGTGCGCCTAATGCGGTTCTAAGCCTAATACTTCTATGGTTATGTTGTAAATCATCTGTGTTAAATTTGACAAAAAATTACTTTGCGTACTTTTTTGTTAATTATTTTTTTACTTTTTTTTATTTTATTTTTTGTCAAATTTAATATAATGGACTTCCGCAAAGTAACGCCTGATTATATTAATTAAATCATCTGTGTTATTAGTTTTGAGTGAATAGGTATGTATCATGCGTGTTACTTCAAATACTTGTTTTGATCATTAATTTCAATAGTGTAAGGTTATAAAATAAAACTGCGTTTTATTGTTCTTAGTGTTGACATAATTTATTTTCCAAGATTATTATTGAATTAAACAGTTTATTTACGCCTACAAATATAAGTCAAAGGAGTTAAAGTTACAGCCTATATACACGTCCCACTGCTGGACACAGGCCTGTTCTCATTTCTGAGAGGGTTTTAGGGCAAGGAAATGTCCGCCGCGCTGTCCCAATGCGTGTTGGCGAACTTCACATGTCTTCCAAATATATATTTTTTTTTCTTATTTGTCAGACATGCAGGTTTCTTCACGATGTTTTCCTTCACCGCCGAGCACGTGGTAAATCAGCACTTAAAATTGCAATTAACAATTTCATTGGTGCCGGCGGGGATCGAACCCGGGTTTCTCGCGTACTGTGAAACTTACAGCGAGTGCTAACCATCTGTATTACCACGGCTCATTTTACAAATATGACTTTTATTTTTATAACATAATCGTAAAATACTGGTATTCAGTTGAATCCGGTTTGACTGGGAGCTGATCCCAATATAGTTGGGAAAAAGGCTAGGCAGATGATGAATCGTACATAATATATATCCTAGCAGGTGGCGTTCTGTAGTTCTGCCCAGAAAAAATGACTACAAGAAAAAAGGAAAACATTTTTTTTTTTCACGCCATCTAGTGTTCAATTTTCGTAAATGTAGGGACTAAGAATTCACCCACGTCTGTGTGTGTAAACGATACTATATTCAATGACAGATGTTATTTTTGGAATTTGTGTTGAATTGTGTGGATTTTGAGGCAATGATATGACCTAGTAAAATAAAGTATAATATCCGAGTATCGCGATTGCTACTTCTACGACTTAATAATGTTCCAATTACACAAAAACCCAAATAAACTAAAAAATGATGACTTCAGTGCCATCTCGCGGGAATATGGCCGGGAACAGACCTTATGTTTCACCTTAAATGGTCACTTTATGACATTTATCGTTTTTATTTTTGAAAAAATATGTAAATAATACGTTTCTTCCTCCCCCCCCTTCCTGATGATGTTCCTTACATGATCGCACCTATTTCATTATCTACGGGTTGGTGAGGCATTTATCTGTCTAGGGTTTTCTTCAGTCTTGGTTGGTAACAACTTGTCTATTACTGCAGCAATGCAGAAGTATACCCACTGATGTGTTCTAGTTTAAAAACAATGAGAGGCAAGCTATTTAAAAAAAAAAGAATCAATATAATATGCGGGTTTTTCCTGTTTACTAATATTATTAAATAAATGTTATTCTTATTATTTTACATTTTCAGACACGTAAATCAATAAAGGTGACAAAAGATAGCTACCAATATTACGTCGTTTCTCCGTGGTATCGCGCCACTATTTTCCCAGACAGGTAATACAGGTTTAATAACTGCTTCCTTACTACTTATATTTATAGCCGCGAATAAACGACGCTTTGGAACAAGTGTTTGGAGATTGCATCATACCGTTACCGTTACCGTTACAGCCTATTAAAATCCACTGCTGAACGTAGGCTTGCCCCATAGATTGCCTCATATGGGAGATATTTGCCATAGCTGCCACGCTTAGCAAGCGGGTTGGTAACCGCAGTTTTTTTTTCATTTTTAATCGTTATTAGGCAGATGCTGTTGCCCATCTCCTGATTTGTTTCTCTCTGTCGCCTCTTATGATACCCACGGGATGGTATGGGGTAGTGGATATTCTTACACCGCCACTACACGGTATCATAAAATCCATAACAATGCAAATTCTCACCAGGTGTAATGATGATTGATAATACACGCTACCATCCAGACTTCTACAGCCATGTGTGACAATTATGCAAAATTCTTCTTACTAGACTTTCATACTGTAGGAGAGATTCATGTTCGGCTGTGAACTGTTTTCCCCTGACGAATAAGATGATAACATGTGACCTTTCTTTTATATTTGCAGATACATTGTCTCAAATGTGCTTGAACACATGAGCCCGCAGTCTTGTTTCGGATCTAACACATTCGAGACCTTTGCGGACTATTATCTAAGTAAATACAACTTGGAAATTGTAGGCAGCAAAGACCAGCCGTTGCTTGAGGTAAGTCTGAAAATATTAAAATAATCATTTTTATACATAGACCTCATAAGAAATCGCCTGCAGATACAGACCTGTAGATAGAGTTGACAAATTCGAAACAATGCGGGATTAAGAAATGCGTTGATTATACAGGATGGCAGAATAGAACATGTATATTTGAAAAAATTGTAAAAATAAATAGATATATACGCTCATGGTAGATGTGGTTAAAATAAAACTATGAATATATAGGTTAATAAATGCAGTTTATTTTTTTAAAATAATATCATCTAAATGATGGCCTTCTGCATCGGCATTCCTCTGATCGTAGAAAAACTTTCTTCAGCATTCAGTGTGATCGCTGCCATTCCACTTCGGATATTTTCTTTGAGCTGATCAATGTTCCTCGGGTTATTGAAGTAGAGTTTGTGCCGGAGGTATCCCCACGAAGCAAATACAAAGACGAGATGGCATAAGCAACTGCGCACTGTGATTCTAACTAGGTCCTGACGTCATCACAGTGGGCGTGGCTTTACTTAGTATACTGTCAGCGTTGGTCCTGTGCGCTTATGTATCGAAAATCGCAAATCGGTGCATTTGCGTAGTATTAAGAAGAAAAGGATGAAGTGTTGTGTTTTATCGTGTAAAAACTACTCAGATAGATGATCTGACGCTATGGATGGCATCACATTTCATTTGTAAGTAATTTTATACCTAATTTATTAAAAACGTTCTAGAAAATCTCTGCGTCGGCTTTCAAATGTAATTAAATATATTCGACACTAGATGGCGACACTTTGTGTCATGGGAACTAAAAATATAAAGATACGTAGAGCTCAGTATTGGTAAAATAATCATACGTAGGTGTTCAAATTTGTTTTGCATTCAGTCCTGAAGATTTTAATGAGCCAAAATATTATTTTTATAGTTTTTATAATCATTTAATGAACAGGCCGCCATCTATCGTCAAAGTAGCTAAACTACATTACAACATCGATATGCAACGATGCGAGTAGTTTTACTATTTATCGGTAGATGGAAAATAGTAAAGTGGGCGGGGCTTAACATCCCATCACCCCGCAAATTGTCACGCGCTGTTATATAGTGAAATCTAATTACTACACCTCCTCTTTGTATTTGCTCCGTGATAACGACAAATTTGTCGATTTACAAAATCATTCCAATGGAAATGGGCCTCATCAGAAAAAAGTCAAAATTAGAAAATCGTCCAAGCATTTCTTCAGCAAACGCTAACGTTACTCCGAAGTCATTCTCTTAAAATTGTTGCGTTAATTGAATCTTATATGGATGCAATGTAAGACCCAGTCTAAAAATTATTTGCAAACTTCTTCGCGATAAGTGTAAAACGGACGCTCTCTTGCGGGTACACAATTGTGGATTTTCTCGTGCTGACTGCTTTACTCTGTCAATATTGTCTGCCATCTTAGATTTTCTAGGACAATCTTCAGTTTGTGTTTTAAATGTTGAACCAGTCTCTTTAAAGCGCTTAATCCTAATTTTAATCAAATTTGCAGTCGGAGCTTGACGAATTTGTTATAATCCATATTCAGGACAATATAGTCGTCTAGTTGTAATTAAAGAACAACCATTCTCGTAAAACGTGCGTACGCAAAATGCGCAACGCTTCCCGTCGAACTGACTCATGGCTACTAAAACTGCCCCAGTGCCGCTACTCAAACACACTATGTCCCTCCCTCCCCCCCTGCGCGTGTCCAAAACTCTTCGAAAAAAGATGATGCAATATGCACGTTCTATTGCGCCAACTTGTATAAGGAAAGCGAATAAGCGAAAAAATATCACCGATAAAGGACACTGAAAAAAGAAATTCCTCTATTTTATGTGTAAGCCCCTTCATGACTAAACATTAATACGCGGTTATTAAAACACTAAAGCTATTTCTGAATATCATTACTATTTAGTTACTGTATAAGGAATTTCAATTTAGTATATTAAATATATTCGACACTAGATGGCGACACTTTGTGTCATGGGAACTAAAAATATAAAGGTACGTAGTGCCGTGTAGTGGCGGTTAAGAATATCCACTACCCCATATCTTCCCGTGGGTGTCGTAAAAGGAAAGGGATACAGGCAGGAGATGGGCAGCAGCATCTTCCTGGTAACAGCAAAAATACAATACAAAACTGCGGTTGCCAACCTGCTCGCCAAGCGTGGCAACTATGGCAATATACCCCCCATGATGAAAGTTACGAAGAGACGGCGCCCAGTCCCCGGCGGCCCCGCTATTCCTGGCTACGGTGGCGACCATGGTAACGGCGGGGCAGGGGGTGCTAAGAATCTCCGGTGGAGGTTCGGTTGCCACCTACGACGACTCGACCTGGCAACATACAACGCACGCACCCTGAGGACTGACGAGAAGATTGTGGAGCTGGAAGAAGAGATAGACAAGTTACGCTGGCATATTATAGGATTATCCGAAGTCCGAAGAGAGGGGGAGGACACGGTAATCCTCGAATCCGGCAACTTGCTCTATTACCGGGAGGGCGACCATCTGTCCTAAGGAGGTGTCGGATTTATCGTCCACAAGTCTCTCGTTAACAACGTTGTAAAGATTGAGAGTGTGTCGACGAGGGTTGCGTACCTTATACTCAGAATCACCAAACGGTATTCGCTGAAGGTCATACAGGTTTACGCACCAACCTCGGCACACCCCGATCAGGAGGTGGAGGAAATGTATGAGGATATCTCTAGAGCCATGCATTCCTCCAAAACCCAATATACGGTGTTAATGGGAGACTTCAACGCAAAACTGCGCACAAGAGAGAACGGTGAGCTGAAAGTGGGGAAATTTGAAATAGGGCAACGAGCCCAAGGGGCCAGCAGCTGGCCGACTTCATGGAGAAAGAGTGACTCTTTATGATGAACTCTTTCTTCCAGAAGCGGCCCCACAGGAAGTGGACCTGGTCGAACCCCGACGGTTCGATAAAAAATGAGATTGACTTCATTATGACGACCAGACGACAACTGTTCAGTGATGTCTCAGTGATCGCGAGGGTGAAAACCGGCAGCGATCACCGAATGGTTAGAGGCACACTGAACCTAAACGTTAAGTTGGAGAGGTCTCGTCTAATGAAGTCAACGCTCCGTCCCCCTCGTGCTCTAATCCAAAGTCCCGAAACCTTTCAGCTCGAGTTACAAAACCGTTTTCAGTGCCTAGAAGACTGCAATGAAGTTGACGATATGAATGGCAAGCTCGTGGAAACTGTCCATGCGGTCGGAACTAAGTTCTGCAAGACCCGCCACAGAAGAACACAAAAACTCTCCGATCCCACTCTTAATCTCATGGCTGTTAGACGGGAGATGAAGCTACATTCTTCAACAGATTTGACAGCATACAGGCAACTGAACAGACAGATCTCCAAATGCATGCGGCGGGACTTACGCAACTTCAATACAGCTCGTATTGAAGAAGCGATCGAGCGGAACCAAGGCTCCAAAGTCTTTGCCAGAGATCTGCCTGCCAGAAAGAGCCAACTGTCAAAGCTGAAGACCGAATGTGGCAGCATCGTTTCCGGAGCACCTGAGATTTTGAGTGAGATTGAGAGGTTCTATGGGCAGCTGTACACGTCATCGTTGGAGCCGCACGCAAGTGTGAGTAACGATCCAAGAGCGAGTCTTATCCGACATTATTGCGATGATATCCCGCACGTCAGTCTGAGCGAGATTAGAATGGCTCTCCAGCACCTTAAAAACGGCAAGGCCCCAGGCGAGGATGGAATTACAGCGGAGCTTCTGAAGGCGGGTGGAAAACCGGTACTTGAAGTCCTTCAGAAGCTCTTTAATTCCGTCCTCCATGGTGGCATTACACCGGAGGCGTGGAGCAGAAGCACGTTGGTCTTGTTCTTCAAGAAAGGCGACAACGCTCTCTTGAAGAACTACAGACCGATTTCCCTTCTGAGCCGCGTCTACGTGCTGTTTTCGAGAGTCATTACGAATCGTCTCGCGCGCAGACTTGACGACTTCCAGCCTCCCGAACAAGCCGGTTTCCGGAAAGGCTTTAGCACCATAGACCACATACATACCCTTCGGTAAATTGTACAGAAGTCCGAAGAGTACAATTTGCCACTATGTCTGGCGTATGTGGACTATGAGAAAGCCTCTGCACCGCCTCTGCTACCGCTGTATTGGAAGATGTTTTCAAGCTTCTGGACTGGAAAGGATACGGTATCAACATTAATGGCGAGTACATCACTCACCTTCGATTTGCCGACGATATAGTCCTTATGGCAGAATCGCTGGAGGACCTAAGCACTATGCTCAATGACCTCAATAGTGTTTCCCAACGGATAGGTCTTAAGATGAACATGGACAAAACAAAGATCATGATTAATGTCCATGTCACACCTATCCCGGTAGTTGTTGGGAGCACTAAGCTCGAAGTTGTTGACGAATATGTTTACCTGGGACAAATAGTCCGACTAGGTAAGTCCAACTCGACCGAGAGGTCAATCGACGGATTCAACTCAGTTGGGCAGCGTTCGGGAAATTACTGCACATCTTCTCGTCAGGTATATCTCAAAACTTGAAAACGAGACTGTACACCCAGTGCGTGTTGCCAGTGATGACATACGGAACTGAGACGTGGTCCTTCACTGCTGGCCGGATGAGGAAGCTCAAGGTCGCTCAGCGAGCTATGGAGAGGGCTATGCTCGGAGTTTCTCTGCGTGATAAACTCAGAAATGAGGATATCCGCAGTAGAACCAGAGTGACCGACATAGCGCAACGGATTAGTAAGCTGAAGTGGCAATGGGCCGGCCATATAGCTCGAAGAACTGACAACCGATGGGGAAGAAAGGTTCTCGAGTGGCAGCCTCGTACCGGCAGGCGAAGTGTAGGGCGTCCCCCCACTAGATGGAGTGACGACCTGGTAAGATATGCAGGAAGTCGATGGATGCAGGTGGCTCAGGACCGTGCTTTGTGGCATTCTTTGTGGGAGGCCTATGTTCAGCAGTGGACTTGTGAAGGGCTGTAATGATGATATTGAATTAATGTAAATTTTACTTACAATCGACCACAAAATCTACTTTTTATTATCACATATTAAATTTAATATTTCATTCATTTACAGGTACGAAACATCAACACACGAATGAACTGTATAATGCCAAGATCCGCTACAATCAGCGCTTTTACAGAGAAACAGCGGAAATTAGTATCCGCCGCACAAGGCGACGATAAACCAAAGTTTTTCGCTGAATTTTTTATACCCGAATATTGCATCAAATACGATTTCCCTGGGGTGTTGTGGTACAAGGCAATTTTGCTGCCGACTATTATACACAGGTAAATATTGTTGATTTACTAAGAACCGCCAATGCCTAAGCGCACGTCGTAAATTTCACAGTGCACGAGTGAGATACCTGTCGAAGTAGCTTTATTATGGTTGTAGTACGAATGGGTCGACTCGAGCGGGGCAGGAGGACCACGCTCTCACAGAATACTAGCTGAAAATAGCACCTCAATGTTACTGTGTTTCGTATGGTGAGCGTAGAGAACCGGAGACCCTCTTTACTAGAAACGAGGCATTCCATCTTGGTCCTTAGGGGTGGCAACATGGCATTTTGATTCTTAATCTAGGATAGATGAAGATGTCTATGGGCTACAGCATCCACTTACAATCAGGTGGAATGTGTGTTCGTTTGTCACACTTATTTTATAATTTTTTTTTATAAAGAACGCTTTTTATGACGAAACCTGCATATCTCCAAAATATTTCTTCAGCTCTTACTGAAGCACTACAGTGAACTAAGTGCTCCATAAATCTTTCTTAAAATGAAGACTACTCTTAAAATAAGACCGTGAGTCGCAAAGAGGACGTATTCGGATGAGCAGATTGTATAGATGTAGTGATTGTGGGAGAGAGACAATAAGGTTCACGCGCTTTGATGTGCGTCTAAAAACCAACAAATCGGCCTATTAAGTGACCGGCATTGAATGGACTTCATGCACTATCCGAGTGTATCTTATCGCATATGCATTAAGCCGCAAACACCCCTGAAATTGAATAAAAAAAGCATTTCGTGCCTAATTTTCAGTTTCGGCGAGTGAAAAATATAAATATACTAGCTGACCAGGCAGACGTCGTTCTGCCCTTTTCAACGACCCTTCATATAAAAAATCCTTGTATTCGTAATAAAAAATATTGAGTGTCACTTATCAGGATAAAAACTATCCTATCTCTCAAGTGGGACCAAACTGCACAGTGTGCAAAATTTCATTGAAATCAGTTCAGTAGTTTAGGAGTTTATCGCGGACAAACAACGTGACACGTAATTTTTATATATAAAGTTATACTGTATTTCCAAAAATATATATATAATTTTTTTAAATTAAATTGCCTACTTCATAAATTAAATAAATAATTGGACTCCTAATATACAATAACATTCAAGTTCGTAAGCTTGCAGCTAACACCATTTCATTGTTTTGACTAATAAATAAATAATTTTGCACACATTCTTTTCTTCAGAGTTGTGATGTTACTAACCGCAGAAGAGCTTCGCGTTGAAATAGCTAAAGCTACTAAGTACGGACAGCTTGTATTGGCCAAAGGTGGGTCTTATTTTCTCATTTTTATGTTTTTGTACTTTCTGTAAGGTGACATAAATATATGAGTTGGTTTGTGATTCGTCGTAAACTAGAGCGTTATTTCATTGGCCAATACGATGATAACTATATATCGTCGTCGATACAGACTCTCCGATAGCGGGGCACTGAAATGTATGGAGCGATCTATGGTTCTTTTTCATTGATTGACACGACACCGATATAACGTCGCCGACTCCCCACTAAATCGATAAAACAAGGATGTTTCATGTAAATATGCACACATACATGTATGAGTTACCTGTTTTATTGAATATTGAAATGATTCTATCATCAGTCATTCGCTGTTCGCTCTCACCTCCAAAGAGCAAAGTCTCACATCATTCCATTGAAGCACACAACGTGCGTCCTGTTTGTTTATATTACTTAATCTATGTTTATAGCGTTACCGATATTATTGCCTCATAGAGAGATATTTACCATAGTTGCCACGCTTGGCACGCGGGTTGGCAACCGCAGTTTTTTATTTTTTAGTTATTATTAGGAAGATTCTGTTGGTACTCTCAGGTTCGCGAAGGAGAGTTAAGAAGTGTAGAAAGTTTTATATACAGGGTTATTTTTCAAAGCGTAGCCAAATTTTAAACTTAAGTTCAAATATATAAATAATGATATACCGTTATTGCAGTTTTTGAAAATACTAGTAAATAAGGCTTCTACTTTTATTTGAAATTATCCAAATTGAATGTGATTTATGGGCAACAACGTTTTTGCCTACCGATCGACCCTTACAAATGTGTGCGCAGTAAAATCAGTTAAAATAATAAAGTACAAAGTTATGAGGTAACACACATAAAAAAAAAACATACAGTCGAATTGAATACCGTCTCCTTTTTGGAAGTCGGCAGAAAAGACAGAATTTGATTCTATAGTAACACAAAAATATTAAAACTGACAATGAATTATATCAAAATAAATGCGAATATAAGTTGTTATTGTCTTTTTTTTTAATGTTAGTAACATTAAATTAAACGTTAACATTTTACTCGTATTAAACTTTAAATTTCGTACCTTTGAAATTTAATGAGCCACGGACAAATTTCGGCTTTTGAGCGACCACTATACTCTCACCAAATCTAAGAAATACTTTTTGAAAGTAGTCACATTTATTATATTAGGCATTTTTACTGAAAAATCGGCACCTACAATATTCGATTCACAAGAAATATCGATTGTTTAGAGTGGGTAATCATTTATAGATAAATATATGAATAAATCAGAAACATTACTCAAAACATTTCATATTTATTGCTTACTCTTAATTACTACAGATGAAGTTATATAAACTAAAGACTGCACTAGATTGAAAACATACTTATTTAAGGTGAAACATACATTTACCTGCGAGATGGCGCTGAAGTCATAATTTTTAGTTTGTTTCGGTTTTTGTATAATTGGAACATTATTAAGTCGTAGAAGTAGTTACCGCGGTACTCGAATATTATACTTTATTGTACCAGGTCTAATCATTGCCTGAAAATCTAGATAAATACATGAATAAATCAGAAACATTACTCAAAACATTTCATATTTATTGCTTACTCTTAATTACTACAGATGAAGTTATATAAACTAAAGACTGCACTAGATTGAAAACATACTTATTTAAGGTGAAACATACATTTACCTGCGAGATGGCGCTGAAGTCATAATTTTTAGTTTGTTTCGGTTTTTGTATAATTGGAACATTATTAAGTCGTAGAAGTAGTTACCGCGGTACTCGAATATTATACTTTATTGTACCAGGTCTAATCATTGCCTGAAAATCAACACAATTCGACACAAAGCCCTAAAATAATATCTGTCATTGAATATAGTGTCGTTTACACACACAGACGTGAGTCAATTCTTAGTCCCTACGTTTACAAAGGTTGAATACTAGATGGCGTGAATGAAAAAAATGTTGTAATTTTTTCTGTATGGGTGGGCAGAACTACAGAACGCCACCTATTACGATATATATTATGTACGATTCATCATCTGCCTAGCTTCTTTCCCAACTATATTGGGGTCCGCTCCTAGTCTAACCGGATTCAGCTGAATACCAGTATTTTACGTTTATGTTATAAAAATAAAAGTTATATTTGTAGGCGGAAACTATTTAATTCAATAATAATTTTGGGAAATAAATTATGTCAACACTAAGAACATAAAACATAAAACGCAATTTTATTTTATTACCTTACACTAATGAAATGACTGATCATAACAAATATTTGAAGTAACACACCTGATACATGCCTATTCACTCAACACTAATAACACAGATGATTTGCAACATAACGAATTATTACAAAAAATTGACATTAGATAACACGTAAGAAACTATTCATAAACAAGAGATAACAACAAATCTAAAACACGATTTAATATGCGATAATAACCAAGAAGGTGAAAAAATATTTCCTAATTTCAAAGCTCTTAAATCTCAAATCACTCATTCTTTTTTCTCTTTCCTATTCATCGGACCTTAACAATCCACTGCTGGACATGAACGATAACATGGTTGATAACGAGAGTTATAGGGAAAATCCGCGTTAATCGTCACTTTGTAATCAAATTGACGATCGTAATATTTGACGTCTCACACCTACTGCTGCCTGTTGCCGTAAACAAGTTGGTTATAGTACTATCGGAAGTCATAAGATGGAAAGACGAAATAGGATGATGGATTTTCTTGCAAAAGCACCACACTCACCCAATCACTGTATGCATAGCATTTAAATAGATACATTAGATTTATTGCACGCCATTAATATTAATATGAATAAGAAAAAAAAAGAGGAAATGAAAATGTTCTACCATGGACGGTCTTACCGCAAAAGCAAATTCTTAATTTAATAAAAAATATTTTTTTATCAGATGAGAAATGGCTGCCAATAGAAGTGGATCTGCAAGTTGCAATGAAGTCACTATTGTCTCAAGTTGAACATCCTGAAGGTCAGATAGGTGCTTTGAAAAACAACATCGACAGGTTTGTAATTTATTTGACATAGGGACAGTTGTAAATTATCCAGTGTTACGCTTTTTTTATGGCAGAGGGGAGGGGGCAAACGAGCATGCGGCTCACCTGATGGTAAGTGACTACCACCACCCATAAACAACAGCAACACCAGAGGAATTGCAGATGCGTTGCTGGCCTTTTAAAAAGAGTAGGCTATTTTCTTGAAGGTCCCTAAGTCGTATCGGTCACGAAAAATCTCTGGTGGTAGTCGATTTCACAAAGAAGTTGTGCGAGGAAGAAAACTTCTTCTAAATCGCAGTGATGGATCGCCAATCATCCAGATGGTATGGATAGTGTCGCTAGTTTTGTCGCGATGTGCGATGATGAAATTGAGCGGCTGGAATTAGTTCGAACAATTCCTCAGAGCATTCCCCGTGGTATCTCTTGGCAGTGCTAGTAAGTAAAGCCGATCGGCAAGAACTCCGTCGTCGACAATTCGAGCTACTCTGCGCTGAATGCGGTCAAGTGGAAGGAGCTGGCACTGGGGAGCCCCTGCCCAGAGATGAGAACATTATTCCATGTGGAGCCGAACCAGCACTTCGTAAAGTTGCAAGCGGTGTGCCGGCATGAAATACTGTCCCGCTCTGCTGAGCACGCCAAGCCTTTTGGAGGCCAATTTGGCCTTCTCTTCGAAGTGACCACGAAACTACTCATCACTCTATATGTCGACACCGAGTCCTCAAGAGTCGAGTTGAACGCAAAGAGAGTGCCTAGCAGATCGGCTTTCTCCTTTGCGGCATGGGCCAGTGAGTCGTCCTCCTTGTGCAGATATGGGAGAGATGGCTGACAGAAGTTCCCTTGACGAGAGACTAGAATGCACGAATTCCCGAAGGAAGTCGAACTAGTTTCTCGCCAAATCTGCCGATGCTCTGACTTTGCCTTGACAATGACACTTTTGAAGGACCTGGAGGCGGTGTTATACTTTCTTTTTGAGATCGCTGGTATTTGCATCTCGAGACCAAACCATGGTTGAGTTCTGCCTCCGATATTTACCACAGATGATGGAAAAGTTCCATTCCCTGAAGCACACCATCAACGACAGAATCAGCAACAACGTTGGAATCATTCGGCGAGAAGCAAACTCAGGTTAGGATGCAAAAAAAGACCGCATCCTAGCCCAATCGGCTGACCTATAAGTGCTAAACACGGCGGCAACCTGCAGAACGCAACCGCGTGAGTGGCACCACACTCCGGGCTAGAAAATGGTCCGAGGAGCCAAGAGGGGCATCGACGAACACCTGATATCCGTCCGGTTGAGAGGACAGAAGAAAGTCCAGGGTAGACGCATGATCCTCCACATCTCACATGGGATTCGCGTAGGCGAATTAACCAGTTATGTCAGACCATATACACCAAGGCAAAGTCATAATTAGATCTACCCGCATGATCGGTTAAACGGAAACCAAGCCATTCAGCGTGGTGGGCGTTAAAGTCACCGAGGATAACGATCTCTACGGATGGGATGGCGTTAGGTTTCAAGTGAAGTCCCCTGATGTTGCAGAAAGCAATTTACGGATAGCGTGGCAGGAGTCGCCTTTGTTTTATTTCTCCGTTTGCCCCAAGCAGTATTAGTCGCGAGCGTAATTTGTAATAATTGAAAACTCATTCATTCGTTAGGCATTCAGCATTTCGCATCAGTGTTACGAAATAGTTAATCTTTGTTCTTATTTAAAAATAAAAAAGTAAATTATCAAACAAAATAAATTTTTGTTTGATAATTAAACACACGCTATTGCGCGGCAATATCGTGTTCGTTCGCTCGTCTGTTCGTTTGCTGTTACATGCCGCTGCGCCTGTAGGATTCATACTGATCTTTGGAAAGTTTGAATAGAACGTCGAAAAAGCAACGTCGCTTTCTTTATTTTAAAGGTACAGTTTACTGATTCTTTCTTTATTTTGAAAAATTAACTATAACTAAATAAAAATGACTAAATTAATGCAAATTCCCGTGTACTTGCGGGTAAGAATACTAACTACCCCATATCTTCCCGTGGGTGTCGCAAAAGGCGACAGAGGGAAACTGAGGCAGAGGATAGACAGCAGCATCTTTCTGATAACAGCAAAACAACAATAAAAAAACTGAGGTTGCCAACCCGCTCGCCAAGCGTGGCAACTATGGCAAATACCTCCCCTGAAAGTGACTAAGAGACGACCCCAGTCCCCGGCGGCCCCGCTATTCCTGGCTACGGTGGCGACCATGGTAACGGCGGGGCAGGGGGTGCTAAGAATCTTGCCACCTACGACGACTCGACCTGGCAACTTATAACGCACGCACCCTGAGGACTGACGAGAAAATCCTGGAGCTGGAAGAAGAGATAGACAAGTTACGCTGGTATATTATAGGATTATCCAAAGTCCGAAAAGAGGGGGAGGACACGGTAATCCTCGAATCCGGCAATTTGTTCTATCACCGGGAGGGCGACCATCTGTGCCAAGGAGGTGTCGGATTTATCGTCCACAAGTCTCTCGTTAACAACGTTGTAAAGATTGGGAGTGTGTCGACGAGGGTTGCGTACCTTATACTCAGAATCACCAAACGGTATTCGCTGAAAGTCTATACAGGTTTAGGGACCAACCTCGGCACACTCCGACGAGGAGGTGGAGGAAATGTATGAGGTTATCTCTAGAGCCATGCATTCCTCCAAAACCCACTATACGGTGTTAATGGGAGACTTCAATGCAAAACTAGGCACAAAAAAGAACGCTGAGCTGAAAGTAGAGAATTTCGGAATAGGGCAACGGAACCCAAGGGCCCAGCAGCTGGCCGACTTCATGGAGAAAGAGGGACTCTTTATGATGAACTCTTTCTTCCAGAAGCGGCCCCACAGGAGGTGGACCTGGTCGAGCCCCGACGGTTCGACAAAAAATGAGATTGACTTCATTATGATGACCAGACGACAACTGTTCAGTGATGTCTCAGTGATCGCGAGGGTGAAAACCGGCAGCGATCACCGAATGGTGAGAGGCACACTGAACCTAAACGTTAAGTTGGAGAGGTCACGTCTAATGAAGTCAACGCTCCGTCCCCCTCGTGCTCTAATCCAAAGTCCCGAAACCTTTCAACTCGAGCTACAAAACCGTTTTCAGTGCCTAGAAGATAATATATGAATGACAAGCTCGTGGAAACTGACCATGCGACTGACCTAAGTTTTGCAAGACCCGCCGCAGAAGAACACAAAAACTCTCCGATCACACTCTTAATCTCATGGCTGTTAGACAGGATATAACTGAACAGACAGATCTCTAAATGCATGCGGCGGGACTTACGCAACTTTAATACTGCTCGTATTAAAGAAGCGATCGAGCGGAACCAGGGCTCCAAAGTCTTTGCTAGAGATCTGTCTGCCAGAAAGAGCCAACTGTCTAAGCTGAAGACCGAGTGTGGCAGCATCGTTTCCGGGACACCTGAGACTTTGAGTGAGATTGAGAGGTTCTATGGGCAGCTGTACACATCATCGTTGGAGCCACACGTAAGTGTGAGTAACGATCCAAGAGCGAGTCTTATCCGACACTATTCCGATGATATCCCGGACGTCAGTTTGAGCGAGATTAGAATGGTTCTCCAGCACTTTAAAAACGGCAAGGCCCAGGGCGAGGATGGAATTACAGCGGAGCTTCTGAAAGCGGGTAGAAAACCGGTACTTGAAGTCCTTCAGAAGCTCTTTAATTCTTCCTCCATGGTGGCACTACACTGGAGGCGTGGAGCAGAAGTGCGGTGGTCTTATTCTTCAAGAAAAGTGACAACGCTCTCTTGAAGAACTACAGACCGAATTCCCCTCTGAGCCGCGTCTACGTGCTGTTTTCGAGAGTCATTACGAATCGTCTCGCGCGCAGACTTGACGACTTCCAGCCTCCCGAACAAGCCGGTTTCCGAAAGGGCTTTAGCACCTTAGACCACATACGTACCCTTCGGCAAATCGTACAGAAGTCCGAGGAGTACAATTTGCCACTATGTCTGGCGTATGTGGACTATGAGAAAGCCTTTGATTCCGTCGAAATTTGGGTGGTGCTGCAGTCCCTTCAGCGATGCCAAGTTGACTGTCGGTATATCGAAATGCTGAAGTGCTTGTACAGTAGAGCTACGATGGCTATCCGAGTACAGAAACCAGAGTACGAAACCTATTCAATTGCAGAGAGGTGTAAGACAGGGTGACGTGATATCCCCGAAACTCTTCACCGCTGCATTGGAAGACGTTTTCAATCTTCTGGACTGGATAGGATATGGTATTATCATCAATGGCGAGTACTTCACTCACCTTCGATTTCTCGACGATATAGTCCTTATGGCAGAATCGTTGGAGGACCTAAGCACTATGCTTAATGACCTCAGTAGTGTTTCCCAACGGATAGGTCTTAAATGAAATTAATGCATAATTATTATAGGACTCATAAAATCTATTTCCTAGTGGCTAAAGAACGGAAAAATATATATAATAATCTCATGACTGATTTACACGAATTAAGTGGTCAATTAAATACGAGTAACTTTGAAAAGACTTAATTTTAAGTAAAGATTTGCACGCTATCAACACTTAATATTTCTTAAGCTCTTTATTTTTGCCAAGATGGACGATTAAAACCATATTGTAGTCATAAATTTAATTGGTAATAATTAATTTTTAATTCGTTATGGGATATTGAACAAAATGAAGGATGAAACAGTCAGGGAAGTGTGAATACCTAAAACACGGGGTGAAAAGATGAACATGGCAAAATCAAAAATTATGTTTCATGAACTAGCAGGAAAAGATAGAAATGAGTTTTTCTCTACACTACGGATGTCAAAAGAATCCTTAAATTACTTGTTGTCTAAAGTTGAACATAATAAACACGAAATAAAAAATATGATCTAAAAAATTTCTTTATTTCAGGATCAATAATCCAATAGACGAAGCGGCACGCAAACCTTTGAAAATAATTACAATGAAGGATAGTGTCTATCAGTTGCAAAAACAGAAGCTCAACAAGGAGTACCCTTGGGAGGTAACTTTTTTGTGATTGAATTTTATATCATAATATATTATAATGTTTATAAGTTATTTGAAAGCATTAAATATTCAATCGTTATTTTATTAGCCCTGATTAGCTGAGAACTGATCAACCATTTGTAATTTTGATTGACATATGTACTTGTTTCACCTATACTTTATTGTATTCACTATAGAACGCGTTTAGCCTTACAGCATCATTTCATCGCATTTTATCTCTTCATTTTACCCCTTTTTAATCATATTTCTCGCACGGAATATGAGATTTGGCATAGTTAAAAGTTTATATGAAAAAAAAATGCAAAAAGCTAAAATTTATACCACTATTATTAAGTAATACCTGACTGATTATACCATATCGTTATCTTGTTGTTAAAGTTCATATCCACTTTATGACTACCGACTGTCGTAAACCACTTTTAAGATAAACATTTTGGGTATAGTTAACGGGAGTTTTAGTAGAGATAACAGTTATATATATTTATTAAAACAAAAACGGCTGCTGCTTTAATATACTACTGATAATTTTGTAAGATTAGCAATGATATGCGTTTTTGCATCCAATAGAGAATAATAACTATTTACATATACAAAAATAAAATGCTCGCACCTCATCAGTTCTTACAGTCTACTGTTGATCATGAATCTCTTCCATAGTGAGAGGAACTACTAATTTTCTATCTCTCAGAGTTTTACGTTTCTTATTGGAAAATTAAAGTATTATAATTTTTTCCAAAAAGACTAAAAAAATATTCTCCCCAAACTACTTACATATATTTACCGCTTTATGGGCATTTAGGTCTTTATTGATGCTATGGAATTTAAAATTTTACCCTATCAAAAAGTTATCTAAGCTTCACAAAAATATAACTGTTGGGACAAGGTATAGAGAATATGGTGGACGATGAAGGGTCACTTGCTTTAGCTCTACTAATATTGCTGGGTGGTCGTTATCATGAAGGAATTTTGAGTGCCAGCTTCTTCACCGTCATTTTCATTTCTTGACAATAACGATCAGAAGTAACTTTATTATGAATAACATCAATAGCAAAGAAAATACATACTACGCGAAAAGAAACGACGCTTAAGCATGTGTGCACGTAAAATCGCTTGCGGCTATATGTGGGTGTCTGGATGTGTGCGGGGGCCTTGAGAGGCGCGCGGGGCGTCGAACGGGCCGTCGCCGACTGCGCTGGCCGAGGGCTCGTACGTAGTAGTTCACATCTCGTCTCTAATCTCACGCACCGCACGAAAGCACAGACTGACTGCGCTTTATACAAAAATAATGCCTATTCATTTGTATATAATTATTCTACCTTTATTTAGTATTTGTTTATATGTATAGCACATTTATGTTATACGAGTATATTATAGTTTTAAAGTATATATTTATACTTAATTTTATATATTTATATGTATAAAAATATACATTTATGTATGTGTATATATACAGGGTCATTTTTAATTTACTAAAGACCTTTTGGGAATATATTGGTTACATCATTACAAACAATTTTAGATAGATCACTCTTCACAGAATATAATACATTTACGAAAAAACTACTTTTAAGGTTTTGTTGTCATGTCTGACTCTTTTTAAGTCTGTATTTTGTAGTACTTAAACAATGTCAGAATAAATCGTCAAAGAAAATGCCTTATTTATTTTACACTTGATATCAGTATCACACATAGTGTTGAAATCATTAAAAATAATTAAATGAGCAAATGACATTCAAAAAAAATCACAAATATTAAAATTTATAATAAGTAAGTATGACCGCCGGACCGGTCGCTCCTGCGCTCAGCTGATTGTGTTGCGAGTGCCTACTAAACCATTCATCACTGTGCCTATTGCACCAGCCACTTTAAATTACTTTACATTAACCTTTAATATACTTCTTTATTTTGCATAAAACCATTTGATGAACTATTTGATTCTTTTATTAATTTCTTTAAGAATTAATAGACATTCTTTAATTGACATTTAGGTAGTTTTTTTACGAATACTGTTTACTAGCAACTCTGCCTGCATCCAAGAGGCAACGCCTCAACGTCGCACATGCGGCGGCCCAAGGCAAAGCCAACGATATATTATAACGTCGACACAGGTGTTACCGTCATCAAAGGCGCCGCCTGCCCTTTTCGGTTTGCAGGCATCGATTTGGTGGTCGATGTTTGCAGCACGTGCAAATTAAATGAGTATTATTAACTATTTTTTTAAGTTGTATTTAAAAAATGGATGCAGGTTAAAATATTACAATAAAATATTTATAATGATCAAAGATATCTGGCGATCTGGGAGGCCATGCACAAGGCCCGTCACGACCGACCCATCGACCAGGGTATTCTCTGTTTAAATAATCCTTAACTTGGCGAGCATAGTGCGCCGGCGCCCCGTCATGTTGGTAATACATATTGCGTAGAGATGCAAGTGGTATGTCCTCTAACAACTCTGGCAGCGTGTCGGTGAGAAAACTATGATAGCTTTCACCGTTTAATCTTTCTATGAAGACCGGGCCCAGTAACGTTGTATTAATAACGCCTGCCCACACATTGACATTAAACCGGTGTTGAAAGCTATGCGGTCTTGGTTCATGTGGATTTTAATAGCACCACAAGTGTTCATTGTGCGAATTAAATAGTCCTATTCTGCCAAATGTTGCTTCATCAGTCCATAAAATGTTGGCTCGTTCAGCAGCTAGTAACCAGTTACAAAATGTAACTAGCGCTGGTTTGTCAGCTTCGCTGAGTTCATGAACACGATGCAAGTGGAAAGGTTACTTCCTTTCATTGTGTATGACACTCCATGCGTAGTACTGTGACACATTGAACTGTCGGGCTGCCTCCATAAGTGCTCGCTGCTGGATTTTGTTCAAAAAACTGCAATATATCTTCCTGCTCACGTGTTGTGCGCCGCGGTGGACGACCACGATCGATTGATACAGGCTGGAATTGCCTGTAATCTCGCAATCGCTGTGACTACACAGATGCTAGGTACTAACCTAGCATCGTAGCGTAGCTCGGTGCACGTGAGTTGGGAAATCGCCTTGAATATTCACGACATGCTTCACTAACGTTATCATTGCAAATTGCTAAAATTCGCACCATTTCGGTATACTCAATATTTGAGTATCGGTATGCCATTGTAACAACGCGTAACGTTCGCGCTATTAATCTCACAACGGTAGGAGAAACGTCGCGGGCGCACCAAAGGCGACTGACGACACAGATAATTAGGTCCGCCTCCTACACCCCTCCACCCCTACCCCGCCAAGCGCTTTATTTTGCTATTTAGGACTATTACCGTTTAGAAGGTCCAATTAAAATATTTTTATTTTTGTATGAAAATAAAAATTATAGAAATATAATTTCTTTTCTTACAGATGTTGTTGTTATGATGTAAATAATATATTCCCAAAAGGTCTTCAGTAAATTAAAAATTACCCTGTGTGTATATATATATATATATATATATATATATATATATATATATATATATATATATATATATATATTAATATGTATGTATGTATTTATCTTATCTATGTACTTATATACCATTCTATACGTTTATTTTATGGCTTTAATAAAAATAATGTTATTTTTGTCGCCAAACCACACACGTTTTTATGGTTTTCTTGCAATCCTGTCCATCCAAAGGTTGTCTGGAAGAGATCGCTCTTACAGATAAGACCACCTATTGTACCACATTTATTTTTCTCATTTTTTGTAAATATTTATGTTACCTTTTGGCGTAATTTAAAGTGTTATCTATCTATCTATCTATGCTTCCCTATGGATATTCTAAAAAAATTATACATTCAGCCACGAATTTTTGTAATTGTTAGAAATAATAATAAAAATTATAAAAGTCATCGAAAAAGCCAAAAATATATAAGAGTAAATAATTTTTAAAGGATATTAGGTAATACTGATTATTGCGTACTGAAATACTAAGTGTTGGTTAATTATTTAAGATTACCATTAACTGTTGTGCATATTTTTTGTTGTCGGAAATTTTAATTTTCTCCATGTGTAAAGATATTTAATAAAAGTTAATTTAAAATTGATGTATCTTTCACTACCTTAATACATAAGTTTACATTATATAACATATACCTACGATGTATCTTCTTTGGCACAAGTCTATAATATTCCATTTCGGTTCGGTATCAACCCTAGAGTTACACGCTCAGGCTTAATGTCACCGGTGCTTGAACTCTCGTACAGAGAGTGGCACCGCTGTGCCAATAGTAAGCCACCAAACTGTCACCATAAGCTCCTGGCTAATCTTTCATTTCGGGCACTGTTTGGATGGGCACTCTGTAATGAACGCTTTTAATTGTCGTATAGGATCCACTTCTCATCACAAGTAACAATTTGACTCTGTGCATCACTTAGTTCGGAATGTACCCATTTGTCCAGTTTCTTTATATTACCGATTTGCCGCAAAATATATAATGTTATGTGTCACCTACATCAAAAGCCGACGCTAGCTCTGCCATAATTTAAGATGGATCCAGATTTCAGCTTCCACCATCGCCTTCAGTTCGTCATTATCATTCATATACCTTCTTCTCCGGGCGGCCACGAGATTCATATTATGTGAGATCAAAATTTCCCGAACAAAAGCTATTAATCCAATACCGCACAGTTCGTCCGTTTATAGTGCTAGGTCGTATTCATTCATTCATAATCATTTATTACGTAGTCGGAATCGAAATTTCAATACATTTTTATTCTTAACTGTACCTACCAATCAGATGTATTGTGTTTTTTTAATTTTAAAAATGTTACGTTTCCAAAGATAACGATATTTGTCATAATTTATCAGGAACAAAAGGAGCCGATCGATATCGAGCGTAATCTGTCAACGGTGACCGTTATGGACATAGAATGCTACGACGAGTTCATCACGGGACCCATGTACTCTAGCCCTGACGATGCAACAGTTCGGTCACCGCCTAGGAGCGTGCCAACTTCAGGCGCCCTTCTCCCGCCACCGATCAAGTAAGTGACATATATTTTAATCTATCATAGTGTAATCGGCAGGATTTTCTCAATCTTAAAATATATTTAATTTAATAAGTTAAAAAAATATATATAATCATCGAAATCCGTTAACGTGTAAAAGAACTATTCGCCCTATTACCCGCTACATACGAGTAAAAACGGCATTAATACGTAATAATTATTATAATCAGATTTATTGATTTGTCATAAGACTCAAATTAGGGTAAACAGTACTAATGTTGGCACTCCTACAATGATTGGCACTTTGCTATTTTAATCTGAATATTAAGAATGTTTTCCCTTTTCTATATCACAGCTACACAGATATTGCTAAGATATATAATTACTTATACTGACAATACACATTTATATTTAAAGCATCAACTATTTTCCTATAAGGGCTGTTTTAAAAATGTGTGCCGACAAATCCGTTAAAATTTAACAAAAATTTAAGGTTATGTGGCTAGATTTTGAGACAAAAATGTGATTTTTAGGTAAGTTTATATACAAGTTTCTGTCTATTTTAATCAATTAACGTCATTAAAGCATATTAAACGTTATTTTATCGTTGTGAAATAGAAGCATCGGTTTTTTAAATTGTGCCAATGACTATACTTTACTTTGTTTGACTACATAATCATATGCCAATGATGTCAATCACTATACTTTCTTTCTTTTGTCCAAAATCTATTCTTGACACTGCCAATGACTATATCCTTTGAGTAGTGCCAATGATTATGACTGAACTTTTTCATATTTTGAATTGATGAAGAATACTGCTATTAATAGAGGGCGTTTTAGAAAAATAACTGCCGCACTAACATTTAACATTCCACGTGCGAATTTACAGTTCCCACTAAATAAGTAAAGTAAAAAAACTAACAAGCTGAAAAGCCGACCTGGTACTGGCACAGTTTTCGATGACATAAAAATGTCAATGGTGTGAGGTTTTTGAATAAATACCCCATACATACTAAACCGTTTTTTAGAGGGAGAATAAAAGGTCTATGAGGTGGATCATGCCTAATCGAAATCTTGCATCACTGTTCTTTGGAGTAGACGGTAAAACCTATTATTATCCCCCCTATAGAAAATGTGATCAGACGTTCAAAAGTTAGTGCCTAGAGAGAGGGTTATTTACTATCTTAAATACGGCGCAACTTTGCCCAAGTCTCGCCATAATACTTATAGCCCTTAAGCTGAATGCAACGCGACTATTGCAATCAGCTGATATCACTGCATTTCGGCCCACCAAAGATATGTGGCGTAAACCTGTCTTCGAATAACGGACAAACAATTTGACAAAAAGGTTACTAAAAGAGATGCGGGCCTATATTAGCAAGACTTTTACCGTATTGAAATAAATCTACATTATGAAATGATCTTTGAGACATGTGGGTTGTGCCCATTTAGTCCAGACAAAGTGGATTAAACAAAGTATCCGGTGCCCTCGAAATCACAGCAAGCCATTTTAAATGATCACCGTTCCTTGCCATTACGCCGAATTAGCTAATATTTTAAGAATAACGACTAATAACGACAGAATCAGAAATACCTGTATCAAATTTTCCTTGTATCCTTTCACTTAATAATGGTTTATCAGTACCAGAGCGTATACAACCTGCAGAGATTATTGTTGAGTATCAGAAAGAAAACTAACCCTTAAGTTTTCATCATCTAGGCAGCAAATTTAGAATTTGTTAGAGGTGAATCGGTGATTGTGGACATCTAAATAAACTAAAATCTTTTAGAAAGCCCTAAAAATATTTATAGAGTTTTTTCCATTGCCAAATACGTATCAAAAAGCAAAAAGCGGGTAAACAACGCCGTTATTTTGTGCTAACAAGTGAAGATTCGGAAGCAGCGGAGCTAAAAAAATAATGAAAAAATGGGGCACAAATGGAAAATGCAGAATTGAATTAGCCAAATATAGAAACAAATTGACAAACAAAACAAGAAGAACGAAGCCAAAAACTCTGACATTATAATACTCTCTAAATGTTTAATCTAAAATACTGAAATAAAGTTCTATTTCTACAAAATATCGAGAAAATACGAAAGGTTTTACTAAAAAAGTTACATCAAAAATGTATATGAAGAAAGAAAAAAACATAGTAGACAAACGAAACCGCTTTCAGATGAAGATCTAAGGAAAATTTTTGAAGAAGATTTGTTTAAAATAAGCATTATAACAATAAGATGGAGCTTAGAAAGATCTGGGTATAACTTTTTAAGACTTCCAATGGTGCCAATGATTATACTTAATTTACAGTGCCATTCACTATGCTAAAGTACCAATGATTGTAACATTCCCTAGAAAAAAGTTTAATTAGATTTTTAACTTAATTAAACGTTTCTTTTTAAACGTAATGCGTTATTTTATTTATGGCTATCTAAATAAAACAATAAAAAATATAACAAATTTGTTTATTTACGAGGATTAACCACTTACAAGTAGAAATCCGCTTAAAGTGCCAATCATTATACTACTTACACTATATGCAACAAATTTCAAAGCGAGTTAGACGCGGGTGCTGATGCGCGTGGCGTGCGCGTAGCGAGTGCGTGTCGTGGGAATGCGCCCTAAAAGTTCCATGTGTCCTATTCCACGATTTAATGTAATTCTTAACAAATTTACAAGCTGTTCGTGTGGGCATGATTGATGGACTTGTTAAAAGCTTACTTTCACCTTTATAATATAAGGTATATAATAACATAACAAACGAACAGTAGTGCAATTTCCATTCATTTTAATATATTATTTGGATTATTACTATGAGATCTAATTACATTGTAATGTACAAGTCCGAAAGTCGAAAATTAACAATTTCTGATTTTGCATAAATGTTGACTTCATTTGGATGAGAACTGTGGACCTGCGGAATAGTGGATATGTGTACCTAAATGACTCTGAACTTTAGGCCAGGTGTTTCGTCACTGGCAAGTAACTAAAGCACCTCTACAATATTGGTACCTTTGTTGTTTTATAGATATAAAGAAAAAATTGGACTTCTCAAGAAGCAGCCCGTCGGCCGTGGTCCAGAATTAAGGGAAATTCTGACCGCCCTCACTACGATCAATTCGCACGATACCTTTAATTTGGAACGAGTGGAGACCTTAGGGGATTCGTTCCTTAAGTTTGCCGCAAGCTTATATCTGTACCACAAGTTCCCTCAGTTGAACGAAGGCCAGCTTACGAACATTAAATCCCGCCTTATTGGAAACAGGCAAGTTTTGTGAAGTTCGCTTAAATAACTTCCATCACTGTTACAAACTGGACATACTGTTTTAAATTAACGAGTGCCCAATGTGATATATAACAAAGTAAAAACAGTCTTTTAAAGTTGACTCGCATCGAGTCATTAGCGCCATTTTTTTTTTCAGAGCGAACTAATTGTAGTGGATTGTATGTGTTAGGGTGATTACTGCTAGGGACGTTATTAAAGAAAAGGTGGTACACGTTACAATTATATATTAAACTATTTACAATGGCGGCAATTACTAATTAATGTCTACACAAGAAGGGATATTTTCTTTGGCGTCTTGAGTCTTCTTTCTTGATAGTCTTTGCCGCTTTCGAATTGAATACGTCGATGCGGCCAGATGCCCCTTCTTTTATTCCCGCGGCGGGGGTTCCGTCTTCGGTTTGTTCCCACGCGGTGTCGCTGTGCGCTCATTGGCTGCAGGCATCACGTGATGTCCGAGCGGTGTTTGGGGTGTGCGGGGCGTAACGGGGTATGAGGGGGTGACGGGGCGGCGGCTCTCTTCGCCGTCCGTAACACTAATGTTTTAGATCAATATATTTTGATAACACATAAATACTCACGTTAGAAGTAATGGATATGTAGGAAGGGTAATTGAGTACAGTACAGAGACTGATTTTATAGTTAGGAATAATAATTAATTCGTTTACACGAATTAATTATCCAACGAGTCGAGGATAAACTAGTAACGGAATACGACAAGCGCACCGTTCCACCTCAGGGCCAAGACTGCCCTAACGGCGGCCGCTCTATCCGTTTTATACAAGCAAAACGCGCGCCATCGCAGGTGCAATAGCGCAGGTGTGCAGAGCACGTGTTATTTACAAGAATTCTGTCTAGCTACACAGACGTCGTCGCACGTGCAATGGTGCACGTGCCGTCAGATACATATTTTTTTAGGTTTATTTATTTGTATATAAAGCTAAATCAAACGTTAAAATACAGCTCTCTCGCATGCAACGCAATTTCGAGGTTTGTTCATGTACCATCATTAGGCAATCAGTAATAAAATGGCGAAATCTTTTCAGCGCATTTATAGCTAAACATCTTCATCTCCAAAACGCTTCCTCTTTTTCTAAATATCTTTTACTGTCTTAAATAATAGGTCTCAATTTGGTCAAATTTCCCTGTTTTCACCTCATAAAAACTATTTGGTTCAAAAAATTTGGTAAATAGATAATTATAGCATAAATACTTTGAGTAAGTATTTATGCTGTAATTATTATTTTCTCGTGTTCAATTAGACAAATATAAAAAAAAATTAAACTACCTTACTTCAAAATTAATAATTATTTTGATCGACCTATAAAATAATGAGTTTGTAGACAGTAATTGCGGGGAATATTCCTTAGTAGTCATAGAGCGGCCGTAGCGTTCAGACCAGCGGACAAATTTGGCACAGACAAGAGTCTGTGCCAAATTTGTCCTCTCCCCCACAGGTTGCCTGATATGAAGGATATTTAGTATATTTGTCACGTTTGGCGTACGGGTTAGCAACCGCAAACTTTTTTTTAGCTGTTCATGCTCATCAGGAAGATGCGGCTATCCATTTCTTTTCCCTCTGTCTCCTTTTACGACACCCACGGGATGATTTGAGGTAGTGTCCTATAATTTTTTATCGATTTTTCAGTTGTCACTTATCTCACGAGTAGCCGACCGCTTTATCAGACTATAGCAACGCTAACTTCTGGTTAAACAAAAATATTGCATAAACAAACCTTTAGTGCAGAACAAAATATTTCCAATTACAATATTTAAGGTTTGAGGTGATGTTTACCTAGCGAATGGGCGGTTTTCAATTTACCGGCACGGCACCGGCACGATGACAGTGCCGTGGCTTCGTTTTTCCACTGCGCTGGTGCTGGTGCCGGTCTACGCTCGGTTTTCGGGCAGTACTAACACAGACTTCAGTTCTACAGCACGTAAAAATGGTCTCGTCAAGTCCTTGTATTTGTTTGTTATATCTCTTACAATTAAGACTAAAATATAATCAACGCAGAGGAGTCAAATTTTAAATTAATCCGATCTTAAAAATAAAATACTTAGAAGGAACATATTATACCCTATTTTAAAAGTTGGAAATAGACTCTAAACATATTTCAACTACTTCCATGAATGAATGAGGAGACATTTCATCATTTCACAAGTCAATTTCGAGTCTCAATCTCAACGCGTCCCCTCTACTTCGGCGCGTGCACACGCACACGCGCATACGCGCACACGGCTGCAATACGCACACAATACACATGCTGTGTTGCCGGCACCGAGTGGGAAGCTTGCTCTCACGGCTCCGGCGATGGCACCGTAAGTGGAAAAACATGTTATATATTTTATACATTTTGCTTCCCCGGCAGCCGTGCCGTTGCCGTCGCCGTCGCCGCCGTGCCGGTAAATGGAAACTAGTTTGTTTCCGTATTATTTTTGATTATAATTCAATATATAACCGCAAATATATCGAGGAAAACAGAGTTTGGTAGAAGAAAATATTTAAAAAAAAACAGAAATTAAAAATAATGATGGGGATTAGAAGCATTTCGTCATAATACTCAAAAATGACAACACCTCTGAGGCCATGTCGTTTTGAATTGGAATATTATTAAATGACAGTTTCCTGTTCCTAAATTTGATCGAAACAAATAAGTAGTTTTGACAACAACAAACATTTTCTTTTTATTCAAAAAACATTTCGTTCTCTGCTGCAATCCGTGTTATTGAAGTCGGAAGTGTATGTAAAAACTATTAGTATTCGTTGTCAGATTATTATTACGAAATAAAAAGGAAATGAACTTTAACAAGACTACAAGTACTAGTAGTTTGGGAATAGTAATAATATTTACATGCATCTTCTTCTTCTTTTATTCTTCTTTTAAAATCTAGTCTTCTTTTATCATTTAGTACTAATCTACTTTTATCATCTAGTACTTAATACAACAAATATCCAATTGTATGTCGTAAATAATATCGACAGTAGCTTAATAGTTAAAGGTGCGGACTACAAACTCTTTAAAGTCGTGGGTTCGAATCCACTATTCGACTACCAACTTTTATTTGTTAACAGGAATCTTTACTATGCTGGTGAAAAAGCGCGATTGGCCGGTCGCATGAAGGTTGAGCAGTTTAGTCCAAAAACAGATTTCGTCGTACCAGGTTTCTTTGCGCCAGAAGCAGTGAAGAATTTTATTGAAAATGCTCAAGTAAGTGCAATATTATTCGTATTATTATTAAATATATGTCACGTGGGTGTCGTAAAAGGTGACAGAACGAAAACCAACCAGGAAGTGGGGGCAGCAGCGTTTTTCTATTAACTATTAGAAAACTGCGATTGCCAACCCACCTGCCAAAAGTAAGTGGTGGTAGTATAACTTCACTGTACAGAATTGAAAAAATACTATCCAATAATTACGTCATAGAGATGACTACAATAGACACTACAACTACGAATGAGGGCTAATAATTTTATTTATGCTCACCAGATGTCGCTAGTTGCCACCGAGGTAAAGTTTTTTTGTTACACAATGTAATTTAATTGTTTTTTAATAACATTTTATCAGTTTCTAGAGTATTATATTAATACACAAAGCAATGCGTCAGTGGTTTGCTCTTTAATTTTTAGCACATTTTTAACTTTTTTTTTTAAATTTTTCTACTGTTATAATTCATAACTTATGAATGTCTGTGGTTTGGTTTATTTATTTTTAATGTTATTAATATAAAACATAGTTAATAGTACAAAAAGAAACAATAACTTTTATATTTTCAGAACAAATTAACTTCCCCACTATGAAATCTTTCAAATATTATACCTCACTTTCTAGTCTTTCTAGCGCCGCCCCGGTGGCAGAAAAAGTCGTGGATGCCCTCATTAGTAGAATCAGGCGTTACTTTGCGGAAATCCATTATATTAAAGCTTTTAAAAAGTTACTTCGCAAACATCCGCTCGATATCGCTCATTTATCGAGCGCATGTTTGCGAAGTAACTTTAAAAGCTTTAAATTTTTATATATTAGGTACTAGATATTTAAGTGAATTTCAAAAGCAACAATACTATAAAAAGTAAGTGCTTATTGTGTCGGAACCATAGAACAGATCCGCCGCAGGGTCTACCTAGTGCTAGTTTTTTCTCTATCTGACCTCGCCACAACGAATTCCTGTCGTATCTGTCCGATAAGTATGTGGAGATAAAATCCGTTTAGAAATTTTGTTTAAGTTTTGGGATATTTGAAAAACGGTAGGCCGTCGCCGTCTGTTAGCGACGTAAAAACTACCATCTCATTTTGTCACGTGGATGTCGTTAGAGGCAACTATCGGAGATGTCATAGTCTAATGTCCTGTAATAAATTGCGCTATCACATAGCAAATCATCATTAAAGAATTAAGCCTATAGGTTATGGGACAGTTGACGAGCCGGTGAAATAGACAGTAAGAGAAAAACAGAGTTTCTTATATAATTATAATTTAAACTGTCGTTTATTTTTACAATTTAACTTACTCAAAATATAGTTTATGAGATACAACAGAACCCAGACACTTGTTTATTTTGTATATAAGTTTAAAATGTTCATCTATCACATGTCTAGTTAATGTTCAAGTCGTTACTTATAAATTAAAGCAAGTTTATGTACAACTAAATCTGTAGAAAATTAGTTTAACGTTAAACAACTAATGGAATAATAATGAACTTTAAAGAGATCTCTTCAAGCTATCGCAGTACTTAAATATATATTATATTTTGTTTATCGCTAATAATATACGTGGCATTTTTTCCCTAAAACTTCGCCGCTCCTAATTGCATATTTATTTTAGTATGAAAACGATTAACTTCTAATAACTTAATACATTATAACGCAAATACAATTGTGAGAATAGAAAAGAATGCGGCTAACATTTCTATAAAAGAAATGTTATCCGCATTCTTATTAAACAATTTTTATTTATTTACACCGGCACGATCTACTGAAGTTCAGAACCGTTAACTTATAGGAAATCGCATTAAAATTGAAGATGTCAAGGTCTTCTAGTAGTTGTACTTATTCGATGTTTTTATTAATTGTTTGGTGGATTTTAATAAATTTTGAAACCGAAGCGAAAATGTCATCAACTAATTCACGTGGAGTATGCAAAGCGGCAAAATGACCACCGAAATCCACTGTAGTTGAACGGATTAAGTTGGGGAATTTATCTCGGAGCACCCAATCCGGCTGGTATAGAACTTCGTGTAAGAAGTTGATAGCAGCTGTAGGAACTTTAGTTGGAATACTGAAAAGAAAAGGTTTCATTTAAATTATAGGACAGTAAATGGCAATTTATTAAATAAAAGTTGTACCTAGTTTTACAAGGAACAATGACAGACATCATTGTCAATTGAGAAATGGTTACTTAGGTAATTGGTACTTTCAACGAATATAAATTTTTGTGTGACGCTTATGTGCATACATACATACTATTAACTTGTTATAAAATGGTCCCATAGAAAATCGCAAGTATGCTAAATGCGTTATAAATTATTGTATAGAGTAAGATCTTATTGAATGGTAGATTGATAGACTCGGGTATGTCCAGCTCACATATAGATCTTTGCTTACGGCGACGTCGTGTCCTGCACTCATCTGTCATCCACTTCCCTTTATAATGGATATCCGGACAGAGGAATGTCCTTTAAAACGGTAGTAGATTAAAAACATGTCGACGTTTAATAAACTAAATTTTTATTTCTTACGTTTAAGAATAAAGAGATTTCATTTCATTTCAGTATAGTAAGTGTATTATACCGACGCACACGTGTCTCGTTTCTGAAAGGGCAAATAATTAACATATCCTCGTAATACTTTTTATATCTTAGATAGCAGGTTCCTTGGGTGACGTAATTTTCACCATTGGCCTATTGCAAGCTAATGTAAGTGAAAATATTGGACCTCCAAATAATAGTCAAAAAAACCTCCACTTTAGCGTGAGACTGCCTTACTATTGTGTTGCATTTTAAATTTATGAAGCCCAACCAAAGTTTGTGAAAAATATCGCTATATGGTTGGGTTTGTTGCAATGTGTGTTTCCCTCACACTATTTCCCAATTTCTAAGAGTATAATAGAAATTAATAGGTTGGCCAGAGTACAAGTAAGTACCTTAACGTTTATACGTCCACTAGTATTATCTTATGGGTGGCACACACGCTACGAGAAATCGTTACGATTGCATTCTACCGTTTAAACTGCACCGATAATCGAAACGTGTGTGTCATAAAACTACATTTTTACGAGTTTTTAAAACGGTACCGTCGAACGTAGTAGTATGAAAATTTGAATATATAAAACGGAATCGGAGGAAACATTGACGCTAATCGTAACGTGTGTGCCAAGCGCTCAGTTTTCGCCATTTCTCTATACAGTGTCTTGCTTTTCGATTATTGGCGTTACCATACACAGCAAAAAAAGTAGGTATCTTAATAAAATTATTCCATTCTCTTGGAAACGCCTTTAATTCCTTTAACAAATTTACATGAGGATGAGCTTCTTTTTTCATTAGCCAATATTTATACCAGGTCCTACGATATATCCGCTTCCTGATTTTTTTCTGCCTCTTGTTTTTTTTTTGTTCAGTTATAATGTAACAATAGCTAATGCGGCATCTGTCGATGCCATCGCGGAGCGAAATGAATAAACTGCACAGTTTTACTTGAACGTGTGTGGGCTATAGGGACGAACGATTATCTGTACCTACAGTTCAACTAGGTTGTATGGCCCCATTAAGGCTGCGCTTCCACCAGAGATGTGCTAGGCAGCTGAGCGGTGCGAGGATGCGTAGTGACGCTGTGGAACAGTGCGCAGATGAGCGGTGCGAGGATGTGTAGAGGGCTCGTTTCAGATGCGAGCGGGGTGAGGTGTGGTGGGACTGCTCGCTGCTTCTTGCGTCCTTCCCTTCACATCCCTCGCATACATTCCTCGCAACACATCCCTCGCACACATCTTCCCTTGTTTTATATATAAAAAAAAACCTCGCCCCGCTGAGCCGTTTCCACCAGAGCTGCGCTGAGCTAGGCTAGGTAAATGAAGTGATTCTATTGGTTCTTAACAAACATCCCTAGCTACGCATCCCCGCACATCTCTGGTGGAAACGCAGCCTAATAGTAGTTTAAAATTATCAGTTAATTTCGAAACTTTGCGCTATAATTCAGAAAAAAGGCAATGATGTCTGTTAAGCTATGAATAAAGTACTCACTTGTGAACTATATTAACTTCTGTTCCCGTGAAAGCCTCGGCGTAGATTCTCATCGACGTGACGATGCAGTTGTTTGCCCATAATATAGTAACTGTGTCCAACACGTCGTCCAGTTCTAAGTTCTCAATACCTCCGTGAATGGTGTTAATTTGGTCTTTATTGCTGCATACGCCCATTTTTTCCATAACATAAGCCGCCATACCTACTGGAGAGTCAGTTAATGCTACGCCTAGAAAGAAGCGTTGTACTAAATATGAAACTTTATTTATTATATAATATAGTGTATGTAGGGCTGTAGTAGCTCAGGGGTTAAGCGCTTGCTGTGAATTGCTCAGCACTTGAGCATCTATGTATCAGTGAAATTGTTGATTGCAATTTTAAGTGCTGATTTCAACAAGTATGGTGGTGAAGAAAACATATGAGAAAACTTACACGTCTGGGAAACTAAAAAAAAATATTTAGAAAACATATGAAGTCCGCCAACATACATTGGAGCAGCGCGGTGGATACCCCCTTGCTTTAAAACCCTCTCAGAAATAAAAGGAGATCTGCACTAGGAAGTGGAGCGTTAGAGTTATTTTTTCGAACTTACGAAGATGCCGATCAGTTTGGTGCTATTCATGCTGCAGCATATTACGGCTGTAGCACCAAAGGGTCGGCTTTACAGGGAAGGACCACGCTCTCACATTATATAAATGTGCAGTTACAGCAGATTCTCCTGTGGTTCGTATAACTAGCGACGAGAATCGAAGGTGCCTTTGTTTAGTAACAAGCCATTCATCTCAGTTCTCAGAGGCAAAGTAAACGCATCTGAATTTTGCCCCTTAATCAAGGATAAATGTATTGGAGTTGTTGCTTTAATAAAATCGTCGCTTTATGTAAAAATATTATTTAAAATAACACATACGTATTTTGTAGGATAAGGGTGACAAAACGAGCACACAGTCCACCTGATGGTAAGTAGTTGCTGTGGCCCATAGACATGTACATCTATCTTCGATTACGTATCAAAATGCAAATGCGTTGTCACCCGTGAGGAATGCCTCGTTTACAGTACTCGTAAAAAGGATCTCCGGTTTTCTACACTCATCATGCGAAACACAGCAGAGTTTAGTTGCTATTTTACGCTGGTATTCTGTGAGAGCGTGGTCCTTCCCCGGTCGAGCCAACCCATTCGTCCTACAACTATAGCAGTAGTATAGTTGCAGCATGGCTCTAGCACGTTAAGCCAGTCTGTACAAAAAATATCAGTAAAGCTACTTATTTGATATTTTTATACAATGTCATGTACTAAATTATGTTGTTTGGTGGCGGCCTAAGAGAATTCATCGCCCCATTTTGTAAAGTACCCCATCGCGTCACACTTAAAATATCCAGACCGGAGTCGGTCAAAGGTGCGAGACGTCTGTTACTGCAACTTTCAACTCACATACTAAGCATGATGATTAAGGAAAATTCTCCCTACATTTAAGTCTGATTTACACGTAAAGTAATTACCTTAAAGTTAATTTTATGTAAGCGTTTACACGTTATCAACACTCAATATTTGTCAAGCTCTTTAGTTTGTATACGGATATGTCATAAATTCAGTATTAAATTCATAGTTAAATGGTGAACGAAATAAAAGATGAACTAATCGAGGAAGCGAAATATATCTAAAACACTGGGTATGAGAAGATGAATATGGCTCTCGTGCAATTTCGTTTCATGAACTTGGATGACAGTAGAATCCATTAATTACTTTTTGTGTAAAGTTGAACATAAAATACCCATTAGAGAGATACTGTAATGCAACAAAGAACCAGAATTAAAATCATGCATTTATTGTGTAACATTTTCTCGCTATTGGAAATAGTTTTTTTTAAGTGAAAACTTCTTTAGAATCGTTGTGATTTGAAATTCGATGAAACGAAAAAGCGACACTAAAAAGAGACAAACATATACATGTATAGGATTTAGTCTGCGAAAGAATAAGATAGAATATTTTATTAAATTAGTCGTGTTTAAGCCATCTAGCGTCTATTTTACGTGCCACCTTGAGTAAGTCAATTTATGTTCGTTAAAATGACTACCTATACAATGAAGTAGATGGCGCTATTACAAAGCAATTTAACTCTAAAGAAAATATTCTTTTCATTTATTACACTTAAAGAGCAATGGCAGAAAAATAGTTGACAAAAATTATAGCGTCTAGAAATAAGTTATATATAAAATGAGTTTTATTATTTTTCTATGATTTTTCAAATAAAAATGTATTTTAATTAAAGCCACAGAAAAAAACAAACATTTTTGGGAATATCAAATGACTGAAATAATTTTACTCTATTCAAATGTTGCCATTTAGTATATTCCTACTATTTTCGTATACACTTTGTAACACTACCAAGACAACACACAAAATATTTTTATATAAAGTTATTGTTAGTAATAACTGTACTATCAGTAATAATAAAAATAAAAGTAATATGGCGAATAAGTCTCTTACAAAGAATTTCCTACAATAATACGTTATCTCAATCATAGTACTATGTAACAATTCCATTTAATGTTATGCCAACACTAGCTAAAATAAAATGTCACTGTTTTTTTTTACTGGCTTTACGGCTCTGGGTTCTAGCCCTTCTGAGAATGTCACTATGGTACAAAAGCCCTGGAGCCATGCCAGAAATATACATTTATAGTATGCAAATATATAATAGAGATACAATAGTCTAAAAACTCTAAATTATGTATTATGTATTAAGCTAACATCAAACAACCACAGGAAGCATGACTTTTTCAAAGTGACATAGGACATAACCTAAAAAGGTTCAAATGTAAATATCTTTTTTTTTTTTACGCCTTCTCAGTAAAAAATTCTTTGACAGAGTTATTAAGGGACTGACCCTTATTATTTTAAGATATTTTTGGTATATAGACGCTACCATTTCTTCTCAACTAATTTTATGTATGAAAGTCTGCCATTGCTCTTTAGACTCTACATGTCTAAAAATAAGGATTGTAACATTTATTTGCTATAAAATTAAACTTTTATCTTATATTTTATGCCGCTTGTGGTTGAAAATTAACGTATTAAATAAATCATTTGTCGTGAAATACTTTTAATTTGTATTTAATTTCATTTGAAGGTTTCACTTCTACTGCGCGTGAACTGCACACATGTTTTTTGTTCTTTAAGTATTCTTGAACAAACCATAATGTAGTATCGTAGAACATACCTTTCATTCACTTCGGCATCTATATATATAAAAGATTTCCACTTATGTACTGACTCATCACAATATCAATGGATTCCACGCACAAAGGGCAGTGCGGGGGCGTTAAAAATAAAAAAAAAGTTAAACTTTTAATCTAAAGCTCCTTTAGTCTTCGCTTACTTACTTACTTACTTATCTTCACGCACAATCCCTGACGGGGTAGCCAGAGAGAACAGATCGCCAAGTGTCACGATCCTTACATACCTCTTTCGCTTCTTTCAGATTCATTATCTTCTTCATGCATGCACGTCTAAGTATCCGAGTACTTTTGACCCAACCCTCTTCGAGCAATTTGCTCACATGGTCTTCGAAAGTTAGTCTCGGTCTACCTCGACACCTTTTAATATTAACTTTCGCGCTATATATTTTCTTCACCATTCGGTCTTCACTCATTCGCTCAACGTGCCCAAACCACCGAAGCACGCCCTTATCAATTTTTGTGATAAGGTCATCTTTCAAACCTGCCATATTGCGAATCTCTTCGTTTCGCTTTCGGTCGGCCATGGTAACGCCGCACATTTTACGAAGAGATCGCATCTCCACTGCATTCAACTTACTTTTATGCTTCTTCTGGCATACCCAGGTTTCGCTGCCATATAACAAAGTCGGTACCAACACTGCGTTATGTATGGCAAGGCGTGCACTCTTCGCTACGCCTTGCCTTTTGACTAACGCAGCCAGGGCACCATTGACTTTGTTCCCGGCAGCGACACGCCTGTCCACATCTAAATCACATTTTCCATCCCGGCAAAAAGCACTCCCCAAGTATACAATTTCATTTACCTGTTCTAGACATTCCTGATTTACCCATATTTCACACTTCGTTCTCTCTTCGTCCCTTTCAAATACCAGAACCTTAGTTTTATTAGCATTCAAACGGAGACCTTTAATTTCACATTCCTCTTTCATACACGTGACTAATGCCTGCAGTTCTGCCTCTGATGGTGCAATAAGCACTGCATCATCAGCATACAGCAAACAATTTACTTTAATGTCACCCAATTTCACACCCAAACAACTATCTTTCAGCTTCTGTAAACAGCTGTCGAGATACAGTATGAACAGCCAGGAAGACATGACACAACCCTGCTTTACGCCCGTTTGGACGTTACACATGGGTGACAGGTCATGCCCTACCCGCACACCGGCTTTACAGTCACAGTAAAGAGACTGCACAGCCCTTAGCAATTGACCATCCACACCATACCCCGGCAACAGTTCCCACATTTTCTTCCTTACAACCTTATCAAATGCTTTCTCAAGATCTACAAAAGCACAGAAAATCTTCTGGTTAGCAGCCAGAAGCTTTTCCGTGATCATGCGGAGAGAAAACATTTGATTCGTGCATCCTCTTCCAGGTCTAAATCCGCATTGTGCCTCCCATAGAAATCTTTCCGATTTCTCTTGCATCCTACGTGTCAAAACCTTCGAGTAAACTTTACTTGCTAAACTGGTCAAGCTGATCGCCCGATAGCACCCGCAGTCAAAATGTGAACCTTTACCTTTATATAAAGGCACAATGACTGCGGATCGCCAATCATCCGGGACATCCCCCGTCCGCCAGCACAAATTACACAGCAGACGAAAGCTGTCCCAGACGCGAGGCCCACCATACTTGACCATTTCAGCAGTAACTCTGTCTAGTCCCGCAGCCTTACCACATTTCAAACTTCGAATCGCACGTTCAATCTCTTTCATACTGATGACCTCAGTGTCATCGAGGTCCGGGTCTGGCGTACCAGTCACGGCGTCATCCCCGGATCCCTCACTAAGAATCCCTCCAGCCGTTTTCGAGTTTTAGTCTTCGCTAAAACTCGAAAACGGCTGGATCGATTTTTATGAATTTTGTGTATGTTTGAATGGGTCCCTGGATGATCTAAAGTCTAAACGATTCACAATTGGACCCGATAGGTGGCGCTGTTGTCGAGATCCAGAAATCACCCGTGCGAAACCGGGGCTGATCGCTTAGTTTTATAATTAAATTTAATAAATCTACAAACAAACTCTGAACGTGATGCTTCACCAAATTTATGCATTTAACTAAATTGTGAACAATGCCCTAATATGTCAAGTGATTACCTAATTAATACCACTACCACGCCCACTAACTTAACTAAAATATAAAAAAGCTATTCTACTTGTTTACTTAGACGCTAAATTTTGACTTGAAACTTATTACTAAATTCATTATTTACGTGCAAATCCCATTAAATTAAATATAAATTTAGTTAATTACTTTTGCACTTCATACGTGTAAATCAGATGTGGGATATACATGAAATATACAAATATTCATTAGTTAACCTTTTTTTATAAATATATTATACTCATACTAGCTGACCAGGCGGACGTTGTTCTGCCCTTTCCGACAACCCTTTTTCCTATAAAAAAAACCTTAATTTCGTAACAAAAAATATTCAGGGTCGCTTATAGTAGTTGCCACCCGTACTACAATATATACTATATTTCAGTCGATTGTACTATATATTATAGAAAAATAATATACTACGAAAAATACTATATTTTCTCCTAATTCAAATGTCGGGATTTTTTATATTAACTGTGACTGGAAGTCTGGAACAAGTAAGTTTTACGGAAAGAATTTTTCCGTCATGAATGTTAAATGGAAATACGAAAAAAAAGATAATAAATTTAATTAAAAATGAAGTGTTAATTTATTTTAATATGAATCTAAATTGCTCAGATTTCTATAATTAGTTTAAAGGTTGATGGCCAAAGTGAATAGCAATAACAAATTTATATGGAAAAATGCATAAAGATTAAAAATAAATGTGTACTTTTTTTCCTGAATTTTCCAAAAGTAGTATTTGCGTCTTTTTTGTCAAAAATACTAAATTTATTCAAATAAAAAGGTGGCAACTCAAGCCACTTATTATGGAGATAAAAACTATCCTATCTATTAAATGGTAGCAAGCAATACACATTTACAAAAATTCTTTAAAATAGTTTGAGCGGTTTCAGAGATTAGCGTGAACGAATTCGTGACAGTGGATTTTTGATTAGCCGATGAAATTTTTCTTCGACCATTCTTATACAGAGAGTAAAATAACCCGTTATTGATATCATCCAAGATTCTTTTTCTCTTCGCAGCTGTTTAATCGATTATTTTTCATAAGAGAAGTAAGCACAATACATACCGATAGTATCCGGTTTCGTTGCTTGTAAATGAAAATATCCACTTTCTCTCAGAATGTAAGAAAACAATTTTCTTAATGGATATAATCTGTGGGCGTGCTTGGCGTCAACGGCAAAGGTCGGGAACAAAGAACCTAACAGAATTTTGAAGGAACTGATGGACCTTGAAGATAGAGGCATGTTTGTATGGAACCTACAAAAGATATTAATAAATTAAAATTAAATAAATAAATTTATAGCGAAATGACGGTGGTGTTCTTGCAAAATTTCACAGCCATTTCAATATTGTTTGTACTTGGGATTCAAACCCAGGAGACATAGGTATATAATGACACGGCCATAGAAAAACGAAAAAAAGGCTCAATAATTAAAGGGAGGTTTGTTCGAAACTTGTTCCTTTAATAAGATAAAATGTACAAATTCGTGTTCATATACTTAATACCACTACAACTCCAGCTTTTTGTAGTTTCAAGTAACTTAATGTTTAATTATTTATATTATTAATGATGTTATTTGTTCGTGGAAACTATCCATTTGATTGGATCTAAATGTTGCAAGAGCAGCCACATTAAAATCTAAGAACTTTCCGGTCATAGCCGCAATCTCATGGCGCTATCATCATCATAATCATCATTACAGCACATCACAAGTCCACTGCTAAATATATGCCTCCCCCATGAAACGCCACAAATCACGATCCTGAGCCACCTACATCCATAGACTTCCTGTATCTTGGTAAGATTCACTCCATCTAGTGTGCCGGCCGTAGAGAAATCAGGCTAAGGACCAACAGTTTTACGTGCTTTCCATCAAACACCGCCAATTTCCTGACTCCGGGCTGCTCTTGAGAATTTCTTAACAGAAAAACACTAATAACTGATTTTGGCCCGACCCTGGATTCGAACCCGGGACTTCATGATCAGTAACCAGGTTTCCGATCACTAGACCAACGAGGCAGCCAACATACAATTAAGAATTACAATTACATGGAACTTATATATTTTGCAATGCATTGTCAAAATTATATAAAACGTGTTCCATTTTTCCATAAAAATTTGATGATACGCGAAGAATGTGTATCTCACCCTAATACATCCTCAGGGAATAACGTTGCCATATGTGTAGCACATTGGGAACCCCAATCCCCAGCTTGAATGTAATATTTACTAAAACCCAGCCGCTGCATTAGGTTTCTCATCATTATTCCGATTTGCACAGGATTAAGGCCCGGTTTATTCGTACCCTGCGAATGCAAAGAAAATAGGTTAGTACTAATAGGTTTCAAAAAATAATGTTCAAAGGCATAATTATTCTTTACGACCGTATTCTATTGGAGGTCAAAGTTGCCAATAAAATGAGATGAATTGATATGTCACGTCTAAAAACCCAAGTGCCGGGTACATCTAAATATAATATATAATATAATATGATTTATAAGAAATCACATAGGTACATCTAAATTTAACCACCCGCAATCGGTTGTATTTAGTTGTAGTCTGTTAAACTTGGTGTACCCACACTGACTTTTAGCCATAACAGCTATACTATACTTCAGATAATACACTTTTTACATTGTAGGTATTTCTTTTATGTGAAATTGTTTGTGTAATTTTTATATTTATAATTTGAATACTGTGATAGCACAAGTTCACTTGCCGTCTCATAGATGCCTATAAAAGATGGTTGGTTACTTTTTTAAATCTAAGAATGTAGATATTAATAAAAAATCGAGTTTTCTCAACAATCCCCTAGAAATAACTTAAATAAGTATTTTATGATATTTTTGGAAATATTTGATTCATTGTCATCATCACTACAGCCTATCAGAAGTCCACTGGTAGGGTAGCTCTGCATACGAATACGTCTGGTAGATGCCATCCTCTTACCTATTTCTGCCGCCAAATAGGTGTGCCTGCTCATCAACATCATCATCATCATTACAGGCTTTCACAAGTACACTGCTAATCATAGGCCTCCACAAGGAGCCCTAAAGGGGTTTTTTTTATAGAAGAGGGGGCAAACGAGCATGCGGCTCACCTGATGGTAAGTGACTACCGCCGCCCATGAACAACCGCAACACCAGGGGAATTGCAGATGCGTTGCCGGCATTTTAGAAAGGTGTAAGCTCTTTTCTTGAAGGTTCCCAAGTCGTATCGGTCCGGAAAATTCGCTGGTGGTAATTGATTCCACAAGGAAGTTGTGGGAGGGAGAAAACTTCTAAATCGCACAGTGGTGGACCGCCAATCATCCAGATGGTATGGATGGTAACGCGAGTTTTGTCGCAATGTGCGATGGTGAAATTGAGCGGCTGGAATTAGTCCGAACAATTCCTCAGAGCACTCCCCGTGATAGATGCGATAAAATACCCAAAGAGATGCAACATCTCTACGCAGTGCCAGTGTATCGAGCCGATCAGAAAGAACTTGGTCGTCGACGATTCGAACCGCTCTGCGCTGGATGCGGTCAAGTGGAAGGAGCTGGCACTGGGGTGCCCCGGCCCAGAGATGAGAACAGTATTCCATGTGGGGCCGAACTTGCGCTTTGTAAAGTTGCAAGCGATGTGCCGGCATGAAATACTGTCTCGTTCTGCTGAGCACGCCAAGCTTTTTAGAGGCCAATTTTGCCTTCCCTTCCAAGTGACCACGAAACTGCACACTATTCGATATGTCGACTCCAAGGATTCCGATACTAGCTGAGGCAGCAAGGGTAGTGCCTTGAAACTGAGGAGATACGACAAGGGGGTTCTTTTTAGCGGTAAACGCGCAAACTTGTGTCTTCTGGGGATTGAACTCGACTAGATTAAGTCGCCCCCAATCCGAGACTTTGTTAAGCAAAGACTCGACTTCAGACACAAGTTTGTCCCGGTACTCGGTGACGTTTTACCGAGAAATATTTGCACGGCCGGTATATAAGGCATCACCAGTGCTGTCGTCCGCATAGCAATGAATGCTACCAGTTAGCAACATATCATTGATATGCAAGAGAAACAGCGTTGGTGATAGCACGCAGCCTTGTGGAACACCAGCGTTGATAGGCTTGAAATCAGAGCATGCACCGTCTACTACGACCTTGATGCTCCGATCAGCAAGGAAACTGGTGATCCATTTGCACAGTTTCTCGGGAAGCCCATAGGAAGGAAGCTTCGAAAGAAGCGCTTTGTGCCAGACCCGATCGAAGGCCTTCGCTATGTCCAAACTAACGGCCAATGCCTCCCCCTTGGACTCTACTGCCTCCGCCCATCTATGAGTTAAGTAAACTAGAAGATCACCTGCTGATCGACCCCGACGAAAACCGTACTGGCGGTCACTGATCAGCTGGTGATCCTCAAGGTACCTCATGAGCTGGCAGTAGTATACAGCTATTTAATATAATTACAGACTGTGTGGCGTTTCTTCTCAGTCCACAACGGTGAGAACACATCTGTAGCATTCTTTGTTTGAAGTTGGTTGCAGGTGTCCATGTGGTGCAGTAGCCACCTACCATCAGGTGGACTGCAAGATCGTTAGTCACTTCAGTTTAAAAAAAAATTGTTTTATAAAATCATATAAAAAAAAGGCTGCTATACTAACTTTATCGACTACACAATTCAAGTCAATCTTATAGTAATTCATATTTTTTGTTAAATATATGATTAATTAATATTATGATTAATTATTAAAGATAAAGATCCATGAAGTTAATTTATGAAATAACGTATGTGTAATTTTTTGTCATTCAGCAAAGATCTCATAAAAGTGTTAATTCATTTATATTAACAACTCTTCAAACAGTTCAAAATGTCTATAGGGTCAGGGTCTTAATAAAATCTAAAAGCGGCAAAAATATTCCTTTAAAAAATAAAATAAGAATATTAAAAAAAAAACGATTTTTTTTCGCCATCCTACTATATATTTACAAGTAAATAGTCTTAAAAATACGTTGGTTTAAATTCTTTTATTTTTAAAATAATGTAATTTAATATAAAAATTTGGCGACCCTTGTTAAAAAAAATGTGTATACCTCGTTTAGTTAACGGTCAATGACAGGAACGTGCATGGCACGTGTGTTAATAGTATCGATTACATTACACGTTTAATAATAAAATTTAAACAACGTAATGTACGCACATCGCACACGTGTTTTTAATCATCAGTTAATAATAACATGCATTTTAATAATCCGCACTTTAAAACTAACAAGCTTATGGTTCCATCCTCAGACACTTGTAATACATAGTTGATACGTAAGTTAACAAATCATCTAAAGTCAATTGGAGCCAAACTGGATATACTTATTAGAAGCGACCGAATTCTTCACTATCTATTTTTTGCTTCCATTGCATATTAACCCAATGATAGGTACTTAACACTATAATTTTGATGAGAAAAATATCATAGCTTTGACTGTCCTTATTTTTCAATAGAAATAACGAGACGCGCTGAGAACATGTTTTTGCTCGAAACTTAGTGCTGAGTATTATTCGGATATATTGAACTGAGTAACCGTATCAGTTTTGGGACGTTAGGTAAACTCATACTAATCTTAAAACTCCAAAACTACTTAACCCAAACCTAAATATATATTGAAAATGTATGTTCCGGATCTTTGCAAAGAAAAGGAAAAATATAATAAAAGCGAAAGCTCGAGAACGAAACATCGAAAACTTTATCATCGAGTCGATAATATCGAGGGCTATCTTCATACTAAAGTTTGAAAGAGTGTGTGGTTACCGCTAAATATCATCATCTTCATTCATGATGGATTCATGGTACCTGCGTAGATCACTTAAACCTACAGTTTCTGCAAGAGGAACATGTAAAAGAGAAAAACAGTAATTTTAACTTCAAGGTTGAAGTAACGTCATTTTTTATCTGACTTGCAAACGTAATGTATTTCAGTGATAGTATTTATCTACCGTATTGCGATGCGTTCTTAATAAATAATTTTATTTATGACGAATCGAATATTGAATAAATCGTCTTCACCTACCAGACTTCTAAAAAAATTACAAATAAATATATTATTCCCGTCAACTTATGCGAAGGAATGTAGGTATTTCTTTGACATGATTCTCCTACAGCAAGTATATGGAATTCTTAATTAGTACTATGTACTTTCTTGGCGAACCTCTTAAATATTATGAAAGTAGGAGCTATTCTGTTCAAATTTGTTCTTGGCTTATACACAATTAATAAAAAATAAAAATATAAGTACCTCTGAAAAGCCAAAACCAGGCAAGTCCGGAGCTATCACCTCGAAGACAAAACCATATTCATTTTTTTGGCTCGTTAACATGGGTATAACTTTTTCAAATTCCTTCGAAGAACTTGGCCATCCATGAAGCATCAACAAAGGTATCGTTTTAACTCCATTAGTCTTCGGTTTCACTCTAATAAAATGAAGGTCTAATCCTTGTACCCGGGTTTTGTAATGAGGAAATTCATTCAAACGATTAGCTGTTCCTTTGAAATCGTATTTATGTAACCAATAGTTTATAATGTTTTCCAAATATATCGTATTCATTCCGTATTGGAATTGTGTGCCTTCTAAAGGTTTAGTTAATGGACGTCTATTTCTCAGTCTTTGTTTCAAATCTTCAATCATCTGCAAGTAATACTATCTTCGTTTACAAGCTCACTACCTACATGAATAACATGCTTTTCTTATATTGAAAAAATTAAAAGAAATAATTAAAACGTTTGTTATCCGAATGCTCCAAAAGGAGGTTAATTCTTTGTTGTAAAGATGTGTTATTTCTTGGGCACGCCCTGTAGCCTAAACTACTGATATATTTTAACTTATGGCTATTATTTATTCTGTGCTTATTGGTGCATTAGATTCGTTTATTTTGGAAGTGGCATAGATTTTTTTTTCCTTTTCAGTAAACATTTTACGCTGTTAGGTTTTAATACTGTTTTGACGACTGGCCTTGTTAAAAATAATTTAAGTGACAGTTTTCAGTATAATGAAAGTAAACTTATGAATAAATTACCTAATATTATACATATTATCTTACTTCACCAAATTATCTTACTTGCACAAAATATTATAATACTTGCACCAAAACATTTATATGAACAAAAAATATGATAGGGTACATAACAATATAATATCCAGAGTTTATGATATTAATATGAAAGGATCAATTACCGTATTATTAAAGTCAATTTTAAAAGGTCTAATAGAATTGTCTTCATATGAAGGTTTCGGTCCATTTCCCCACCACTTTTGAAGGTCAACACTAGGTGGAGCAGGCACTTGTAGCATGTAAGTTATACCACCGATCGACATTGCAATTGCGGCGAAGATTATAGTGAATAACTTAAACATCTGAAAATAATTTATCTTATATTTCTATACCAACACACCAACTTATAAGAAGAAAATTCAGACTTATTCCGTAGAAATTGCCATTATCGTCATAGTAATTTTTTATTATTGTTTTATTGAATAATAGTAAGTATTTACCTATGAAATTGAAATTCTGCAGCACTGGCAATTTCAAATCAAAATAATTTTTGTATGGCTAAGAATTCTATTTTCAACTTAATTTTATTTTAAAAACATGAAATTCTTTTTTCAAAATTAGTTATTTGTTTATTGATTAGCTTTATGTTTTCATCGCATTTTAATCTTTTTCGTCATCATGAATACGTTAAAAATTCGAGTAATTATGGAATATGAGTACCGTCGTGGCAGCAACGCGGCACAAGCGGCACGCAACATCAACGACGTTTACGGAGCGAATACTACAAACGAAGGCACCACCTATTATTGGTTTTCCAGCATCCATTCTGGAAATTTCGACCTGAAAAATGGTCGTCCGAAAACTTTGGTCGACAATGATGACTTAAAGGCGATTCTGAAAACTGAAGATACTCAATCTACGGCTGAGTTGGCAGCAGCTTTCGACGTTAGCATCAAAACAATATTGGTCCATTTGCGTCAAATTAGCAAGGTAAAAAAGCTTGACAAATGGTGCCCCACGAACTCAATGATCGCCAGCACAAGGTACGCGTCGAGACGTGCCTTGCACTGCTCAACAGACACACAAAAGAAGGAATTTTGAATCGCATTGTTACCGGCGCCTAAACCTCAGCACCTAAACAATGCCCTTAACGAAAACTTACCCCTAGAAAAGGTGATGATCACTGTTTAATGGTCTAGAGCCACTGTGACTGATCACAAATTCTTACCAAACGGGATGAGCATTACTGCAGATGTGTACTGTGAAGAGCTGAACACAATGATGGAGAAGCTCGCACGTCTCCAACCAACTTTGATCAATCGTTCGTCCCCGCTGATCCTGCACGACAACGTGCGATCTTCTACTGCACAACTAACGATCTCCAAGTTACAAGAGCTGGGTTTGGAAGCTCTCCTTCATCCGCCGTGCTCACCAGACCTTGCGCCTACAGAACTACTTTTTTGGCAGGAAAAAATTCAATACCCGAGAGGCAGTACAAAATGCCTTTGAAAATTTTGTTGCCTCCCGTCCAGCTGATTTCTTCAATTAATAAATTGCCACTGCGTAGGCAGAGATGCATCGACAACATGGGTGATTACTTTGATTCATCATTATTACAGCCCTTCACAAGTCCACTGCTGAATATAGACCAAGGAATGCCACAAAGCACGGTACCAAGCCACCTGCATCCATTGACTTACTGCATGTCTTACCAGCTCGTCACTCTATCTCCATTTAGGAGAGGGCTGGTACGAGGCTGCTTGAGATACTACGTCGCCTTGTCTTACACCTCTCTGCAGTTGGATAGGTTTCGTACTTTAGTTCTGTACTCGGATAGCCATCGTAGCCTTACTGTACAAACATTTCAGCACTTCGATATACTGATAGTTCACTTGGCACTGTTGAAGAGACTGCAGCACCGCCCAAATTTCGACGGAATCAAAGGCTTTCTCATAGTCACCATACGCAAGACAAAGGGGAAGATTGTACTCTTCGGTCTTCTGTACATATTTCCGAAGGGTCTGTACGTGATCTATGGTGCTAAAGCCTTTTCGGAAACCAGCTTGTTCGGGAGGCTGGAAGTCTTCGAGCCTGCATACGAGACGATTCGTAAAGTCTCTCGAAAACAGCACGTAGACTCGACTCAGAAGGGAAATCGGTCTGTAGTTCTTCAAGAGAGCATTATTTACATTGATTAATAGAAATAAAAAATATAGAAAAAACATTACGTTAACTTATTTCATAAAAAACGGCAATTTCATTAATAAAGACCTAATAAATCTATCGTATTGTAAAATAAGTTTATTTTTATTTATTTCATGTATTCACATATTTTATAGATATGTATATATTTTAGCTCGTAAAAGTCAACTGCCGAACATGGGCCTCTCCCGTTTTGGGAGGGTTTACCACCATAATCGCCACGCTTGGCTTGGGGTGACGTTATATCGCGACGGTATTTTCGTGCGATGTAAAAGAAACACGACTCTGGTAAGAGATATACATTTGTATATAGCGGAAACCATGGGTATCTTTTAAATACTGATAAAATAACCCAGGCGCTTTTTGCTTGCAACGAGGTAATTCATCGCAAGTGAAGAATTAGACATAGATGCCTTTGGCCCATAGCATTCACTTACCATCAGGTGCAATGTGTATTCGTTTGTCAACCTTACTTGTAAACAAATGCTGAATTCATAATTTTATAATATAGTTAACAGTCTTCCTCTTCTTTCATGTTGGGAGAGAGGCGCTCGGATAAAAGAGCGCAAAAGACTGTTTATTGTTGAATTTTTATTCAGGTTCGGATTCCGAATCTTATTTTAGAAGTTTGTGGAGTTAAGGTGAACAATGTATTTTACACAGTGTATATTCATAAGTTATCGGCTGTCTTTAGTATGTTAGCGTTTAACTGAATTTTTAAGCAATAAAAAGATGATTACGCCAAAGTCCTAGCTAAAATTTCTGATATGAATATATTATATCACACACTTCAACTTTTGTTCATTATCGAAATACTCTAATCGCCAATAAAAAAAAGTATCTGATATAAAAATCTTGAAGATAAAAAAATTTTCAGACACCAACTGAGCACAGGTGTAAGCTAAATTTAATAATAGAATAGAATAGAATAATTTTATTCAATATTGATTGAATAACTTTTCAGCATACATTATAATAGAAATCATTTATTTTAATGAAATTAAAAATTACCCACGCCATGAAAATAATAAAATTAAATCATTACAATATTTATTTTTACAGTGATAAGATATTGGTAGAAAATACACCTGTTACGTCACCAGATTAACTAATCAGTTATATTGTCACAATTAGTTAAGTAAATCTGTAAATTAGGTACAGAACAAACATCTTTGTATCATAAATATGTCAAAATAAATAGTAATTGTATGAAGCTATTGTAGACTTAAGTATATTGTGTATATTCTTGTTTATTATTAATCGAAAAAATTAAACTAACATAAGCGACAAATTTATACAGATCGATTTACCTTTTCTGTGTAATTCTTGATCATATTTACCAATTGTGTCCAAAACACGAATGTAGGTCAAGACCAACAATTCAGTTCACTTTCGCAGGCCGAGGGTTAATCCCAAACTTTACCACTTTGAAAACCGGCATTCAGTTAATAAATTTAATATTAAACTTACAAAAAAAAAAAACTCTTTCTGTTTATAAATTTAAGGTACCTACTTAAATAACCCAGAGACACGAAGTTGTTCCACTCAAACGTCCGGACGACGCGGCGACGATAGCATTGAACGTCCCGGCGACGCTTGTCGCGAATTTTATACGGTCCGATCCTACCTATATCAGAATAAAAATCACTCGCAGAAAGCTAATGAAATGCAGAATTTAATTATGTTAGTTAATTATATTTGTTTAAAATTAATAATATATAATACAAAAACTTAACAAAAACCGGCACACAAAGGCGAAGTTTTTGCATGTCCTCTTCATCATATATAAAAACATCATTACAGACTTTGGATTCATAAAGCTTGTAGATATACGAAAAGAAAGCATCTTGAGGATTATTTTTATATATAATGCTAGTAAAAAACTATAATAAACACATTATTACTTACATTTTAAATGCAGAACTCACAGTACTACCGACAAAATTTGGCACAACGCTTGTTTTTTTTTTTGTTTTTTTTCAATGGTATATGTTACTTGGCATAGACTTTTTACCAACCCATAGACGCGTTTTTTTAATATAGAGCCGGCTAATATAACATTCATAAAGATTTTTGTAACTTTCCATAGATAAAAAGTCCTTTAAAGTGTAGAAGTCAGCGAGGCCGCTCTAGTCGCCCTAACGTTCAACCGGAAAAAGTTTTAAGCGACTATGGTCGCCCGGACGTTTGAATCGAATTTAATCAACGGAAAGAAATAATTTACTAACGAGAAAATATATTTACAAAAATTATTATCATACATTTTTGAAAACTTGTGGCTTTCTTTTGAATTTGCTCTTTACATAATTCTTTCATAGTTTTAAAAATGCTCCAAAGCTACTTGCCAAAAAATTATAATGTAGGTATTTAAAAATAGGCCAAATACGCCAATTATCTAGAATATAACCACACTGGCAGAAACACAAAAATCACAATAGCACTCTTTAAATTTAAACTGAACTAAATGAAATCAAACAAACATTACTTATCACTGATAAAAAAAAATGTAAAATGAAAAAATCGTGTCAGTAATTTATTACTTGTTGATACTAGTTAAAAACATTTTTATAGTACGTGCGCTTACGCCGGCGTCGCATGTCTGAATTATAAATTCGTTGATGTATCGATATGAGCGCGCCTATCTCTTACTTACCAATGTGTAATTCGGCCTCGACCTTGTTCAAGCATCGTAACAAAGGCTTACACTAAAATTTAATTTTTATACTTATGAATGAATCTACTGAAAAAGAATCCCATACGAAATATCATGCACAATTTTAAAAACAAAGTATACATATCACCATTTTTACATTGTAACAGGACTTAAAGTATTGACCGTGCAGTGGGGGTGTCTTCCCAGGACAGAGATTTTTTTCGAACCAGTGGTAATTAAACAAAAGAGTTACTTTCTATAAGTAGATATTATTTATAAAATCTATATTGAAAAAAATACCTAAAATCTCGCCGTACTGTCAGGGATCAGATGTTTTTATATAAAATCATTCATAATAGGGTCGACTACATACCACTTCTAAGTGAAATAAATTTCAAATGCCAAAGGATAAGTGCTAGAAAGAAACTTTTATTTTGTGCTTCTTCTATGCGCACTAAATATGGCAAGAACAATTTTATAACTCGTGCATGTAAATCTTATACCTAATAACATATTTTCACATGTTGATGTATTTTTCTGTGTCACAAATTGAAACTGTAAAGGGTTATAGTTAATATTAATATTTAATTTTAATATTACTTTGACTTAACTTTAGTTTTACACATCAAAGTATGTCATGATGTTTGCTTGTTGTCGATGACTTACTTAACTGTGGAAACTTTATTGTTAAATATAACATTAATATGTGTTATGTATTAGACTGAAATTATATGTTTCCTTTGAGAAAAAAAATGTTTTGCTACAACCAACAATTGTCACTTTGAACCTATATTTTTAACCGATTACAACTATTTAAACAAAGTGTTCTGTATTTGATATTCTATGTATGTATGAATTTTTGTATCGATGTTTCACCATAGCAGCCCATTAGACCGATTTTGCCAAATAAGTCTTCAATCAATTCATCTTTACCAAAGGAGAAGGAAAGGAATAGAGAAATCTATATTATTTTTACTGCGTTGTCGGGCATTAATAACATTATTACTACTCAGTATTGTTCATAATTTCAACTTAGTATAGATAGATATTAAACAAAACATTAATTGTCATTTTAATGATTATTAATGTTTTGCTATTGTGGGAAACAATATTAAATTGATTACAATAATTATAACCTGACATCTTATTACGACACGATTACATTTTATTACGACCCGTAATAAATGATAATGACTAATAAAAAAACGAACACTTGTTAAAAATGATTGTGACCAGCTTTTTTTTATCTATACTATAATTGCTAATTAAGCTTATTATTGCATCAATTTGATTTTTAATTTTAAACGAGAGTATTTTTGTTTGTTATATTTTAGATTTTTGCTTAAGAAATGATTGTGACAAGATTTAAATTAAAAAATTAAGTTAAGTACGTAATCAAGGTTTTTTGACAACCCTGACACATATTTTCAAGTTTGTATAAAAGTTAAAGTTGCAGCCTATTTACGTCCCACTGCTGGGCACAGGCCTCCTCTCATTTCTGAGAGGGTTTTAGGGCAAGGAAATGTCCGCCGCGCTGCCCCAATGCGTGTTGGCGAACTTCACATGTCTTCGAAATGTTTTTTTTTCTTATTTCTCAGACATGCAGGTTTCCTCACGATGTTTTCCTTCACCGCCAAGCACGTGGTAAATCAGAACTTAAAATTGCAGTTAACAATTTCATTGGTCATTAAACTTTTAAGTCCTTCCAAGAATGTCAAAGTTGCCAGGTTTCACGGTATACAGAACTTTGACGCGTGATAAAAAGTGGATTATTAACGATAATTAACGAAAAACAATGGCTGAACCCTGGTCAGATACCGAAACAATGTCCTAAAGCGAAGCTCGCCACACAAAAGTAATGGTAACTGCTTAGCTGTCATTTGATTTTCGAGATATGTACGGTATAACAGCAGATGTCTATTGTGAAGAATTCGAACAATGATGACACAAAGCTTTTAGAGAAACAACCCTCACTCACTAATCTATCTTCGCCATTATTGCTCCACGATTACCCAAGACCTCACATTGCTCGACAAACCGTTATAACATTACAAGACCTGTTAGAAACTATACAGGTTTTTTGATTTGCTAGGGAATCAAAATGATAAGAAGCAATACTACTCGTTTTTGTATAATATGCATGACGGGAGTGCAAACATCTTCCAACAAGGCCACCAAGAGTCCTAAAAAAAATTCGAAAATTGATCTAATAGCAAGCGGTGAACGAGGAATAATAACAAGTGTTAAGTTGTTGTGTTTTTATAGGATAAGGGCGACAAACGAGCACACAGTCCACCTGATGGTAAGTGGTTGCTGTGGCCCATAGACATCTACATTTATCCTCAATAAAGAAGCAAAATGCAGATGCGTCGTCACCCGTGAGGACTAAGGACGTTTCCAGTAAAATGGGTCTCCGGTTCTCTACACTCACCATACGAAACACAGCAGTGTCAAGCTGCCATTTTATGCTGGTAGTCTGTGAGAGCGTGGTCCTTCCCCGGTCGAGCCGACCCATTCGTGCTACAACTATACTATTAATATAGCTGCAGCATGGCTCTACCACGTTGTTATGCTGCAGGATCATTTCTACCACCATTAATAGCCTAGAATTATTAATGATTTTAGGCCGGAAAATAATGAACTCTCCGCCTTTAGATAGAGCTTCGCCAGGGACTCGTGGAAGCAAGACAATAGTTGGGTCAATGGCGCAGCATTGTTGGAATATCTTAGATTATTTGGCGAAACGGTTAAATGTTCATGATCATTTGAGGAAATTACAGTGTGCTCGCTCTCCCTCTCTGTTCCGTTTCTCTAACAAAATGTTTTTTTTTTCCAGATCAGACCGTCATTTCTGTTTGGGATGCAATTCTCGCAGGAAGAGGCTCTGAGCGGTAAGTTGTCAGCAGAAAGCTGTGCTCAGATACAAAAGCGATATAATGATTACGACGGCGCTGCTGAGAAGGAACCAAAATGGGGGGCGCAAAATTCTATGCAGTGTTACGTGCAAGCCCAGGCTGTGTCCGACAAGGTATTCAATTCCTATTATTTTTCAACTAGGTAAATGTTTTACTCTTAATTTAGTAAGTTTACGCTCAACTAAAATTGTTAATATTTTTTTGCATAGCCGCTATACTATTTATAGCGCCGCGGGGCCAAACGAACCATGTAAATTTCACAGTACACGAGCAACCCGGGTTCGATATCCGCCGGCACCAATCAAATTATTATTGTTATGATTTTAAGCGTATGTAGGCTGTAACTGTAGTTTTACTTTTTACGAAACTATTTCCGTTAAAAAGTCCACTAAAAACCTTAACAGATTGTAGAGATAAATTGAGAGAGTGACTTTGTACATGATTTTTTTTTAATAGGATAAAGGTGACAAACGAGCACACAGTCCACCTGATGGTAAATGGTAGCTGTGCCCCATAGACATCTGTGTGTCAAATGCGGATGCTTTGTCACCCGTGAGCTGCTATTTTACGCTGGTATTCTGTGAGAGCGTGGTCTTTCTCCGGTCGAGCAGACCCATTCGTGCAACAACTATCCCGGTAATATAGCTGCAGCATGGTTCTACCACGTAAACAAAATTCTTAAATGATAATAAAATAAATGCGTAGTTATTTCGGAAAACTCAATAATGTTTTCTGCACTTTTAGGACTTAGCTTAGATATAATCGAATCGGACAGGCCGGACGTTGCAGGGATACAATAAGACAAACATGTTAAGTAGCACGTATTTATTAAGTCTTCAGATTAAAACGCGATTAATGTACAAGTATCCATACTTTTTAAATCAATAACAATTATAATATAACGTATATTTTTAATATTTTCAACTGTATTTTCTTTTCTTTTTATAGACGGTCGCCGACTGTGTGGAAGCCTTAATAGGTACATATCTTTTAAACGGAGGCGTTTTGGGAGCTATCAAAGTTCTGGAATGGCTGAAGATTATACCGGCTGAGGTAAGTTTTATGAATCATTAAAAATAACTTTATGTAGCATAAGTACTGAAAATGATCTCATCAGTTTTTAAGTCTAGTTAAAATTAAAGGAGTTTCAAAATAAACTGGTAAGAATATGAATGAATCTTCCCTGACTTGTTTTAACTGGTAAAACCGACAGCCATAGAGTGAATAATCATCATCACCATCATCATCATCATGACAGCCCATCACAAGTCCACTGCTGAACATAAGCTTCCCCCTTAGATTGCCATAAACTACGGTCCTGAGTTACCTTCATCCATAGACAGGTAGTCTATGGGTATCTATGGATAGTAATCTATGGATACTACTATACCTGAATGTTTCATCAGGTCTTGTTCCATCTAGTGAGGGACCGCTTAACACTGCGCTTGCGAGCTTGAAGCTGCTACTCGAAAACTTTTCTTCTCCATCGGTTGTCATTTTCTCGAGATATAAGATCGGTCCATTGTCATTAATATTACTGATCCACTGGGTTATGTCAGCTACTCTTGTTGTTCTGCGAAAGTCCTCGTTAGTGAATTTACCATGCAGAAAAATTCTAAACATAGCTCTCTCGATTTCTCACTGAACTGAGTGACTGAGCTTCCTAACGTCCATCAGTGAAGGGCCACGTTTGAGTTTCCGTAAACCATCACAGACAACACGCATCTTAATATAATATTTATTTTCAATTTTGGATGGTAGATTTAAAAAAATAACTACGTATTTATAGAAAATAAAAGCAGACAATACAAATTTTACCCTTTTGAGTGGACTAAAGAATATCACAATCTCAATGTCCCATTTTGCCACCGTAAGGCGTGGAATTTTTTCTACAAATTTATATGAGACCACTCCTGAAGTATATACTATTTCAATAAAAAAGGATTGTTAAAATCGGTTAACCATAGACAAAAGTATCGGTCGGGTCTTTTTCAAGAAGTCTGTTCGTTGGGTAATAGAAATTCACCGAGATAAAAAATAATATTTTATAATTAATAGGTATGTATTTTATCAGTCGTTATAATTAAATGATATAATAAAAATACTAATTTATGTGTGACAAGTATTTTATTTAACGAGAAATTTATATTTTAGTAAGGTACGTCCGCTGAAAAGTTCCATTACATCACAAACTTTGGATAATTATTAAAACTCAGTTGTCTTTCAAGAATATATTATAATTTTACTAAAACGTTTTTAAATATTAACAGTCTAAAAATCACTAAACTTATAATTAGTAATTTAAAATTTAACAACATTTTTTCTATGAAAACTATTCCTCAACGCTACTTTATGGTATGTTTTATTGCAGTGTAGTCTTTAATAGGATTATTCTATATTAAATTAATATTATAACACGGTTTAATTGATATATTTAATTAAACCGTGTATATATTTTTAAGTTACATTAAGGCAATATTCTTACCAAGCCTTAAATTTAATATAAATTTCACAGCAGTAATAGGACAAGTGACGTTAATGGAAATTTGCGTCATGTGTAAGAATTATAAGGTTGAGCTTACAGAAACTTTGTTTTTCTATTTCCTTTTTGGTACCGACATCGCCTACACTATTTTTTTGCTGTTCGGTTAGCTTATTTATGTTCTTAAAATGCTTCTTTAGTCTTTCAAGCTACTTTTTATGAAGTTTGTGCTTTTCTGAGTCCTGTTTTTTTTTTCTCTGTATCTCTTAAACCACTCCGCAGCCGTGAATGGCCATGGTGAGTTCTAAAAAAAGAGTAGTAAGATTTAATCTTAGTCTGTATGATCTAAGTTCCTACCAAACTATTGCTGTTTTCAGTTAAGTTTTTTTTTATAGGAGAGGGGGCAAACGAGCATGCTGCTCACCTGATGGTAAGTGACTACCGCCGCCCATGAACAATTGCAACCCCAGAGAGGGAATTGCAGATGCGTTGCCGGCCTTTTAAAAAGAAGTACGCTCTTTTCTTGAAGGTCCCTAAGCCGTATCGGTCCGGAAAAATCGCTGATGGTAATCGATTCCACAAGGAAGTCGTGCGAGGAAGAAAACATCTTCTAAATCGCACAGTGGTGGATCGCCAATCATCCAGATGGTGTGGATGGTATCGAGAGTTCTGCCGCGATGTGCGTTCGTGAAATTTGGCGGTTGGGATTAATCCGAACAATTCCTCAGAGCACTCCCCAAGGTAGATGCGAAAGAAAATGCAAAGGGATGCAACATCTCTTCACAGTGCCAATGAATCGAGCCAATCGGAAAGGGCTCGGTCGTCGACGATTCGAGCCGCTCTGCGCTGGATGCGGTCAAGTGGAAGGAGCTGGCACTGGGGAGCCCCTGCCCAGAGATGGGAACAGTATTCCATGTGAAGCCGAACCTTCGCCTTGTAAAGTTGCAGGCGGTGTGCCGGCATGAAATACTGTCCCGCTCTGCTGAGCACGCCAAGCTTTTTAGAGGCCAATTTGGCCTTGTCTTCCAAGTGGCCACGAAACTGCACGTCACTCGATATGTCGACTCCGAGGATTCCGATACTAGCTGAGGCAGCAAGGGGAGTGCCTTGAAACTGAGGAGATACGACAAAGGGGTTCTTTTTAGTGGTAAACGCACAAACTTGTGTCTTCTGGGGATTGAACTGGACTAGATTTAGTCGCCCCCAATCCCAGACTTTGTTCAGCAAAGACTCGACTTCAGACACAAGTTTATTCCGGTACTCAGCGACGTTTTCCCGGGAAATATTGGCACGGCCGGTGTATAGAGCATCAACAGTGCTGTCATCCGCATAGCAATGAATGTTACCAGTTAGCAACATATCATTGATATACAGAAAAAACAGCGTTGGTGATAGCACACAGCCTTGTGGAACACCAGCGTTAATAGGCTTGTAGTCAGAACATGCACCGTCTACAACGACCTTGATGCTCTGATCTGCAAGGAAGCTGGTGATCCAATTGTACAATTTCTCGGGAAGCCCATAGGAAGGGAGCTTCGAAAGAAGCATTTTGTGCCAAACGATCGAAGACCTTCGCAATGTCCAGACTAACGGCCAACGCCTCCCCCTTGGACTCTACTGCCTCCGCCCATCTATGGGTCAGGTAGACCAGAAGATCACCAGCTGATCCCGACGAAAACCGTAATGGCGGTCACTAATCAGCTGGTGATCTTCAAGGTACCGGATGAGCTGGCAGTTAATAATGGATTCCATTATTTTGGAGAACAAGGAGGTGATCGCGATAGGCCTATAGTTGGACGGGTCTGAGCGGTCGCCTTTTTTAGGGATCGGGTGGACAAAAGCTGTCTTCCATGAGTTCGGGACTACGCCTTGGGAGTAGGAGTACCAGAAAAGACGCGTTAGAACCGGTGCCAACTCCGGAGCACACGGCCTCAGCACAATTGGGGGGATTCCGTCAGGCCCACTCGACTTCTGGATGTCCAGGGAGAGAAGCGCTTTGCGAACCGAGCGCTGTGAGAACAGCACATCCGGTATGGAGCACTCACACCGCGGGATGGTCGGCGGTGTCCCCCCCCCCCCCCCCGTCATCAAGAGTCGAGTTGGATGCAAAGAGGGAGCCTAAAAGGTTGGCTTTGTCTTTTGCGTCTTGGGCCAGTGAGTCGTCCTCCCTGTGCAGAGATGGTAATGATGGCTTACAGAAATTCCCTTGGATAGCCTTGGCGAGAGACCAGAATGCACGGGTTCCCGAAGGAAGGCGAACTAGTTTCTCGCCAATTCTGCCTATGTGCTCTGACTTTGCCTTAGCAATAACTCTTTTGAAGGACCTGGAGGCGAAGTTATACTTCTTTTTAAGTGTGCTGGTGTTTACATCCCGAGTCACCGAAGCCGCAGCCCAGGCTTGATAACACTCCTGCTTACTGCGTAATGCAGTCTTACAGGAGCGACCAAACCAAGGCTGAGATCTGCCTCCGATGGGTACCACAGATGATGGAATAAATAGTTCCATTCTCTATAGCACCACATCAGTGACAGAGTCAGCAACAGCGCTGGGATCATCGGCCGAGAAGCAAACCCGCCCCCATGGGTAAGATGCAAAGAAAGACCGCATTCCGTCCCAATCCGCCGACCTGTAATGCCAAACACGGCGGCAACCTGCAGAACGCAACCGCGAAGGGAGCGTGAGTGGCACCATACTCCGGATCTGACAATGGTCCGAAGAGCCGAGAGGGGGGCATCGACGGAAACCTGATATCCGTCCGGAGGAGAGGTCAGCAGAAGGTCCAACAGGGAAGGTGTATGATCCTCCACATCTGGAATCCGCGTAGGCGAAGTAACCAGTTGTGTCAGACCTTATGCCAAGGCAAAGTCATAAACAGATCTCCCCGCGTGATCGGTTAAACGTGAACCGAGCCATTCGGCATGGTGGGCGTGAAAATCGCCAAGGATCACGATCTCTGCGGATGGGACCTGTTGTAGCAAGGAATCTGTAGCCATTTGGACGTGGTCGATGAGTCGGTCTGTTTCGGCATTACCGCTATGGGACCTATAGAGGCACCCGTAGACGCGCGGGACGGTCGTCGCTGTCTACGCGTAGCCAAAGGATGGACAGATCCGAATTCAAGACTGCCGAGGCGTCGAGAACAGATGTCCTCTCTGACATACACGCAAACTCCAGCCCGAGGCACAAAGGAGTGCTCCAATTTGTACCCCGGGTAGGAGAGATACGGCTTTGCCGTCTCGAGATGGTAGTAGACGGCGTTTAGGTTAGAGTGAAGTCCCCTGATGTTGCAGAAATTCATGGATAGCGTGGCAGAGGTCGCCTTGGTATTGTTGCTCAGTTTGCCCCCAGCAGTTATGTTTTTGAGCGGAATTTTGCAGCCCGAGCAGCCACGCTCAGGATTGGATTAACATGGTCGTGGATGCTCAGCGAGGGATTCTCCAGGGGTACTGGTACCCTCCTGGGGTAGTCTATCGTGTAATTCCGCTACCATGTTGATGGGGGGGGGGGGGGAATAGGGCCTCCGGCCACCTGCACTCACCAGACGAAACGCAGAAGCAGAGCTTCTACTTCACGCCGGTATTCTGTGAGGTCGTGGTACCAACCCGGCTGGAGCCGGCCCACACGTGCAACAGCAAAAACTGCTGCGTGGCTCTACCACCGTAAAAACCGTACGAATCTTCATCTTACATACTGTATTCGAAAAACAAAAAAAATAATTACAAAACTGTAGCTATGTGATGATCAATTAAATTTATTTACTCGTTAATAAAATCTAGTTGATATGAATTTAGACCTATAAGTTCTATATTCTTGTCATAAAGCAGCTCGAAAAAGACTTCAAAATAAACCAGGCACAATGCAAACCATGCTTAAAAAATCCACTACGTCACATTTGGTGTTCCGCTAATACAATACGTTGCGTAGAAGACGTGACGTATGCCGCCGGCACAGCAACGAAGTTCAGTAGTTTCGATGTAATTTTATGAAATATTACTGTCAATTCATATTTTTAACACTTTTTCTAATTAGCCATCAAAATTTCTAATACCAAAAAATTATTACTTACCCTCAAATAGTCAAGTTCGTAGTGGAAAATGAAAACGAGACGACTTGACGCCCAACCACTCACTTGCATTTCACAAACGCGACTGCTATCAAAAAACTAAACACTACTTGCTAAAACACTACCAACAGTCAAAAACAACACTTGGTTTATTATTTTTTTGCATTCTAAGTTATAAAATCGACGTAGCGTATATGGAATTTTCCACTAATAATATTTTAAGGGACAAGTTAAAAGAGTATTTTATATTAGTTTATGCTTTAAAGCGCTATAAATAAGGAATATTATCGAATTAAGGATCACATAATCCTACCAAATTACATACTTTTGAAGATACTGAAGAAAAGAGTAGGATAATAGTAATATTTTTCGTTCGGAAGTTTGCGAAACCAGGGTGGGACACTAAAAAAATTACTTTCTTTCTCTTAATGCCTATATTTATGTAAAATACACTTTTACGTATTGTTTTGAATACATTAATAATCAATATATATACATATATATGTATAACAAGTCTCTTTTTTAAATTATAATTTTATAGGTGAATCGTTTTATTTAATTTTTTTAACAAATTATGAAACTGGTTATGAGCCTGTTGGCAACTAGTTACCTTAAATTTTAAAAAAAAATGTTACAGGAACGCTTAAATACACTCCTCCACAAGCAAGTGCCCACGGCTTTTACACGCAAAAAGGCAAGCGTGTTCGACATTGATCACCTGCTAAACCACACACGAGAGGACGTGCAAGAAATACTGAACTATACGTTTAAAGATCCGGCACTTCTGTTAGAGGTATGTCGCTGTTGCCATAATAACTTACACAACATATCTGAAAGAAAAAAATTATAGCTTTTAAGTCATTTTCTGTACGAGAGCTGGTTTGCATTCATGGCTTAAAATATAATCAAATAGCAGCCATGCAATATGGAAAGATGAAAGCAAGATAAAAGTTACAATTTAGCCCTGACATTTCATGATAGGCCTAAATATCTGGATAAAAAAATTGAGTCCGGATTTTTTTGTTTCAAGCTTGTCAATTATTTAAAAAAAACTGTAAACCTCGTCTGCACTAGGCTTTGAAGTCGGTGATTGTAACTGAAAGTTATTTTTCTTTTTATAACATAATTATAAAATGTATACAGTTTTGAGGTTATAAAACTAATTAATAAAGAATAGCATGGAGCAGCACTACATGAATTTTGAAGTTAATAATTTAAGACTTATCATAGCAATTTGTATGCAGTTATTACTTTTGCATGTTATTGCAATTGACAACAAGACGTATACCGCATCTTGGACGTTGATTTCGTCATTGGTCTGAATACTTTACTCGTTGCTTCTTCTTTTTCTTCATCATCAGTCCCTAAATGTCCACTAGTGAACAAGAGCCGCGCCTGTTGTATGAAGGATCCCCTTATTCGGCACGCTTTGTATACGGATTGGCGTTTGTATAACTAGACGTCGAGCAAATTTTTTTTTAAATACTAGCAATGCTATTAATAAACATTACTAATATTCCCTTTAACCACTTCTGGTAACCATAAAATGCTTGTGTTAGAAGTGGTTCACGACAGTAGTCGAATGACGGATTCGAACCCACGACCTTTCGAGTTCAAGATCCGCACCCTGCCATTAGGCTACTGACGCTTCTAACCTTTGACGCTGCTTCGCCTCGGCTGTCTGAATACTTTACTTCTGGCATAAACGAAATGGCCATACCGCCAACTCGGAATTAGAAGCAATGATATCTTTGTGAGGTTTCCCCGCGACGCTCATGAGGCGTGCACTTTTGTATTTTCCAAACTATTTTATATAATCCCGTGGAAGTACACTGCTGACATGGGCCTCTCTTGTTAGAGGGAGGATGTGCGTTTCTCTAATCGTTTTGCTTGAAAGACGGATTAGTAAGCTCAGTACCCACCAGTCTCTCACTTTTTATGCTGGTCTGTGCATTTTACGCCTGAAGTAAACGAGTTACTAGCATTTATCGAAGCAAATAACACGGCACTCAAGGCAAATAAAATAACTAAAGAAAATATTCATTCGTAAATCAGACATAATTACGCCAAACAAAAATACATTTGTCTGCAAATCTATATACATGTCTCTCTACATAGTCTACTTCTAAAGTTGCTTTTATTTCACCAGGCCCTGTCTCATCCCTCGTATATACGGAATCGTTACACACTATCCTACGAACGTCTGGAGTTCATAGGCGATGCGGTACTAGATTTTCTGATAACGTCGTACTTATTCGAGAACTGTCGGGATCTGAAACCTGGTGACCTGACCGACTTGAGGTCAGCTCTTGTGAACAACGTTACTTTCGCAGCGTACGTTGTGAAATTGGGACTGCACAAGTAAGTCGTTGTTTGATAATGTTTTTCAGAGCTAATTTCGATCAACGGAGAACCCGGGAACACATACCAACCACCTCTACAAGACTAAAGTACGAGGCAGCCAAGTTGTTTGATAATATTGGAATGTCAAGTGAGCTGAAGCCGCGTATCGATTAAGCTCTCCTGGCGCGCGCGCCATGAATGACTCGCCGCCCAGTGCGTTCCGTGGAACGCGTTCCAAATCGCATTCTGCGTATCGATTATGTCAAACGTGGAGCGGGCCGTTCTATCTGGTGTCGGTTTTTTACCGCGTATCAAAGTAGTTAAGATTTCTCGCACGCGCCGGTTGATTTGATCATTCGTGTGTTCGTTACGTTCCGAACTATGGATAACCAAAGTTGGCGTAAATTAATAAAATTATATGGAACTACTGTGGTACTCTACAGTAGCTCTTTAAATATAAACTTAAAATATAATAAAAACGTTTTTATCATAACAAAACGCCTGAGAAGACCCATGGAACTGTGAAAGCAGCAGCTTGAACATGTCATATATCTATGTTGAAAACGGTCAAACACTGCAACAGCTGCTGCGCGCCGCAAGTGCGCTTAGTGGATACATTTGGAAGAGCGTAATTAGCAACGCAGCTGCTGAATTATATATGGTGAATAATTAGCGTTGATAGTTATTGTACTCAATCTTCCTGCTCGTCATTTTTAAGTAGTAAATACACGCTGCTACTGTATTATGCCTGCAGCATGAATATCAGCTTGACCGGGGACGGACATAGTCCCTGATAGTTGCTACCGCAGTCCATGGAAACCTGCAGCCAACGTCAAATAAAAAAAGATTATGGATGCGTAGCCCTCTTCGTTTAAAGAATTACTTTTGAGGACTACGATGAAATAACAACAGTCCGTTATTATACTGGCTCTCTACACCCTTCGGACCGGGATACACATTGTAGTGCAGGCACTGCTGTTTGGCGGCAGAAATCGGTAAGAGCGTGGTACCTACCAGCCGCACATCTAGGCAGAAAAAGAGATCTCATCATCTTTACAGCCCTTCACAAGTCTACTGCTGAACATAGACCTTCTCTAAGGAATGCTACAAAGTACGGTCTTGAGCCACCTGCATTCATCGACTTCCTGCGTGCGTTACCAGGTCGTAACTCCATCTAGTGGGGGACGCCCTACACTTCTCCTGCCGGTACGAGGCTGCCTCTCGAGAACCTTTTTTTCCACATCGGTTGTCGGTTCTTCGAGCTATATGGCCGACTCTTTGCCACTTCAGCTTACTAATCCGTTGGGCTAAGAGTCCTACTACCTAGGAAATAACACTTATAGAATTTCAGAGCAAAATGCAGAATATTGCTTTATTTCTTCGATCTTAGTCCGCAGGGGTAACACATCTCCATTTTGATTCTAAATAGATCATTTTCTTTTTCTTTTTTTTTTTGTTTAAAGAAAATACCAGCAACACTATTAACATCACTAATATTCCTTTCAATTACTCCTGGTAAGCTTAAGATGATTGTGTTAGAAGTGGTTCACAACAATAGTTGCCATTCAATCGGATTCGAACCCACGACCTTTTTTGAGTTCGCGGTCTACATCCTACCATTAGGCTACTATCGCTTGACATAGTAATTAGTATAGTAATTGATGGAAGTTTCCTATGGGCCAAAAAATCTACTTACCATCAGCTGAACTGTGTGCCGACTTGTAAACCCTTACTTCTATAAAACATCGTCAACAGAAACTCATAAAATTAGGTAATAATAAGGTTATAATAAGGTTTTTTAATTATGATTGTGCCTTCTTCAGACTGCAGTCTCACCTGACCGCATATACATGTAGGTCGCAACTGATTGTTGTGTTGCGTCTAATACAATTTTAAATGAAGCGTTTATACTTCAAGGCAGTCAAGCTGCAACCCATGACCCTTTACCGCGCCCTTAATTTACTCTTTAATTCCCCCTTAAATATGTTAAATTTACGTTTATAGAAGGAAGTAAAAAAAAAACTATCAGTCGTAGGACTACACGTCAGAAGTAAAAACTTCTCAGCTTCACAGACATATATGTAATCTGTATATATGTATCTGACCGTGATGCTCACGCGAATTCAGGGGTAGAGTTCCGTTCAAGTAGTCTAGTAAGTAAGTTTAGGTCAATATTCCTGTGTAAAAAAGTGAGGTATAGTTGATTAATCATCAAAAACTGCTTCAAAAATCTAAAACTTTAAACCCTCGTAAAAATTTCAGGGGCATTTGCACCCTAATCACCCCAAATCCCTTTGGGGTTTTTCATCATTTATGTTGGTAAACATGTAAAAAAAAAAATTGGTCCAAATCGGAGGTGTCCCTAGAACGGAACTATATCCGAATTCAGTGCTTTTCCCCCATCCCAAAAGAGCTATATATATATATATATTATATATACACACACACACAGACAAACACACATCTGTATATATGTAGAGCGTGATGGTCACGCGAATTCAGTGTTTTTCCTATCCGAAAAGTGACCAACGTGTCTAAAGAACTTTTCACTTCAATAATTATTAACATAAAAACTTCTTCCAGATATATTTGCTCACAGCTGAATCCAGCACTGGATAGCGCTATACTGGCTTTTGTTGAACATCAACAACAAAGGGACCACGAGATTGTTGAAGATGTCCTATATCTTATAGAAGAAGAGGAATGCAATGTTGCTGAATACGTCGAAGTGCCTAAGGTATTCCTTGCATACTAATTTCACTTTTAAATCAAACTTTCGATACTGTGTCGTCGCGAATCACGATAATGTGAATGATGGGTAAAATGTGTGTAAATGATGTGTTAACTTTTATAATAGAAGATATAAAATGTATGTTATTGTTAAATAATCTCATGGTAACTGAGAACTTGTTTAATATTCTTTAACTACCTAGTCGTAACTGCACTCTCCCCTTAAAAATGTTCCATTTACTACATTCTCAATAGATTTATTAAATTTTGTTTTGTTAATTATCTAATTGAACAGTATATGCGTAACCATATATCAGTCAGGATGACACAGGTAAATGTGTATAAATCTTGTTATTTCACAGACGCTGAGTGATATTTTCGAATCGTTGGCGGGCGCTATATATTTGGACAGTGGCGGGGATTTGGAAGCTGTTTGGTCCGTCGTATACAGGATCATGTACAAGGAGATCAACAGTTTCTCAAACCGCATACCGCTGCAGCCAGTGCGTGTGCTCAGTGAAAATATATACGCTTGCCCCTCTTTCAAGTATGTTATTCTGTGATTTCATTGTTTTGCATAGCCACACAAAAATAACATCTTATCATTGTTCTTAAAAATATTTTATTTCTGTTGTTGAACTGAATGACTCTATACATGTTTTCACGCTAATTAGTTCCTTTATTAATGGTAATTAAATGTAAGGGACACATGTATTACGGCGTGATAGGACTTCTTTTTTGCCTACAAAGCCAAAGATTTTTTTAAATTGAACGAACAAACTAACTTATGGCCCACTTTATAACTTACAACTTATAATGATGGTAAATGGCTACTGCAGCCAAGGGATACCTGCAATCATCTTCGAGCAGAAAAGGTTACAGGTGCGTTCTAAAATGGATCCAGACGGACTGTCCTGGTAGGTACTCTCCTCTTACCTACTTTTTTGTGAGTGCACTTGTGTGGCCTGAAGGGTAGAATGAGTATAAATACAGGCTGATTACGCATCTGTATGCTTTCTTTGTTTGAAGCTGCAGGTTTTCATGGACTGCAATAGTGACTTAAAATCAGATAAACTGTGTTGCAGGCGCTGTAATGACGATGTTCAGCTTTAATTTAACAAATCGAAATTAAAAGCTATTTAAAAATAAACATTTTTAATAGAAGAAGGGCTACAGTGCTGTATTGTGGTGACGTGAAGAAGTCCACTACCCCACCCCATGTCATCCTGTAGGTGTCGTAAGAGGCGACTTAGGGAAAGTGTAGCAGGCAACAGTATCTTTCTGTTAACAGCTTAAATAATAAAAAAAATGTTACTATGGCAAAATCATCGTATGGTGCAATCTATGGGGAGGTCTATGTTCAGCAGTGGACTTTTATACACTGTAATGGATGGAATGGATGGTATTTGTTATCTTAACGTCAAACTACTAGGCACTGGCCTCCTCTGATTTCGATGAGCAAAACAAACCGTATATTCGCCAACACGCACAGGACCGTGTTGGCGAATATATTTTTTATTCTGTAAGCACACAGGTTTTCTTAGGATATTTTACTTGTAGGCCGAACACGTGTAAAATCAGCACTTAAATTTCAATTAACAATTACAATGATGGAGGCGCTGATCAAACTCAGATTCCTCGCGTACTGTGATATTTACAGCGAGCGCTCAGCTCTGTAATATATTATATTATGCTGTATTACATCCTGGATTACAATCAGCAGCACGTAATCCGGATTTGTGGCAAAATACATGTGGACGTGAAGGCCTTATGGATATTTTTAGGTATTTAATTTTATTTCTTAGGAAACACTTAATGTGTCAAAAACCAATATATATTGATCATTTTATTACAGAAAGGCAATATTAACCGACTCTGACATACCCAAAGTAATGATACCAGTTACTTTTACGAAGAAGGGTCGACAGCATACGGTGTATGGAGTGGGAAATAATAAATTCCAAGCGAAGCGAGCCGCGGCCAAACTGGCATTGAAGATTTTGAGCTGTTAAATTCTGTGAAATATAAGGTCCGGGAAAAAGTTTAATCGTATTTTATATACACATTCAAGACATATATTTTCAAAGTTTTTTTTTAATTTTTATTATAATATATATTCCATTTTGTTCGATAACTTTGCCATCTTGTAGGTAGTGACATAATCCCGTTGCTGTAGATTTTTGATTATAAAAAATGCGACAAGTGCTTTTGACAGTCGTCTCTAGTGTTAACCTAACACTATCCAAAGAATTGTGAAGAGACCGAAACAGGTAAAAATATGAGGGTGCAAGGTCAGGTCTATAATATGGTGGATGCATTAACACTTCCCAACCAAGCTCTCTCAATTTTTGCTGAGTGGCCAAAGATGTGTGTGGTCTGGCTTTATCTTGATGAAAGACCACCCCTTTTCTGTTGATCAATTACGGCCGTATTTTTTTTTTTCAATTTGGCAGTAGAGATCCGACTCGATTTAGTCCGGCTGTGCAAGCTCATAATAAACGATGCCCTTCCGATCCCACCATACACACAACATCACCTTATTGCTTGTTAATCCGGGTTTCGCTGCAGTCCGTGGAGCTTGACTATCCTTTGACCGTGATCTTTTTCGCACGTTCTTGTCATATGTGATCCACATCCACTTTTCATTACCAGTGATCAATATTTTCAACAATGTTTAGGTTTCATTACGTTTCAACTTTCAATACAATCAGATTCATTAGGTTTCTTTCACTGACCTCGTGTGGTACACAAATATCGAACTATTTTGTATGGCCAGACTTTTTCAAATGCATCAAAACTGTTTTTTGGTCAATTCTGAATTCTTCGGCAATGTCATAACTACTAATATGCCGATCTTGTTACACTTTTTCAAAAATGGCATTGACTTTATTCGTATGAGGGCGACCAGAGCTAGTTGCATCTTTGACATCAAAATTCCCGGACTGAGAACGCTTGAATCAACTTTGTGCTACTCTTATTGACACTGCATTAAGTCCATAAACGTCACAAATTTTTTTCGCGACTTGAGTCGCGGATTTGACCCTTTTTTTTTGTAATAAAACTTCAGAATGTATCGAATTTCTTCGTTAGATTCATTGAGTTTATGTACTACGTACTAGAGAAGCCATTCCAAACAAAAATTGTGTCCTACTCTATGTCTTCGCGCATGCGCGGGAGTAGTAGTCGCGCATACGCGAAGACTAATTTGATATAAAATAAGATATTAATATAAAATAAATATAAGAATTTAATGTAAAATATCTTAATTTAATCTAAACAATCATATTTCTAAATAAAATGTAATAATTATTATTTTATGGAATTCACAAATCTTCAATTTACGCAATATTTAGTTTGTACGGATTGCAATACAGTTCAGTTGAACATAGTCAATGTTCGGATTGGCTTCTCTAGTACGTAGTACATATAACTCAATGGTTAGATTCATTAATTTTGGCGGACTGAAAAACAATTTAAAAATGGTGGGAAAGTATCTCGGTGTCCTTTTTGTGTTGATATTAAAACCAACCAGATACAAATAGTGCAACCAGAGATTTTTCTTCAATTTTATACAAACAAAATACGAAGAAACTTTTTCCCCGACCTATTATTTGTGCGATGTCAATTAAAACATGCACTCAGAATTTCTTGTAAGATGGGAGAGATTAATTGTCTTATATTTTATTAAAGTATAGTAAAATGAAAAGTTACAGCCTGTATATGACTCCATTGCTAGGCACGTGTCTCCTCTTATTTCTGAATGTTATGAAGCGATTTTTTATAACTCATAGGTAATTGTGTAAACAATAAAAAGACTAAGATTTCCTATGTTTAAAATAATTTCTTATTATTAACTGTGAGTGATAAGGAATCTATATACGTACATACACACATAAATAAAATTGAAGTGTCTGTCTCTAAAGTTCAAAGGTTATTTGCATGCTATAAAGATGTAAATAATCAGCGCAACACTGCTGTGTTTCGTACTGAGTGTAGAGAACCGGAGACCCTTTTTACTGGAAAAGAGGCATTCTTCTTAGTCCTCACGGGTGATAACGCATCTGCATTTTGATTCGTAATCGAGGATAGATGTAATGTCTATGGGCCACCACTTACCATCAGGTGGACTGTGTGCTCGTTTGTCACCCTTATCCTATAAAAAACCCATTTTATAAACGAGCAGTGCCATCTTGCGAAGTGTGAACTTATAAAATTATAAAAAAATCACCTTAAAATTTTTTCAAAGTAGTTTGATTTTAACTTCGAATTCCAGCAAAAAATTAATAATCAATAAATGTTTTTTATGTTATAAAAATAGAATTTCAAACATTTAAAAGCGGCCAGGGGGCGCAAAACTTTCGATGTGGACTATAAGGACTTACATTTGGCACGATCCTGACACACCTCTCTCGCTTCCTTTACAGCCATATACCTACGCATACCTGCTCGTTGGTTAAGGGTACTCTTAATCTGGCCCATCAATATATAAACTTGCGTCCCTTCCCGACTCTACCGTTCACTTCTGTAGCATAAATTTGCTTTGTCGCTCTTTCCTCGTTCATTCTTTCTACATGACCAAACCACCGAAGCATTAATTTTTTAATAAGTAAATCAATCACCAATTTTAAATTGTACTAGTGATCCGTCCCTCTTTCACACGGGTGATTTCTGGAGCTCGACAACAGCGCTACCTACCGGGTCTAATTTTGAATATAAACCATCCAGGAACCTGTTCAACTACCCACAAAAATTTCATCAAAATCGATTGAGCCGTTTTTGAGTATTAGCGGTGTTTAAGTAATTGATTCTTACATAATATAGAGATTAAACACTTTTTAATTTATTTTAAAATATGTTTTGTATTCATAATTATAACAACACACGAAATAAGTTTTGGGTGATAAATGTAAATTTAAAAAAGGAATAAAATTTCATTGTATATTTAGACCAAAATATGATATTAGATAGGTAGATATATATTATTGATTCCTCTATGGTATGCCTTATTAACAAAAGAAAATAGTACTATTTTCTAATTCGTGTTAATTTTAAATGATGAATGTAGAAAATTTATAACAACCAATGTTTATTGTATGGTGCGTGGGATTGGAATGCTATATTTGTGTAAAATTTGGTTACTTGAAAATATCCATGTATATCTTGTATAGTAACTAACAATGTTATATAAATAGGTCAAATTAAATGTATTTATCTAGTTTATTAGTACATTAAATGTATCTCTTTTTTTTAAACAATGTAATAATAATAAAATTTGTATGTTCATATTTATCGATCTAAGGGATTAGTTAAAAATATTTCAGTGGCCGTGTTAGCTTTGAGAGTTAAACCATGATTGATATAGGATAATTACAATGTTGATCCTTTTCCAACAAGATGCGAGTCTTCTTTAAAGCTGTGCACATACACTTTGTCATTTTGCTCGTTGTAGTATTCTTCAATTGTAATTTCTTTACTTTACTTCTTTTATAATTCAAAGACTGATCCTATGTAAGGACTATTTATGGTCAGAGTAGTTTAAATTACTGGAGGTAAACTTTTTTATTTTGTGTATCTGAGAGATGATTTGAAGCTAATTTTAATTTTAATTTACCAGACTGCCCATCTCGAGAACAGGTGTGAAATAAAAAACTTTTTATTTTTAATAAATTAATTGAAATGTTGCCGCTTAACTATGACGTTAATGCTGCGTTTTATAAGAATAGAAGTTTTTGTTGTCATAACAAACTATGAATAGCACAATCGCGTCCCGCGTGTTTAAAGTTTTGCAAATATCTGAACTAATTTTGAAAAATAACTGTTATGAATAGAACAGCTTAAAACGTCTTTTTGTAGGAACTACTTTAAGAAGACCAAAATCATAAATTATTTACCTTTTTTAAAAGTTTGTTATGATTATTTTCAATTTAATAATCCTTACCTTCAGAAGGATTATTAAATTAGGTAGGGTAGGAAAGTCGATGGATGCAAGAAGGTCAAGACCGTTTTGTGACATTCCTTGAGGGAGGCCTATGTTCAGCTGTGGACTTGTGAAGGGCTGTAACGTGTAATGACAACGATGATCCTCTTTAAAAAGAATTTCTATTAGACTGTTATTTTAGTAATAGATAAAATAAGGCATTTTATTTCTATTCTTAAAGATATGACACTATTGTTATTCATTTTTAATAAACTATTTACATACCAACTACTCTTTTATTTTCTATAATTACTCATATAAAATTTTATATGTAATAAAAGGATTTAATAGTAATGATGACAAACTCATGGCCAATTAGGACGATGGTAATTGGTAACAACTTTCGAATACTGTGTGAATCGATGGATGGATATACTCTTTGGTCAGAAACTAACAATTGTACAGCAATATAATCAATATTATAATGCCATGAGTGTCCGCGCTAACACAGCTCTAGTATACATAACTGATAAGTGATAACTATTAAATTAAAGGTAGGTACATAAACGCGGTCGAACAAGAGAGGATAGATAATACCATACAACCTGTAGGCCCGTAATGTCCTCGCGCCCATTTAGTGCTAATCAAAGAGTATAAAATATCAGTAAGTTTGGTGCTCATTAAACTGCACTGCGAGCAAAATTCAAAAATAAGATTTGCGTAATCAAATTGTGTAAAAACTACAACGGTAGGTGCTGATATCGCATACCACCAGTAAAAATTCAAAATTGAGAACCTAGGAAATATACACATTAGTTTTGCACACAAAATTTGTTTTTCTTTAATCCGGCAACGCCATATTTTCAGTGTTGCTAGAAGGGCAATCTGTAAAATGTAAATTCACAGTCATATTTCTTGAAAGTATTCTAACCAAACCGCCTTGTAATATTAATGTTAATGTAGTGAGACAAATTATTACACCACTAGTCTATCCAAGATACGAGAAAATAAAATATAATCAAGCAATCTAGTGGTTCTCAAACTTTTTGGCTGCACTTGGGATACTTTATTTGAAATTGTTGTAAAATTTTAGTGCTTTCGGTCGAGCAATGTCTCACCCGCATTCATATCATCCAGAACTTAATCCCCTGATTGTTGTTAATACATTATAGAAATAAAAATCCCCTTTGTAAATCATTCAAATGATAAGAAATCCTTCACCTTTGCGTTAGTGGCGTAGGTAATATTTTCTTAATTCTCACGTACAATTTTAAAAACTGCGTTTCGAGATACCCTCCTGATCTCCGCAGTTTTTACTGTCAGTCGTACTTACATCATATTTACAAGAATAGAATAGAATAATTTTTATTCAATATAGATTGTAGTACATAATACTTATTGAAAGTCACTTCCTAGTTCCTACCTTTACCACTGTTTCGCAAAAAACCTCTGTCCTGGGAAGAATCAGCAAAAAACCCAGCGGAGCTTTTTTTTTTTAAAGCACAATTTACTATGTAATATTTTATACAATTATTATGAAAACATTTAGAACCACCTCACTCCCAGGGGTTATTATCAGTCATGTACTCTTTAGTAGTATAATATATTAAAGTATTAATATATATTATGTAAGTATTTAGTAGTATAATATATAGTAAACCCTTACTCGACAATTTTTGCTTAATAAATAATTAAAAACTTTTGATAGAAAAGGTCTGCATATTTTCTGGGATTTTGTTGTAAAAGCGTATACATTGCCCAATGAAGGAATGACTGACCCTTTGGAGGCGAATAACTGGTATAACTTTCTTGTGCTTGCTCCTAGTATTTACAGAATGCGCATCATTATCTATACTATAATATAATAAAGCGGAAGAGTTTTTTTGTTTGTTTAAACGCGCTAATCTCTGGAACTACCAGTCCGATTTGAAAAATTATTTTTGTATATTATAGCCAGATTCATGTGAAATAGTATAGGCTATCTAGCATTAAGCTATATCACTCAGCTAGCCTTAAATATGAATATTTGTTAAGCAAGTCAGAAGAAAAAGCACTCCCGAAATGATTTATCCCTACTATTAGTTTTGACGAAGCGCTTAAAAAAATAGTATACCATATTCCTTCCATAAAAAATCAACAATTGTGCGTTTTGAAAGTATTGCTATTAGATTATATAAGGCGCTTCGAATAAATAGATAGTCTATGTGAAAAGTAAATAGATTCAATATAATGTCGAACGAAAGTTCGGGGTTCGATTCCCCGGTAAAGCATTAGTTTCATAAAAGTTTGTTTTCAGATTAATTTAGAGTCACGTTTTACATAATAATCAGCTATGTAAAACGAATAAAATAGTTCAAACCAAACTTATTTGAACCTGAAGACAATTTATAGCAGTGATAATTGAGAATTCATTTGAGATTCTAAGGTAAATAAATTCTTCAATACAATAACATTGAGAGCAATTCATATTGTCTTATTTTTAAATAAAAATAGGTCAACCCGAAAGTAATCGCTATCTAGCATTAAGCTATATTACTCAGCTAGCCTTAAATATGGATATTTGTTAAGCAAGTCAGAAGAAAAAGCACTCCCGAAATGATTTATCCGCGTACGCTGGTGTTATCGTTAGGGATACGTAAATACAATGTTCTCGAAAAATATAGACCTTTACTCCGTCTAAAAAAAAGTCCGCAATACCATATGTCTATTTCTTATACATAAGCCATAATTTGGTATTTTGTGACAAAAAAATATTGAAATTTTAAAAGTGATTTATGAGCGTTATTATTGGGCATGGCCTATTTATCCTTACGAACGAAAGTTACTTCATCATCAAGACAATTTTATGAAGATAAACTTTTGTTCTTTATACCATGTTATTTGGACGTATAGTTTAAGAGATAATGTAAAATTAATATAAATAAAATACTTGGCTGGGCGCGCGATTGACGCTTTAAACCTTTAACGCTTGCCGTTATAAAATGCTTGAACTAGGTCATGTCGCGCACCTCGGACACGTGATGACGCGGGTGAAACCGCGGGGCACAGCTAGTTTTTTATAAAACTATTTTTGTTTTTGTGTACATAGAATAAGGTCTCGTAAATATATTAAGAGGCCAAAGTTAATATATTGTTACGAGATTGGGGTTCGAGACAATTAAAAACTGCCGATTGAATTACCAAAATTAACACTTTAATTACACAACACTAATTACAATCTAAAATCACACTAATAATAAAACACAGTTCGCCGTTATTTCGCTTCGAAGTATTCTCTTGTATCGCCAATTCAATACTGCCCCGGTCGTGGTCTATACCGGCCTTATATAGGGCCTCAGATAGTTTCCAGAACCTTCTACTGTAGCGACATCTAGAATGTTCGAGTACATATCGGTCCCGAAATTTCGGGAAGGATCTCGACTCTCCTAGTTCTGCTACTCGACACTAGAGGGCGCTAGTGTAACTAGTGTTGCCATGTACAAGACATTAATAGTGGCACGCAATACTTTCATTTACTCGACACTAGGGGGCGCTAGTGTAACTAGTGTTGCCATGTACAAGACATTAGTAGTGGCGCGCAACACTGCCCCCTCCTAAGACATGCTCGTCCCGAGCATTATTGGCCCCATAATAACGCGCCAGTCGATCCACATGGACAATCTTAGGAGTACCTCTGGCACCTTTCTGTATCCGATAGGTTACATCATTGATCCTTGTCACAATCCGGTACGGTCCGTCCCATTTAGCTTGAAGCTTAGGAGATTTCCCTTTGCTGCGAACTGGATTGTGTAACCACACTAGTGAACCTTCATCAAACCCCTTGTTGTTCATTTTGCGGTCATACCGTGTTTTCATCTTCTCAGACGTTTGCTGGCCCGTCTGTCTGACGTGCTCATAAATGTCATTCATTTTGTTCCGCAAGTCATTTGCATAATCGGTTATACTGCGTGGGGCATCGGGTGGTATTCCGGTGATCAGGTCTGCAGGCAGCCGCAATTCTCTCCCAAAGTTTGCGAAAGCTGGTGTCACTGATGTACTTTCGTGAACAGCGCTTCGATATGACAACAAAAACGGTTGTATGTGCCTGTCCCAGTCTCGTTGCCGTTTTTCCACAACTTTTGCTAGGTACCTCTCCAATGTCTGATCAAATCTTTCTACGATTCCATCAGATTGTGGGTGGTAAGAAGTTGTTCGTGTTTTCTGAGTACCCATAACTCGGCAAGTTTCCTGGAATATTTGAGACTCAAAATTCCTTCCTTGATCGCTGTGAACTACTTGACTTCATGAACTAGTTTATCTGCAACTGTTGAAGCTTCTTGATTTGGAATGGCGAAGACTTCTGGCCACTTAGTAAAGTAATCCATCACAACCATGAAATACTTGTTACCACTTTCACTTTCCGGAAACGGCCCTGCAACGTCAATGGCTATCCTCTCCCATGGTACACCAACATTGTACAATTTCAATGCGCCTCTACTACGAATTTGAGGTCCCTTTACAGCCGCACAACTTGTACATTTGCGGCACCAGTCCTCGACATCGTCACGACAGTGGACCCAGTAAAACCGTTCTCGGATCTTCAGTAGAGTTCGTTTAACTCCCAGGTGGCCTCCTGAACAACCACTATGGTACAGCTGGAGAACATCCGGTACTTTAGCCTTAGGGACAACCATTTGCAAATGACACCTGTCTCCCCGACTATTTTCCCATTTACGGCACAGGACTCCATCCTGAATCTGCAAGCTGTCCCATTGGGCCCAATAGCTTTTCGTGGTCGAACTCATTGCTGAGACGTCGCTCCACTTGGGCTTAGGAGCACTGGCCTTCATCCATTCCAGAATCGGCTTAATGTCCGAATCTTCCTGCTGTGCATGTTGTAGGCTGTCCTTCCATTCATTGCTGAGCTGGTCTGTCCTGAATATCCTGGCAGATACCACTTCTTTACCCTCTTGCCTAGTACAATGCTTGCAATCTTCAGGGCAAGGTCTTCTTGATAATGCATCTGCATTGCCATGAGATTTTCCGCTGCGATGTTCGATCACAAAGTCGTATTCCTGTAGTAGTTCAATCCATCTCGCAACTTGTCCTTCCGGATTTTTGAACTGCAATAGCCATTTCAGTGCAGCATGGTCAGTTCGTAAGTAGAATTTCCGCCCCAGGAGATATTTGCTAAAATGATGCAAGGACTTTACCACAGCAAGTAATTCCCGTCTTGTGACACAATAGTTCCTTTCCGGCTTTGACAACGACTTGCTGAAGTACGCTATCACAATATCTTGATCACCATTCCGTTGAGACAACACACCGCCAAGTCCTATATCACTTGCGTCCGTGTCAACTATGAATTCCTTGCCCGCATCAGGGTACCCCAAAATAGGCGTTTTGCACAGACGGTTCTTGAGCTCCTGGAATGCAATATCGCAACTTTCATCCCAGCAGAAATGTCGCTTCTCCTCGGTTAGCTTGTGCAGAGGTTTGGCTATATCTGCAAAGTTCTTCACAAATCGCCGATAATAAGAGCACAAACCCAAAAATGCTCTAACCTGCGTCTTGTCTTTTGGAACCGGCCACTCCTTGACAGCGGCAATTTTCTCTGGATCCGTGCGGATACCTTCTTCCGACACTACATACCCCAAAAAACTAACTTGCCGTTTGAATAGTGAGCACTTCTTCGGACTCAACTTGAGGTTGGCACTCTGGATCTTTGTGAGCACACGTTCCAGGTTTTGAAGGTGTTCCTCAAACGTACGGCATACGATGATGATGTCATCCAAATAGACCAGACAGGCATCTCCAATTAGCCCGGTAAGTACAAGCTCCATCAACCTTTCAAACGTTGCTGGAGCATTGCACAATCCAAACGGCATGACTTTAAATTGCCACAGACCCTTTCCTGTGGAGAATGCAGTTTTCTCCTTGTCCTTAGGGTCAATTTCAACCTGCCAGTAGCCACTTTTCAGATCCAGCGTACTAAACCACTTTATGCCTGTAAGCATGTCCAGCGTGTCATCAATTCTTGGCAAGGGATAGCTGTCGTTCTTTGTAACGTCGTTCAGGCGGCGGTAGTCAACACAAAACCGCATGCTGCCGTCCTTCTTCTTTACCAGCACCACAGGTGAACACCATGGACTAGATGAAGGTTCAATAACACCATCCTTCACCATTCCCTCAATCATGGTTTCCACTTCCTTTTCACGTGCTACAGGCAATCTTCTTGGCCGCTGACGAATAGGCAATTCTTGTCCTGTGTTTATTTTGTGTTGAACTAAGCCAGTCTTTCCTATGTCAGCTTCGTTTGACGAGAAAACATTGGCGTACTTGAGTAACAACTTCTTCGCCTTGACCATTTCATTCGGGGAAAGAACGCTGCGACAGTCTTCTAAAAGTGTGGTCACTCTCGTTTGTCCAACCTTGCTGGTGGTCCCGGTCGATAGATATTCGCACCGACGCAACCAATCCACTTCCTCACTAGTACCAACCAATGTGCCTTTTTCTATAATCTGTTCCTGATCACAAAGGTTCAGCACACGTACTCCTGAGATGTCGGCGGTTCTGACCAAGGTTCGAGCCACTTTCCATGAAAGGTCATTGTCTACCCTTTCCACGAGTACACAACGAAGAGTTTGCCCAGGATTCCGTGGAAGTCTAACCGGCACAATCGTTTCCGATCTCGGTGGAAGAACAATCTTCTTAAGGCTGTACACATTCCCTGGTAACGCCTCTTCCACGAAAAGTTCCTCTTGTCCACATTTCAAAACACCTTGCTTAACGTCGATCTCACAACAATTCTTCCTCATAAAGTCTAGGCCCAGGATGCAGTCGTCCATTATATCAGCCACGATGACATTATGCAGGTAGATCATGTTGCCTAGCTTCAACTCCATCTCCTTCTTCAACAGTGACAGAGGGCGCGACGTTGTCAACATCGGCTCTGTGTTATTTTAATTTATAAAATTCGAATTGTACGTATATAGACTCAAAATTGTGATAAAAGTGTTACATTAAATACAAATATTGTGTAAAAGTGGTTGTGCCGAAATCTAATGGTGCTAAGTGACAATATTTAACTTTTAAAATAAACATCATATATCTCTTCAAATAATAATATTTCCTAGCAAAATATTTACTATAAACAATAAATGTGAAGTGCTTATTGAAGTAATTATTGAAAAAATATTAAACTTAAAGTGAATCTGTGCCTAATTTTAAATTGCAATATTTAACGGATCATAACATTGATTGTTGATTCATACTTACCTATACTTTGTTTACATCAGACATACTCACATAGCGACATCTCTTTAATACTTACTGAACTTCTTGGTATTTGTCCATTACTGGGCATGCGACTTGTTTTTCTAATATAATTATCTGAGCTAATTGAGAGAAAGTTTTCGCATTATCCGCTAGAGATCACTGTTTACAGTGTTACAAAGAATTTCTGTGAGAATCCCTTCTAGATGGCGCAAATGTCATCAAAAGAGAATATTTCTAACAGCAATAAACTCCTAGTAAAATGCCATATATGCAAAAAATATGTAGATTCAAGAGACACTATGCAATGTTCATTATGCAAGCACTCGTTCGAATTTGACTGTGAGGGCTATCCCGAAAAAGTCTATCGGATGATGAAGCCTACAATACGAAGTAAATGGAAGTGCAAAAAGTGCAGAAATCACACAAGTTTTTCGGAACCTAACAGCGACATTTCACAAAAAGTAAGTACTTGTATTTATAATACATCAAACTGTACTGTACTCTCTGAAAACATGGAACACATTACCGAAAGGAAAAAATATCACGTAAATGTCACCACCGAAAACTCTTTTGCCTCTCTACCGGATGACGACGAAGGAACATCGCTATCAGCCACTTTGTTAAACCGGAGCTGCCCTATCTTAAATACAAATGTGTACCAGGAATTAGAAGAACATAAATTACAATTGACTGAAATGCAAAAACAACTCCAAATTACTGAAAATGAACTTGAAGAGTTACTGTCGGAAAACGTAAAGCTAAAAGAAGAACTACAAACATACAGAAGGAAAAACGCTAGTCTTATCAAGTTTGGAAATTCACCTACACCAAGCCATAAACATAAAAAAAATTATAAAATGTTAAATAGTACCCCTAACACAAGTCCCGCTAAGGAGCAGCTAATAGCAACTTTAAAAAATAAAATTTCTTGTCTAGAGACTGAACTGGAAAAAACTTTTATAGAATTGAATTCTCTGCGAAACCATATGAAATTAATTAATGTAAAAGAGTTGTGTTTGCTACCAAATAATGTACCATTTAGTTCAATAAAATCAACGTTATCAGGAAGCCTAGAACACTTACACATGTGTACATCCAATGTAGACCAGAGGAAGGAAGAGATGGAGACTATGGTTCCATTATCTTACACACCTAGTCCGAAAAACAAAGTATGTGTTCTTAGTTGTGACAACAACAATAATATATTATCACATATAAAAATCAAATTTCATAATTATAGTTTTTGCCATTATTGTAAGCCTGGTTCTGGGATAGAGTTGTTATTAAACATAGATTTAAAATTAAAAAATTTTACAATGAACGATTACTGTGTTATACTTTTAGGAAGCAATGATTTCGAAAGATCAATTAATTGTCGCTCTTTAGTAAATTATATAAGAAAAATATTATATAAAATGTCACACACTAATGTTCTTATTTGTTTGCCAACATATAGGTATAAAAAGTATTCTAACTTATTAAACTGGAGGATTGAATCTTTCAATAATTTGCTTCACAAAGACAATGTAAAACACGAATACGCCTATGTTGTAGACTCAAACTTGCACCTTAGATACGACTTTACAATGTTTGATATGTACACGGGCAATGTGAATAACTATGGCACAAAAATAATATTTAACGATATCCTTCAAATTGTAGAGGCAATCAGATGCTGGAATGAAACATGTGTTAAGGAGAAAATAATAAGCGTAAGCGAATCATGTAACGAGCCAGTCCAACCAACCGCAAATAGTAAGTCAAAACAAAAAGGTACTTTACTTTTTTACTTTCCGCTTAAAAAAAAGAGTGACTTTTTTCGTGCCTCAGTCTAATAGGACCTCAAGTAAATACTTAAATATCCTACATCAAAACATAGCAAGTGCAACAGCTAAAAAAGAAATTTTGGAAATTACTATATTAGAACTCGCGAAAAATTTTGTTTATCGGAGACGTTCATAGAAAAAGGGGCGGAAAATTTCTTTAAATTAAATAACTATACATTAGGAGCAAGTTTTTGTAGAATCGAAAAAAGAGGTGGAACTTGCATCCTAGTAAAAAAAATAATTGCTTTTTAATAAAATATTGTTCTTAAATGAATATGCTATAGAAAAACATTTTGAATGTTGTGGCATTGAAATGTCAGTAAATAACCTTATTATTATAAATCTATATAGAACCCCAAGAAGTGATGTTAATTATTTTTTAAACAAGTTAAATTGCCTGCTTAGTATCCTTTATAAAAAATATGGATATAAAAAGAAAATTGTGTTGACAGGAGACTTCAATATTAACACGTTGAAATCTAACAAATTTACAATTATGTTAAATGATATAGCACTAAATTATAATTTAACGATGCATATTAAAGAACCTACCCGAAAATCGTCTTGTATTGATCATATGTTAAGTAATATTAAAACAGCAATACCAGTCATATTACCGCTTTGTTTATCAGATCACAACACTGCCCAAATGTTGAAAATACCGGTTAAATCTGTAAAACAAAACCCAAGGTCCTATTTCGTTTATAAAAGAGATTACTGCTCTGAGAATGTAGAAAAATTTAATGGCTATCTTGGCTGTCTTACATTTAGTGACATTTTAGAAGAAACCAATACAAATAGAGCATTTGAAAAATTCCATGACTTATTTCTCCTATTCTACAATCTCTGTTTCCCACAAATGAAAATAAAAATAAACAACACATACAATAAAGCTAAGTGGATAAGCAAAGGACTAAGGATTAGTTGCAAACGGAAAAGATTACTTAGATATAAACATTATATAAACAAAGACATCTTTAGTAAACGTATTTACACAAGTTATTCAAAAATTTTGAAAAAATGTATTTACACGTCAAAGAAAATTAGAAATAAATATTTAATTAAAACTAGCAGAAATAAATGCAAAGCTTCGTGGACAATTGTAAATAATGAAATAGGTAATAATACAAAAAATATTAATATTATTAATATAAAAGATAACAATACAATTTTAACTGACCCAACCGATATAGCAAATAAATTTAACAACTTTTTTATTAACATGACCCACAACAATAACGCTAATAATAAAATAACAAAAACTAATTCTACACAGCTCAAGTCAATGTTTCTAAGAGAAATGTCAGAAAAAGAAGTCAGAAATGCAGTCATATCTCTTAAGAACTCAAATGCAACTGGTTACGATGGAATATGTACCAATATTATTAAAATTTCCATCGATAGTTTTATAAAAATACTTACACATCTTATTAATTCATCTTTTTCAACAGGTACTTTCCCAGAAAAACTTAAAGTAACAATAATTAAACCGTTGTATAAGAAAGGTGAAAAAGATGATGTCAATAATTACAGACCCATTGCATTAATATCAATTTTTTTCAAAATATTCGAAAAGTGTATGTTTTTGCGTCTCACTGAATACTGTAATAAGACTAGTATCATCAGTCCACACCAATTTGGTTTTCAGAAAAACAAATCCACTTATTTGGCCACTTATACATTAATAAAATCCATCTTAGTAAGTGTAAATAGTTCATATCTAACCACTGTATTGTTTTTTGACCTAAGTAAAGCTTTCGACTTCGTTGACCATAAAAGTCTTCTTAAAAAATTGGAAAATATGGGCATTCGAGGGATTCCTTTGCAGTGGTTTGAGTCTTATTTGACAAACAGAAGACAAAAAGTCGAAATCAAAAACCTAAATAACCAGAATGAACTGACTTCTTATTATTCACATTTTAGGAACAACTATTTTGGCGTCCCACAAGGAAGCATTCTTGGGCCTTTGCTTTTTATTTTATATATAAATGACATTCCAAATGTAACTAAATTCAAATGTACTATGTTTGCAGACGATATTTCAATAACAATTAGTACTAACCCAAGCAAACATTCATTCACAAAACATGAATCTGAGATAAATGACGGTATAAAATCAGTAATAGAATGGTTAAATCTAAATAATTTAAAAGTGAATCTTAGCAAAACTCACTACATTAAATTTGACAACTTGAAAACTAATAAGCTTGACATATATCACAACGAAACCAAAATCTAAGAAATGACACAAACAAAATTTCTTGGCTTAGTAATTGATAGAAACCTTAACTGGGAGTCACATATGAAATCAGTGTGTGATAAAATAAATAAATTTGTATATGCTTTAAGGTATATTAGAAGAGTCACGAACATAAATACTGCCCTGTCAGTGTATCACGCTTATGTTGTTTCTATTCTGCGTTACATGCTAATTATCTGGGGAAATGGTTCTCAGTTAAATAAAGTTTTTATCACACAAAAAAAATGTTTACGAGCACTAACTCTAAAAGCGCCATTTCATTCATGTAGACCTTTATTCAAAAAGCTTAAGTTATTGACATTGCCATCGCTCTACATTTATGAAATATGTTTGTTCGTCAAACAACACAACCATCTTTTTACTAAAGCTAAAAATATATCTTCTCGAAGCAACAGATACCCTGAAAAGCTTGTAATTGACACACTCCCTAGATTATCTAAATATAATAAAAGCTGTCTATACATGTGTGTCAAAATATATAATAAAATTCCTCAGCATATTAAAGCACTATCTTTCTCAGGATTTAGAAAAGGTCTCTATGATCTTCTCGCAGAAAGAACTTTTTATAGCGTCAAAGAATTCCTAGATTATAAATTTGACAAATGATACCACTACGATTTCACAAATCATGGACATTTTTATTTTGTTTAATAATAATTAATCATTATTTTGACATTTTATTCCATTTAGTAATAATTAATAATTGTCTGATATTTCTATTATATTTAATAATAATTAATAATTATGTAATGAGTAGTTATGTATAAATTTTAATTTCAATGTATCTTTTAATATTGTGTAATTAATAAGTAACTGAATTAGCCACAGACTTAAATTTGATATTTGTATGCCTCTATGTAAGCGGTGAAACATGTTTGGCCTCAAGTATATGTAATTAACACCTGTATTTACCATGTTTGATGCAAATAAAAGTTTTGAATCTTTGAATCTTTTGAATCTTCTCTCCTCGGACGGGTATGCGCTGACCGGTGGCTGTCACCAAATTAATGCGTTCGCGGTAGTATGCGGAGTCCCCAAGAAACTGATTTATAAGTTGGGAACTGACAACCGTGCGAGAGACTCCAGTGTCTATGGTTAGTTTACACGGCTTTCCGTTGACCTCGCCCTTGATGATCAGGCTGTTTCCATCTCGGGTTTGTGAGATCGAAATCCTTGGGGCTCTTTTAACATCAGCCAGCACCCGCCAGTTTCCCTACTGCTGCTGGGCGGTGCTGTCAGCCACACTACCCTCTCGATATCGATCACCTTTCCTTTCTACAGTTCGTTTAGGGCAGCTGGATCGAAGATGGCCCCTTTCCCCACAGCCGTAGCACCTAGGGCTGTAGCCCTTATTGCGGTCCTGAACTATAGCTGCTGCAACCTCCCTGACGCGGTGGGAACGATGATCCTGCCACACGGCTTCCACCTCCAGTGCATGGACCAAAGCGTCCTTAAGCGTCTCGTGGTGCCCGAGCCTCACAGCAGCTCTGACTTCAAGGTCGCGGATGCCGTCGATGAATGTCTGCACCAGGTTCCCTACAATGAGCGCAGGTACAGACTGGTACGCTTTCCGAACCAGCTTCTCCACCTCAAGGGCCCACTGCTGCAGGTTTTCGTTACTGCGTTGCACGCGATATTTGAGCTGCGCACGAAAGACGTGTTCCAGGTGAGCATCGCCATATCTCGCCTCCAATGCCTCAAGGAGCTGCTCGTAAGTCACTTCCTTACCGAGAGCTTCTAGAACAGTTAATGCCTGGTCGCGTAGGCCTAGGGTGAGAGCAGTCATGGCTTGACTTTTATTCCAGCCGTTCGCTTTCATGACAGCCTCGAACTGAATTTTGTAGGCCGACCAGGAAGAACTCCCGTCGAACGGCGGCACTTTGAATCCACGTAGCGACGGTGTTGTAGCTACCACGGGAACTGTAATTCCATCCCCAAGTTTGAGGTCGTCCAGCGTTTTCTTCACATCAGCCATCACGTTGTTAACCCGATTGTTCACTTGGTCGATTCGGGTTTCAGCTTCCGACAGGCGGTTGTCATGTTGAACAACCCTATCCTTCACCTCCTTTATCTCTTTCCCGAAGGTAGCGTGAAGGTCCTTCCTGAGGAGCATCTGTTCTTCCATACCGCGCTGCAGCTGCTCTTCCAACCGACGGGTCTGTTCCTCCTGTCGGCGGGCCTGTTCCTGCAGCATCATCATCAGAGCACCTAAGTCAGGTGCTGCAGATGCAGGAGCTGCTGACGGGCCGGCCTCCGTGGTTAGCAGCTGCCCCTCCGACGTTTGCGGCGTTGCATTACCAAATCGTCTCTGGTCCGTCTCCTGTTGGCGTTGACTTCGGGTACGGATACCCTCCGTGTCGTCTTTAGGTAAAATCGGCATATTTGATCCCACTTCTGACATCAATTGTTACGAGCTTGGGGTTCGAGACAATTAAAAACTGCCGATTGAATTACCAAAATTAACACTTTAATTACACAACACTAATTACAATCATCTAAAATCACACTAATAATAAAACACAGTTCGCCGTTATTTCGCTTCGAAGTATTCTCTTGTATCGCCAATTCAATACTGCCCCGGTCGTGGTCTATACCGGCCTTATATAGGGCCTCAGATAGTTTACAGAACCTTCTACTGCAGCGACATCTAGAATGTTCGAGTACATATCGGTCCCGAAATTTCTGGAAGGATCTCGACTCTCCTAGTTCTGCTACTCGACACTAGAGGGCGCTAGTGTAACTAGTGTTGCCATGTACAAGACATTAATAGTGGCGCGCAATACTTTCATTTACTCGACACTAGGAGGCGCTAGTGTAACTAGTGTTGCCATGTACAAGACATTAATAGTGGCGCGCAACAATATTTATTTCTTTAAAATTTTCTCTAAGGAATTCCTTCGGACCTAGGTTATAAATTGCTCTTATGGCTCTCTTTTACAAAACAAAGATAGTTTCAATGTCAGTCGCATTACCCCATAGCAAGATTCCATGACATTATGCTATGGACATAACTAAAATAATCTAATCTAGCTGTTTCAACACATGTAAGGCATCTAATTTTTTTTACAGTATATGGTGCAGAACTAATTTGCTAGCTAGTTTAGATATATGAGGGCCCCATTGAAGCTTCGCGTCAACTGTAATACCGCGAAAAACAGTGGATTCAACAAGACTCAGCTCCTCCCCACTTAAAAGCACACTGGTAGTTCACCTTTTTAACATTAGGTGTAGTGAATTTAATACATTTCGTTTTATTACAGTTCAAAAGCAAATTATTGACGTTAAACCAGTGTACTACTTTTGATATAGAATTTTTCACTTCGTCTTGCCTTTTTAGTCGGAAAATCAACGAAGTATCATCAATAAATAATACTATATCATGGTTATTTCCTATCAAGTAAAGTAAGTCATTAATATAAACTAAGAACAAAAAGGGACCAAGGGCTATTTACACAAGGGAGTAATGACTCGGCGACAGCATGGGAGGAATTGAATGACTTTGTAGTCAAGATCGGAATGTCGGTAAAATATTGAACAAAAGCAGTCGCAACGTCTTGATCTAATTTCGTCAAATTAATGTTAAAATTTTATTGAAAGTTTGAGTTGTGTAGTATTTGTAAAAACGTGACGTGACGTGACGGTGATAGTGCATGCAATTGAGGGAGGGCGGGAGGTGGTCTTCAAACTAGGTAAGACACATCATTTCATTTTATCGAGCGGATGTACGCGAAGTATATTTTTGCCAACTTTAATGAGTCAATATTGCTTGTTGTGTTATTTAACACACACTGTCCGTAAAGAACTTGGTATTGAAAATGATAAGAATTCTTAGGCCATGTTTCTTCTACATGCTTGTAGATGTTACTTAATTATTTGTCCTTTTGGACAGTGATGCATTTGGTAGATAAGGTTCTTCGGCGAAGAAAAAGTGTAAATATATCTCGACCCATGTTCAGTCATTTTGTGACAATAAACAACACGATCAACAAGGAGAACAAACCAAACATCACAAAAACATAACATATAATAGCAAAAGAACAACGAAATTACGAGTGATAATAACAAGGCGAAAGTATGCTAACGTTGACCAGTTAATCAAAAGTAAATAAAACATGGCGGATATAATCCAACCGAATATAGAAAGCATTCATTCCACTATAAAATTGTCAATTTTGTAGTCTACTTTAAATTGTTAGCATAAAAAAGCGAAGTTCGGTATCTTACGCCTTTAGTACACCTACGCATTCGTATGCGGTAGCGAAACAACGAAAAAACTGTAAGTAGTGTGGCAGGTTTTCGCATATGATATGTCTCACTCTAGCACATAGATAGATGAAATAGTTGCGTCCTTGTCAGTATTGTTTCGCAAGGACCTGCGAAATGGCCGTTACACAGACGCATACGTTTCGCTAGTGATGTTTCGCATCGCAAAGCGTCAGCTCGCGTTCTGTCGGTGAGGACAGATTTTCGCGCCATGGATGCCGAAAATACTGAATTATTTTTGCATTCTATTCGAGATTATCCCGTATTATACGCAATTGGACACGCAGATTATAAAAACACGTACAAAAAAGAGGTAGCATGGAGAAAACTTCAAGAAAAGACTCGGATAGATGGTAAGAAATTTATTGTTTATATTTCATACAGGCATACATTTTATGTTTTTAATTTTCTTTGAAATAATTTACAAATTGTGATCGAACATTAAACGCTGCTAAGTCTGCCCTATGTCTATTGGCATGCATTGGTACGAATGCTCTTAAAGTGTCCGAAAATTGTTTATTTTCGTATGTGTGTGCACCTTCTTGTATCTGCAATAAGTTATGCAAGCATACTGCAGCTTTAACAATTTTAATAGTATTATTCAAATCTGTTTCAAAGGGCCTCAAGAATATTCTAAATTTTTGTGCTAAAATGCTAAACGCACATTCTACTACTACTCGTGCCCTACTTAATGATTTATTAAATCTTTTTTTATCATTGTCATTCATTGCTGCGTCTCTAGTGAAAGGTCTCATTAGAAAGGTTTCTAATTTAAATCCTCCATCTGCAATGAATACATGTGGTGTAGTCTGTTGGAAACCTGGCAAAGGTTTTGGAGCTGGCAAATTCAAATCCCGTCCACTTTTTAAAAGCTGATAAAATGTATGTAAATGTAAGCTGATAAATGTAGTATTGTACTATCGGAATCTTTACCATATGATCCTACATCTATGTAAGTAAATTTGTAATGTGGATCAACTATTGCCAATAACACAGTAGAAAATCGTTTTTTATAGCAATAGAACAGTGAGCCGCTGTTAGGTGGACATTTAATAACAATATGCTTGCCGTCAATACTCCCGAGGCAATTAGGAAAACCCCATATTGTTTGAAATGCTTCAGCTATTTCCAACCATGTTTTAGTAGAAGGAACCGGGATGTACTCTGGCTGTAGTATCTTCCAAATTTGTTCGCATACTTGAGTTACTATCTTTGAAACGGTGCATTCACCCAAACAATAAGAGAAAGATATTGTTGTGTATGTGTCACCAGTTGCTAAAAACCTGAAATATTGTTACAGTTAAAACTATGAAAAATAAATGGAGAAACCTAAGGGACACTTATAAAAAATATAAACAGGGTCAGCAAACAAGCAGTGGACAAGCCGCGAAGAAGCTTGCTAATTGGCAATGGGCTGAACAGATGTCGTTCATAGATTCATCCACAAACTTGAGACAAACTGAAAGTACACTGGATACCAGTACTATATCTATAGAGAATGATTATGAAAATTATACAGAAGCCGAACAGGTTTCAAATAATGAACAGAACGAACTCGCCGTTCAAGAACTGGAGACAGCACGGTCTACAGCTGAAACTACAGCTGAAACTGCAACTGAAGTATCCCGGAGAAGACGACGCCGTGTAAGCAACGACGATCCTGCTGAGAAGATTATAAATTATTTAAAGACTCGAAAATCGGGTACTACGGACAGAAACGCTACAGAAAATCTTGTCAAAATACCGTGTGATCGAATGGACATGGATTTTTTAGGTTATGCCCATACTGTAAAGAAATTTTCTCTACGAAAGCAAGCTATTATTAAACTTCAAATAACACAAATTATAACTGAGACTCAACTTGAAGAATTGAATAATAGCCGGCCAAATTCTAATTTCAGCAATGCTTCATCCTCTAGTACTCCCAATTTTTACTACGTCGATAACGACTGGAACATTTCAAGATCGACACCATCTGAAGAACTGCAAACACATTCCATCCCAGACACTCAAAACGTTTCAACTGCACAGATACACATACCTAATACTCAAACACATTCGATCCCAGACACTCAAAACGTTTCAACTGCACAGATACACATTCCTAATACTCAAACACATTCGATCCCAGACACTCAAAACGTTTCAACTGCACAGATACACATTCCTAATACTCAAACACATTCGATCCCAGACACTCAAAACGTTTCAACTGCACAGATACACATTCCTAATACTCAAACACCTTCGATCCCAGACACTCAAAACGTTTCAACTGCACAGATACACATTCCTAATACTCAAACACATTCGATCCCAGACACTCAAAACGTTTCAACTGCACAGATACACATTCCTAATACTCAAACACATTCGATCCCAGACACTCAAAACGTTTCAACTGCACAGATACATATACCTAACACGCAAACACATTCCATCCCAGACACTCAAAACGTTTCAACTGCACAGATACACATACCTAATACTCAAACACATTCGATCCCAGACACTCAAAACGTTTCAACTGCACAGATACATATACCTAACACGCAAACACATTCCATCCCAGACACTCAAAACGTTTCAACTGCACAGATACACATTCCTAATACTCAAACACATTCGATCCCAGACACTCAAAAAGTTTCAACTGCACAGATACACATTCCTAATACTCAAACACATTCGATCCCAGACACTCAAAACGTTTCAACTGCACAGATACACATTCCTAATACTCAAACACATTCGATCCCAGACACTCAAAACGTTTCAACTGCACAGATACACATTCCTAATACTCAAACACATTCGATCCCAGACACTCAAAACGTTTCAACTGCACAGATACACATTCCTAATACTCAAACACATTCGATCCCAGACACTCAAAACGTTTCAACTGCACAGATACACATTCCTAATACTCAAACACATTCGATCCCAGACACTCAAAACGTTTCAACTGCACAGATACACATTCCTAATACTCAAACACATTCGATCCCAGACACTCAAAACGTTTCAACTGCACAGATACACATTCCTAATACTCAAACACATTCGATCCCAGACACTCAAAACGTTTCAACTGCACAGATACACATTCCTAATACTCAAACACATTCGATCCCAGACACTCAAAACGTTTCAACTGCACAGATACATATACCTAACACGCAAACACATTCCATCCCAGACACTCAAAACGTTTCAACTGCACAGATACACATACCTAATACTCAAACACATTCGATCCCAGACACTCAAAACGTTTCAACTGCACAGATACATATACCTAACACGCAAACACATTCCATCCCAGACACTCAAAACGTTTCAACTGCACAGATACACATTCCTAATACTCAAACACATTCGATCCCAGACACTCAAAAAGTTTCAACTGCACAGATACACATTCCTAATACTCAAACACATTCGATCCCAGACACTCAAAACGTTTCAACTGCACAGATACACATTCCTAATACTCAAACACATTCGATCCCAGACACTCAAAACGTTTCAACTGCACAGATACACATTCCTAATACTCAAACACATTCGATCCCAGACACTCAAAACGTTTCAACTGCACAGATACACATTCCTAATACTCAAACACATTCGATCCCAGACACTCAAAACGTTTCAACTGCACAGATACATATACCTAACACGCAAACACATTCCATCCCAGACACTCAAAACGTTTCAACTGCACAGATACACATACCTAATACTCAAACACATTCGATCCCAGACACTCAAAACGTTTCAACTGCACAGATACATATACCTAACACGCAAACACATTCCATCCCAGACACTCAAAACGTTTCAACTGCACAGATACACATTCCTAATACTCAAACACATTCGATCCCAGACACTCAAAAAGTTTCAACTGCACAGATACACATTCCTAATACTCAAACACATTCGATCCCAGACACTCAAAACGTTTCAACTGCACAGATACACATTCCTAATACTCAAACACATTCGATCCCAGACACTCAAAACGTTTCAACTGCACAGATACACATTCCTAATACTCAAACACATTCGATCCCAGACACTCAAAACGTTTCAACTGCACAGATACACATTCCTAATACTCAAACACATTCGATCCCAGACACTCAAAACGTTTCAACTGCACAGATACACATTCCTAATACTCAAACACATTCGATCCCAGACACTCAAAACGTTTCAACTGCACAGATACACATTCCTAATACTCAAACACATTCGATCCCAGACACTCAAAACGTTTCAACTGCACAGATACACATTCCTAATACTCAAACACATTCGATCCCAGACACTCAAAACGTTTCAACTGCACAGATACACATTCCTAATACTCAAACACATTCGATCCCAGACACTCAAAACGTTTCAACTGCACAGATACATATACCTAACACGCAAACACATTCCATCCCAGACACTCAAAACGTTTCAACTGCACAGATACACATACCTAATACTCAAACACATTCGATCCCAGACACTCAAAACGTTTCAACTGCACAGATACACATTCCTAATACTCAAACACATTCGATCCCAGACACTCAAAACGTTTCAACTGCACAGATACACATTCCTAATACTCAAACACATTCGATCCCAGACACTCAAAACGTTTCAACTGCACAGATACACATTCCTAATACTCAAACACATTCGATCCCAGACACTCAAAACGTTTCAACTGCACAGATACACATTCCTAATACTCAAACACATTCGATCCCAGACACTCAAAACGTTTCAACTGCACAGATACACATTCCTAATACTCAAACACATTCGATCCCAGACACTCAAAACGTTTCAACTGCACAGATACACATTCCTAATACTCAAACACATTCGATCCCAGACACTCAAAACGTTTCAACTGCACAGATACACATTCCTAATACTCAAACACATTCGATCCCAGACACTCAAAACGTTTCAACTGCACAGATACATATACCTAACACGCAAACACATTCCATCCCAGACACTCAAAACGTTTCAACTGCACAGATACACATACCTAATACTCAAACACATTCGATCCCAGACACTCAAAACGTTTCAACTGCACAGATACATATACCTAACACGCAAACACATTCCATCCCAGACACTCAAAACGTTTCAACTGCACAGATACACATTCCTAATACTCAAACACATTCGATCCCAGACACTCAAAAAGTTTCAACTGCACAGATACACATTCCTAATACTCAAACACATTCGATCCCAGACACTCAAAACGTTTCAACTGCACAGATACACATTCCTAATACTCAAACACATTCGATCCCAGACACTCAAAACGTTTCAACTGCACAGATACACATTCCTAATACTCAAACACATTCGATCCCAGACACTCAAAACGTTTCAACTGCACAGATACACATTCCTAATACTCAAACACATTCGATCCCAGACACTCAAAACGTTTCAACTGCACAGATACACATTCCTAATACTCAAACACATTCGATCCCAGACACTCAAAACGTTTCAACTGCACAGATACACATTCCTAATACTCAAACACATTCGATCCCAGACACTCAAAACGTTTCAACTGCACAGATACACATTCCTAATACTCAAACACATTCGATCCCAGACACTCAAAACGTTTCAACTGCACAGATACATATACCTAACACGCAAACACATTCAATCCCAGACACTCAAAACGTTTTAACTCCTACACTGATACACATACCCAGTGGCAGAAGAATTACACACACCCAAGTATCACGACAACAAAAAAACGAGAACACAACACGACATCAAAAAAATATACATGAATTTCTTTGTAATTGGAATGAACCGTGAATAAATACATTACCTATAAGTAATAAATTTTCTTACCTTAAACAAAGTGCCAGTCTTTCTTTTGTTGGAATAGCCTCTCTGTAGTTTGTATTTTTCTTTTTAATATGAGGTTCAAGAAGATTGTGTAAATATTCAAAAGTTTCTGGCTTCATTCTGAAATAGGTATAGAAACGGTCTTCATGTGATTGAAGTTCTAAGCACAGTTTATTTTCTCCAAGTTTCCGTCGTTTCTGATTTATTTCATGCACCCAGATTCTACGCTTTCTCTTTAGTACTGACACCAGCAATAACAATTCTTCTTCTTCAGAATCTGAAAGCGATGACTGAGATGACATTCTGAAATTACGTCTGCACCTGCAGTCGTCGAAAATTACAATAGCATATCATTGCGAAAAAGTTGCGAAAACATTGCTGTGTACTAACGTTCCGCAGATATTTCACTACGCAGTAGTTCAGCAGAGACTCGCTACCGCATACGAATGCGTAGGTGTACTAAAGGCGTTAGGCTTTTTAGGTTCTTTATAGCGTAAGTTATTAGCTTCTTCTGAATATTTTATATTTGAATTTTATTTACTTTTTGACGATATCATTGTTGACAAAATATAGGTACATTTTAATGTTAATCAAAATGTTTAGTATTTTGATTTTGTTTGAAGCACCGTTTGATCGTCTTCGCGATGTGTTTGATCAAACCTCATCAGTCTTGTGCTGAATTTCGAAGAGATACGTTCTGTGTGGTTTCCAAAATGCTAAAGACCTCAATGTAGACAATTATTGATTTACTGGAATAGCTTGCCTCATGTTCGTAGGTATCCTGTTTTTGAATTAATGGTCGAACTTTATTCAATAATCAATACTAATATAATAAAGCGGAAGAGTTTTTTTGTTTGTTTAAACGCGCTAATCTCTGGAACTACCAGTCCGATTTGAAAAATTATTTTTGTATATTATAGCCAGATTCATGTGGAATAGTATAGGCTATCTAGCATTAAGCTATATCACTCAGCTAGCCTTAAATATGGATATTTGTTAAGCAAGTCAAAAGAAAAAGCACTCCCGAAATGATTTATCCCTACTATTCGTTTTGACGAAGCGCTTAAAAAAATAGTATACCATATTCCTTCCATAAAAAATCAACAATTGTGCGCTTTGAAAATATTGCTATTAGATTGTATAACGCGCTTCGAATAAAGAGATAGTCTATGTGAAAAGTAAATAGATTCAATATAATGTCCAACGAAAGTTCGGGGTTCGATTCCCGGGTAAAGTATTAATTTCATAAAATTTTGTTTTTAGATTAATTTAGAGTCATGTTTTACATAATAATCAGCTATGCAAAACGAATAAAATAGTTCAAAACAAAATTATTTGAACCTGAAGACAATTTATATCAGTGATAATTGAGAATTCATTTGACATTCTATGGTAAATAAATTCTTCAATACAATAACCTTGAGAGCAATTCATATTGCCTTATTTTTAAATAAAAATAGGTCAACCCGAAAGTAATCACTGCCACAAGCTCGTCGTCCGTCATCTTTGCCTATCCGAAATATACTAGCACGTTCGCCGAGCGTGTGGATGCCGTGTTTGTGTTGAGTGAATGTGGTCGGTGTTTGTTCGTGTATGGTGTATGTGGCAAACACCAAGCGTATGGAGGCGGCAAAAGCTTAAGTCATAGAATTATTACGTATAGAATACTAGTACGCGCACCAAAAGTGAAGCAACTAAAACTAACGCGAAACCGCGTAAGTTCACTCTGCGACGCGTCAGTGCTCAACGTCACGTCTTACGGAGAAGAGCTCGCGAAAAATTGTAAATATGGCCGTTTGTGTTGTAAAATATTGTCTCAACAGTGATGATAAACATAAAAAAGTGATGGTATTACACCTCACATATAAGTTCATATATATAATTCATTATAAGTACGTAAAACTAAAAAAAACATTTACCAGATGTCATTTTACACCGAAACAGTCTATTTTTAACCAACTCCCAAAAAGGAGAGGTTATCAATTATGCATCTACACTGATTTCTAAGTGATCGACACTGTAAGTCAAATTGATAAAATAAAAAATATTACAATTAAAAAAGTTTTGTTTTTCTCGATTGTAAATCTGCCATTTTTGCATCCTAATAATTTTTATTTTAATAAATCTGTTGTACTACCAAGACAAAATCATTTTACTTCGGGCAAACAACCATTAAATTTCAACGTGTATATTGGATCAATCTGTGTGTATACACTTTCAATTAAAAAAATCTAAATCGATTTAGAAATTATAGAATTCTGAGGTAAAAAAATAAAAAAAATACACAGAATTGAGAACCTCCTCATTTTTGAAGTTGGTTAAATTAAACATTACCCGATGTGCTTATTGTATTCGAGCAGATTGTGTTTAATAATATTCTTAATTTTTATTAGGTCTGCATTTTTGTACCATTAAAATATGTATAATAAAGTTATATTAGTACCATCATTATCGTGTTTATTTTATTCCATTTTATATTCTCATAAAATACGTCTTCGTACGTAATACGTAATCTTTATTATATCGATTATATTAAATTAATCAATAAAATAGTGATTTGCACAATTTGATTGCAATAGTAGTGATACCGCCATGGATCTTCCTGCTCTGGTTGATTCTGACGAAGATGGAATGGTCACCCAAGAACTAGTGCAGATGAGGAGTATATTGGAGGAGGCGATTGTGGAAACGCGCAGCACGCTTCTCGAAAATCGACCGCGACTCCCGTGCATAACTCTAAGCAAGCAGAATCGGGATGTCGTGACGGCCTTGAACGCATTGCGGGCAACCGACTTGGAAGCCAGCCGAGACATTTGCGATACGGACTCAATAATTTTTGATGCCGCTTTGGCAGTTTGCCGTATTGTTGGTGAATCTGGTAGAAACTGGTATCACTGAATGGCGTGTATGTTTGCGTGTGATGAACGTAGGCACTAGGCACATTCGAGATTTCGAGATTCGACTCGCGCCCACTAACATTGACTAACATAATGACCTTGCGTCGCTTTAACTTTAACGCTCGTGTTTTGTACTAGACTGCGTTTCTACTGGGTAATAATTCTATGGCTTAAGTCGTAAGATACATAGATATCATGCGTTACATTTCGACTAATTTAATTTAATATATACTAGCTGTTCCTCGCGACGCGTGTTATTTGGAGTTTTAATTTTGTTGCGCGTAACCCTAATTCTTTTTCTAAAATAAAAGTAATCTAAGTTACTCCTTGTGACATCAGCTATCTGCCAGTGAAAATCCCATCAAAATCGGTCCAGCCGTTTCGAAGATTAGCCGGAACAAACAGAAAGACAGACAAAAACTTTAAAAATTGTATTTTTGTTAATAATACTGTACATACTTTCAAATGCATTTAGTAAAAAGCTGTAATTTTGACATTACAAACAGACACTTCAATTTTATTTATTTGTATAGATTAAAGCGACACATATTATGCGTTACATTTCGACTGATTTCATTTAATTTATATTAAAGCTTAAGTCGTAAGATACATAGATATTATGCGTTACATTTCGACTGATTTCATTTAATTTATATTAAAGCTTAAGTCGTAAGATACATAGATATTATGCGTTACATTTCGACTGAATTCATTTAATTTATATTAAAGCTTAAGTCGTAAGATACATAGATATTATGCGTTACATTTCGACTGATTTCATTTAATTTATATTAAAGCTTAAGTCGTAAGATACATAGATATTATGCGTTACATTTCGACTGAATTCATTTAATTTATATTAAAGCTTAAGTCGTAAGATACATAGATATTATGCGTTACATTTCGACTGATTTCATTTAATTTATATTAAAGCTTAAGTCGTAAGATACATAGATATTATGCGTTACATTTCGACTGATTTCATTTAATTTATATTAAAGCTTAAGTCGTAAGATACATAGATATTATACGTTACATTTCGACTGATTTCATTTAATTTATATTAAAGCTTAAGTCGTAAGATACATAGATATTATGCGTTACATTTCGACTGATTTCATTTAATTTATATTAAAGCTTAAGTCGTAAGATACATAGATATTATGCGTTACATTTCGACTGATTTCATTTAATTTATATTAAAGCTTAAGTCGTAAGATACATAGATATTATGCGTTACATTTCGACTGATTTCATTTAATTTATATTAAAGCTTAAGTCGTAAGATACATAGATATTATGCGTTACATTTCGACTGAATTCATTTAATTTATATTAAAGCTTAAGTCGTAAGATACATAGATATTATGCGTTACATTTCGACTGATTTCATTTAATTTATATTAAAGCTTAAGTCGTAAGATACATAGATATTATGCGTTACATTTCGACTGATTTCATTTAATTTATATTAAAGCTTAAGTCGTAAGATACATAGATATTATGCGTTACATTTCGACTGATTTCATTTAATTTATATTAAAGCTTAAGTCGTAAGATACATAGATATTATGCGTTACATTTCGACTGATTTCATTTAATTTATATTAAAGCTTAAGTCGTAAGATACATAGATATTATGCGTTACATTTCGACTGAATTCATTTAATTTATATTAAAGCTTAAGTCGTAAGATACATAGATATTATGCGTTACATTTCGACTGATTTCATTTAATTTATATTAAAGCTTAAGTCGTAAGATACATAGATATTATGCGTTACATTTCGACTGATTTCATTTAATTTATATTAAAGCTTAAGTCGTAAGATACATAGATATTATACGTTACATTTCGACTGATTTCATTTAATTTATATTAAAGCTTAAGTCGTAAGATACATAGATATTATGCGTTACATTTCGACTGAATTCATTTAATTTATATTAAAGCTTAAGTCGTAAGATACATAGATATTATGCGTTACATTTCGACTGATTTCATTTAATTTATATTAAAGCTTAAGTCGTAAGATACATAGATATTATGCGTTACATTTCGACTGATTTCATTTAATTTATATTAAAGCTTAAGTCGTAAGATACATAGATATTATACGTTACATTTCCAATGATTGCAGGGTGTAACTTTTAATAAGTAATTTTAAATACAAGATGGCAAACGTTTTCTTTTTAAACTGTATAGTTAGAAAAGAAAACATATTGTGATTATGGGTATCGTTTTCGATTAAATCAAGTATTGTATATTTGGAATATAATGTTCATTTTTAAATATTTTTAAAACTATGAAAAAATTATGTAAAGAGCAAATTCAAAAGAAAGCCACAAGTTTTCAAAAATGTATGTTAATAATTTTTGTAAATATATTTTCTTGTTAGTAAATTATTTCTATAGTTATATAATATAGTTAGTAAATTAAATTCGATTCGAATAGAATACTACTTGAGGTGCCGTAAGATTGAGCTTAGATGAAGCCAAATAATAGTCTAATAAAAGTATAAATTCGGATATATTTTGTAACAAAAATTCAATTTGCATGCCAAAAGGCACCATGACTGAATTTCGCTATTTTATAGGGAGAATCATTGGATTGGGCACCCCGAAATTGCGATAGCGATTCAAGCCGAGGTTCGTACCTCCTTCTGAGGGGCCCTTGAATCGCAATCGTTGCACTCAATAGTTCGTAAGTACTCACTTACGAACCTAATTAGACGAACCTGTCAAGGCCGCAGGGCCAACAGCATACACATTCAGAAAAAAAAATTGGGCACCCTACACAATGCACATACACAAGTAAAACAGAGGGCGTGAGAAGTGTGAAGCGTCTTATTCACGGTCTATCTTGCTGTACGTCCTGCCAAGCTCATGCACGACACACGATGCGAAACGATAATGAATAGACTTGACGTACGTAATAATATTCGGTTTAACAGTATATATGAAACGGATGGGGAGCAAGTGGACTGTATTTAACTGACTGAAGAATTTAATTATGCTTGGACTGTGTTCTATTAGAAGAATTATAATACAAACAATTAATTGTGCCGAGATATTGTAAATACTCAATATATATCATAAACTATTAACTAATTACACTTTAGCGAGCACTAGTTTGTTACTGCAGCTCTTCTTGGCCGCGAATGCTTTCCGCCTTCGCTCTTATAGGTTAACGTTTTTCACCTATGTGGACATTTCGTGACATAGATCATTGATATATTAAAAGGAGGAAGATATGTTACCCGCTAATATCGCAATCCCTAAACCTGGGCCCGGCGCACGACTTGCACATGCACCGAAACTTACACATCTGTTATCATAATCGCAAAATACTTTCCACGTGCCAACTCTGCACTCTGTCCTCCACCTTCCGCCGTGTCGGGCTGTGCGTGACGGGTGGCGGTCCCCATCGCCGCTTTGCACGCTGCATTCCACACCAACGGGGACGAGCTGGTGTGCGTCGCCTTGGGGGGACGCCCTAACCCTCGTTGGCATGGGTGCGCAGCTAGTAGAATTGCAGCCCTGAAAAGGGCTGGCAGGGGTCGCGACGAGCACGCTTCTACAATGACCCCCAATCTGAAAGAAGCGAAAGAGGTTTGTAAGGATCGTGACACTTGGCGATCTGTTCTCTCTGGCTACCCCGTCAGGGATTGTGCGTGAAGATAAGTAAGTAGTAAGCAAAATACTTTTACCGATAGACAAGGACAGAAATAGGAACCGTCGTAGTTGTGCGAGCGAAATCGCGTTAGTTAATCGCGTATCGTGTCTCTCGGACATGTTTGTATTATCTATCTCGCTCTCACAAACATGGCGAAGTCAACAATAAACATTATCATAATTTTCAACAAAATAAAATTTTTAGCTATAATTATGAGTGGTAAGTAATCCCGTGTATCTTATTTTTATTTCTTGAAGTATTAGAATACTGTTTAGCTGCACAAGAAGTCATTTTAATGCGTATTTAATACCATAATAACTGAAATTAAAGAGCTGTATGATTAACGACGTTCCGTGCGCGACTGAGTGTCACTACGAGCCAAGTACGGGCACTGTGATTTAGTGACATATCTTCCCCTTTTAATACATCAATGACATAGATGAGTTTTCTAACGTCTGAACTAACTCATATCGTTCGTTGTTCTGGGCGGTTAGACCCGCCCAAGAACGCGAGTGTACAGCAAGGACAGTTACTATTATACTCTTTGGTGTACGGTGTGTACGCGGTGTGGAGAGGTGTGCGGCACGCCCGTCTACGGACACTCTGCGTCCCATCCATTGTCCTAACGGTGTTGTTTGTGACACTAGGTGAGTGTGTAGTGTTTGTCCAGTATATAAAAAGTACTCTGTGGTGTTTGTGTGACGGACTGGCGTCATTTGGGTCTTCGGAATCTAGCAGAGCAGGAGGTTCAATTAAAACGTTACGGGGCCTCCGGCGACTTTCGTTACGTTTGGAGTCGGGTCGTAGTTGACTGCGTTTACCACTAGCGGGTTGGGATGTGTTTCGGCGCTCTCGAAGTAGCGCCGAGACATTTCCTAGAAATACTTAGAGATCATCGGTAGTTAGCAATCCCTGTGTACACAGTGTATTATCTATGGTCGGAGCTTTCCGCCGGCCCTGTGCCCGCCTTTTATTCTCGCCGCGGGCGTTGTGCAATCGACGTACTTCCACCCTCGCTTGGAGCGCGCTGACCGCTGATTGGCCGCACGCGTCGAGCGTTGTTTTCGCGTGTGGGGCGGGCATATGGGGTAGCGGAGCGGTGGCTCCCCTCGCCGTCCGCAACAATAAATTTATATTAACCATCCTTAAAGCACTTTACAAAGAGAAGACTGAGGTGACAGGAAACTGTATTTTTTAAGTGAAAACTTCTTTAGCATCGTTGTGATTTGAAACTGAATGAAACGAAAAAGCGACACTGAAAAGAGACAATTGTATACATCTATAGGATTTAGCAAAAATAAAATATCCATGTGGTTCGTACCCGCAACCTTTCGAATGCGCAGTCCGCACCCTGATAATAGGCTACTATCGCATACTATACTGTATTCTATCTCATTCTCACGCAGGCTAAATTCTATATGGTGTCATCGAGTTTCAAATCACAACGGGTGCAGTTTTTTCATATTGCAAAAAGTACCTAATTCTAATTTTTTTTTTTTTTTTTTATAGGAGAGGGGGCAAACGAGCATGCGGCTCACCTGATGGTAAGTGACTACCGCCGCCCATGAACAACCGCAACACCAGGGGAATTGCAGATGCGTTGCCGGCCTTTTAAAAAGGAGTAGGCTCTTTTCTTGAAGGTCCCTAAGTCGTATCGGTCCGGAAAAATCCCTGGTGGTAAACTATTCCACAAGGAAGTTGTGCGAGGAAGAAAACATCTTCTAAATCGCACAGTGGTGGACCGCCAATCATCCAGATGGTGTGGATGGTATCGGGAGTTCTGCCGCGATGTGCGTTCGTGAAATTTGGCGGCTGGGATTAATCCGAACAATTCCTCAGAGCATTCCCCATGGTAGATGCGAAAGAAAATGCAAAGAGATGCAACATCTCTTCGCAGTGCCAATGAATCGAGCCGATCGGAAAGGGCTCGGTCGTCGACGATTCGAGCCGCTCTGCGCTGGATGCGGTCAAGTGGAAGGAGCTGGCACTGGGGAGCCCCTGCCCAGAGATGGGAACAGTATTCCATGTGAGGCCGAACCTGCGCCTTGTAAAGTTGCAGGCGGTGTGCCGGCATGAAATACTGTCCCGCTCTGCTGAGCACGCCAAGCTTTTTAGAGGCCAATTTGGCCTTCTCTTCCAAGTGACCACGAAACTGCACGTCACTCGATATGTCGACTCCGAGGATACCGATACTGGCTGAGGCAAGAAGGGGAGTGCCTTGAAACTGAGGAGATACGACAAAGGGGTTCTTTTTAGCGGTAAACGCGCAAACTTGTGTCTTCTGAGGATTAAACTGGACTAGATTTAGTCGCCCCCAATCCGAGACTTTGTCCAGCAAAGACTCGACTTCAGACACAAGTTTGTTCCGGTACTCGGCGACGTTTTCCCGAGAAATATTGGCCCGGCCGGTGTATAGAGCATCACCAGTGCTGTCATCCGCATAGCAATGAATGTTACCAGTTAGCAACATATCATTGATATGCAGAAGAAACAGCGTTGGTGATAGCACACAGCCTTGTGGAACACCAGCGTTAATAGGCTTGTAGTCAGAACATGCACCGTCTACAACGACCTTGATGCTCCGATCTGCAAGAAAGCTGGTGATCCAATTGCACAATTTCTCGGGAAGCCCATAGGAAGGCAGCTTCGAAAGAAGCGCTTTGTGCCAAACCCGATCAAAGGCCTTCGCAATGTCCAGACTAACGGCCAACGCCTCCCCCTTGGACTCTACTGCCTTCGCCCATCTATGGGTCAGGTAGACCAGAAGATCACCAGCTGATCGACCCCGACGAAAACCGTATTGGCGGTCACTAATCAGCTGGTGATCCTCAAGGTACCGGATGAGCTGGCAGTTAATAATGGATTCCATTATTTTGGAGAACAAGGAGGTGATCGCGATAGGCCTATAGTTGGACGGGTCTGAGCGGTCGCCTTTTTTAGGGATCGGGTGGACAAAAGCTGTCTTCCATGAATTTGGGACTACGCCTTGGGAGTAGGAGTACCGGAAAAGACGCGTTAGGACCGGTGCCAACTCCGGAGCACACGTCCTCAGCACAATTGGGGGGATTCCGTCAGGCCCACTCGACTTCTGGATGTCCAGGGAGAGAAGTGCTTTGCGAACTGAGCGCTGTGAGAATAGCACATCCGGCATGGAGCACTCACACCGCGGGATGGTCGGCGGTATTTCCCCCCCGTCATCAAGAGTCGAGTTGGACGCAAAAAGGGAGCCTAAAAGGTCGGCTTTGTCTTTTGCGTCTTGGGCCAGTGAGTCGTCCTCCCTGTGCAGAGATGGTAGTGATGGCTTACAGAAATTCCCTTGGACAGCCTTGGCGAGAGACCAGAATGCACGGGTTCCCGAAGGAAGGCGAACTAGTTTCTCGCCAATTCTGCCTATGTGCTCTGACTTTGCCTTGGCAATAACTCTTTTGAAGGACCTGGAGGCGAAGTTATACTTCTTTTTAAGTGTGCTGGTGTTTACATCCCGAGTCACCGAAGCCGCAGCCCAGGCTTGATAACACTCTTGCTTACTGCGCAATGCAGTCTTACAGGAGCGACCAAACCAAGGCTGAGATCTGCCTCCGATGGGTACCACAGATGATGGAATAAATAGTTCCATTCCCTGTAGCACCACATCAGTGACAGAGTCAGCAACAGCACTGGGATCATCCGGCGAGAAGCAAACCCGCCCCCATGGGTAGGATGCAAAGAAAGACCGCATTCCGTCCCAATCCGCCGACCTGTAATGCCAAACACGGCGGCAACCTGCAGAACGCAACCGCGAAGGGAGCGTGAGTGGCACCATACTCCGGATCAGACAATGGTCCGAAGAGCCGAGAGGGGCATCGACAGAAACCTGATATCCGTCCGGATGAGAGGTCAGCAGAAGGTCCAACAGGGAAGGTGTATGATCCTCCACATCTGGAATCCGCGTAGGCGAAGTAACCAGTTGTGTCAGACCATATGCCAAGGCAAAGTCATAAACAGATCTCCCCGCATGATCGGTTAAACGTGAACCGAGCCATTCGGCATGGTGGGCGTTAAAATCGCCAAGGATCACGATCTCTGCGGATGGGACCTGTTGTAGCAAGGAATCTGTAGCCATTTGGACGTGGTCGATGAGTCGGTCTGTTTCGGCATTACCGCTATGGGACCTATAGAGGCACCCGTAGACGCGCGGATGGTCGTCGCTGTCTACGCGTAGCCAAAGGATGGACAGGTCCGAACCTTCAAGACTGCCGAGGCGTCGAGAACAGATGTCCTCTCTAACATACACGCAAACTCCAGCCCGAGGCACAAAGGAGTGCTCCAATTTGTACCCCGGGTAGGAGAGATACGAAATATCAGTCGGAGAGGAAACCTGCGTCTCGGTCAAAAAGAGCAAGGCCGGCTTCGCCGTCTCGAGATGGTAGTGGACGGCGTTTAGGTTAGAGTGAAGTCCCCTGATGTTGCAGAAATTCACGGATAGCGTGGCAGGGGTCGCCTTGGTATTGTTGCTCAGCTTGCCCCGAGCAGTTTTGTTTTTGAGCGGAATTTTGCCCCCCCCAGAATACGCGGGGCAGCCTGAGCACCCACGCTCAGGATTGGAATAACATGGTCGTGGATGCTCAGCGAGGGATTCTCCAGGGGTACTGGTACCCTCCTGGGGTAGTCTATTGTCTAATTCCGCTACCATGTTGATGGGGGGGGGGGGGGGGGGAATTGGGCCTCCGGCCACCTGCACTCACCAGACGAAACGCAGAAGCAGAGCCTCTACTTCACGCCGGTATTCTGTGAGGTCGTGGTACCAACCCGGCTCGAGCCGGCCCATACGTGCAACAATTATATTAATTTATTATATTAATTTGAAATTATATTATGTGTAATAACTACTAATATTGAGTCAACTCGGTGACTAGACAGAACAACGATGGGGCGCGATATGTAGGAGGGCGGAGTCCCCCCCCCCCTCCCTACCCGCGATCTGCGGTAGTACCGGTCGGCTTCGCTAGCATACCGGTAAACCCATTTAGGAGTGACCATGTGATTGCTTTCCATCACGACTTTTAACAGGATATGTAAGGATGAGTATTCATTATATTATTAAATTCAACAAAAGGCAATTAAAAAACGCAATAATAAATGTCGTAAATATTAGTCGGTTGCACATCTGTAACGAGGCGGCATGCGTTGAATAAAAAGATCCAACATAATATAATTTTAACCAGTTTTATTTATTATATTCAACCTCCTATCCAATATGTATTTTAAGCGAAATACCTGAGATACTGCTAAATAGGTAAAATATAGTAAAATTAGGTAGGTACCTACTAGCACAAGCCTTGGTTTCCATCACGATGAATCAGGTGAAGCTGCAGGATGCAACTAGTTTTGTAAAATAGTAAGTAGTTTATATCTCTGTATAGAAAAATAAATTATTACGAGGAATACAAATAAATGTTATTATCTAAAAAAAATGTTTTTGCGACAACCCTTGCTTATTTTTAGCGACTAGATGTCGAGACAGCCTTGTCGGTATTTTGCGGTATAACGAAGGAATTCTCTATATATATGGCGGTCAGTATCGACGTTGAGCGATGTTTAACTATTTTTTATTTACAAACTACATATCTGCAGTATAAATTAATAATGAATATGTTTGAGATATGCAATTTAAAATACGTCTGTCAGTATTTTTTCATATATACTCCCAAATTCCTAGGTTGGTGAAGATTTGATCGACGAACAAATTCCGTTACTCAACACTAGATGTCACATTAATAACTTCACGCCAGGCTAGGAAGGCACGATACTTATCGGTTTTAACTTGATTTTGTAATGTAGTGCACATTACTAACTACTGACAACTATATGACCAAATAATACAAGAACAACCTTTTTATTAAATCAAATTAAAGTATGAAAATAAAATCAGTAGCTTTACAAAATTTAATGGAAATTGCAACAATGTACTACTAATACCTCGTAATTCATTTTTTGTATTCCAATATGGCGTAATGCGGCATAATTACGTATTTATTTACAAAATATGACACGTCAGCTCGTATCGTGACAATATTAAGCCTTAAGCCTGCATGACAGTCAATTAGGAAGTACTATACGTCTGTTAGTAGCATGCTAGCCCAGCCCATCTTGCGCTTCTTGTTTTTAAAATTCGTAAAATATGAATAAAATAAAAGATAGGTCTTCCCACTTTAAATGGTTTTTATTATACTTCCATACAATAAAATTACAAGAAATATGTGCTGGGCCTCTTGTATGCGAAGGTGTTGAGTCGTTTGTGGTGATGGACGCGTTTTGGTAGCGGGAACTTGATGCCACTGTTGTGGAACTGTTTCACTTGTGGTCGACGGCACGCCGACGCTTTGATAACTTCCACTTTTATTATCTGCAATGAAAGTGAAATAAGTTTTACACAAATGAATGTTGGATGACGTGTTAGCTTAACTTACTACATGTCCATAAATTTAGGATAAAAGTGTAAGTGCTCCAAGAATAGCCTAGCATTTACAATATTTATTGACTATCAGGCGGTACCCGTCTTTTGAATAGTCGTTTTTCTAAACTGCTAGACTGATGGAATACATTATATGACCATTCTATGTTCATTGATGTATTTAATATAAAGACAATGTTTGTTACTGTTATCGTTATTATCCTTCTGAATTCATATCTGTAGTTGTTCTACTTTTCAGTTCTTTTCTACAGACTTCATACAGGAGGAGGTCCCCAATTCGACTGTATGTTATTTTTAAATATGCGTTACCTCATAACTTCTTTCTGGGTGAAATTATTTCGATGAACATTTTTTTATTTGAAAGCTGGTGCTTCACATGCGGTGCCATATAAATTTAATCAAGGTCCGAGTTATTTTTAATAATTTATATTGATGTCTGTTGTAAAAAAAAAAATTTTAAATTATTACGTAACAACATGTACTTACTGATCTAAATATATATAGTATTTTCTAGACAAAATATGATGACTGACTCTGATTATGTGGATTTATAATGGGAATCTGGCCAAAAATATGATCACTCAAGCACCTAAAGTGATAGTTCCAAAGAGTGAAGTCAATGCCAAGATATCTTATTCTGATTAAGAGGACGATAATACACCACTATCAGCTAATGATCCTAAAAACTCTCTCAGACAGACTTAAAGAATATCATCGGAACCAAAGTAACAAAGGATTCTTCCTTCGAACCATTTTAATTATTTATATATTAGGTATGTTACAAGTAAGTACATTCTTTTCTTAAAATTAGTGAAAAATTGTAATAATACTCATGTTCTATATGAAAACCTTACTTTAGTCAAAGCACTGCTTGCAGTTTTTAGAGGCAATATGGTTTTCCTAAGCATCAACCACCAAAACCCACAGGGAAAATGTGTAATATACGAAGCAGACTTAGTAATTTCGATATTGAAGATCCTTAACATTAGTAAAATTCTTGTTAATTTTTCTTTCATTCATTCATTACAGCCTTTCAGAAGTCCACTGTTGAACATAGACCTCCTAGTTGTGAGGCACTATTAGCGTCATTGAGAATAGTGCTTAAGTCTTCCAGCGATTCTGCTATAATGACTTTATCGTCGGCAAATCAAAGGCGAGTAGTTTTTCTAGAGAGCGTTGTCGCCTTTCTTGAAGAACAAGACTACCACACTTCTGCTCCACGACTCCGAAATAGTGCCAACATGGAGAGTGGAATTAAAGAGCTTTTGAAGGACTTCAAGTACTGGTTTTCCACCTGATTTCAGAAGCTCTGCTGTACTTCTATCCTCGGCCAGGGCCTTGCCGTTTTTAAGGTACTCTGGAGAGCCATTTAATCTCATTCAGACTTACATCCAGAATCACTGGAATTGTGACGGATAAGCCTTGCTCTTGGATCGTTACTCACGCTTGTGTGTGGCAACGATTACGTGTACAGCTGCCCATAGAACCTCTCAATCTCACACAAAATCTCAGGTGTTCTAGAAACAAGGGGGCTACATTCGGTCTTCAGCTTAGCTTTATCTGACAGACAGATCTCTAGCAAAGACTGGAGCCCTGGTTCCACTCAAATGCTTCCACAATATGAGCTGTGTTTAAGTTGCATAAGTCCCGTCGCATGCATTTGGAGATGTCTGTTAAACTGCCTGTATGCTGTCATATTTGCTGAAGACTGCAGTTTCATTTCCCGTCTAACAGCCATGTGATTAAGAGTGTGATCGGAGAGTTATTGCGTTCTTCTGTGAGGGGTCTTGCAGATCTTAGTTCCAACCGCACGGAAAGTTTTCACAAGCTTGTCATTCATATCGTCCACTGCATTTCAGTTTTCTAGGCACTTAAAACGGTTTTGCAACTCGAGCTGAAAGTTTTCTGGACTTAGAGCACGAGGGGGATGGAGTGCTGACTTCATTAGACATGACCTCTTCAACTTAACCATTGGGGCTCGACCAGGTTCACTTTCTGTGAGTCTGTTTCTGGAATAGTTCATCATGGAGAGTCCCTCGTTCTCCATGAAGTCGGCCAGCTGCTGGCCCCTTAGAGTTTTGTTGCCCTATTCCAAATTTCCCTATCTTCAGCTCACCGTTTGAAATCTCCCATTAACGCTGTATAATGGGTTTTGGATGAATGGATGGCTCTAGAAATATCCTCATACATTTGGTTCTCTTATACATCTCGTTGGTGTGTAAGCCTGTATGACCTTCAATGAATACAGTTTGGTGGTTTTGAGTATTAGGTACGCTACCCTCGTCAACACACTCTCAATCTTTACATAGTTGTTAACGAAACTTGTGGATGATAAATCCGATACCTTCTTGGGACAGATGGTTGCCCTCTTGGTGATAGAACAAGTTGCCGAATTTTGTCGCAACTTGTCTATCTCTTTTTCCAGCTCCAGGATCTTCTTGTCAGTACTCAGCATGCGTAATGTTATGTGTTGCCAGGTTGAGTCGTCTTAGGTGGCAAAGAAACCACCACCGGAGATTCAAAACACCCTCTGTCCCGCCGTTACCATGGTCGCCACCATAACCAGAAATAGTGGACCCACCAAGGACTGGGTCTCTTCGTAACTCTCGCCATGGACCCCCATATAACAATGGCAATATGGGTATATGGCAATATCGCCATAGTTGCCACACTTGGCGAGTGGGTTGGTAACTGCAGTTTTTTTTAACTATTTTGCTGTTATCAGAAAAATGCTGCTGCCTATTTCCTGCCTCAGTTTCCTACTGTCGCCTCTTACGACACCCACACGAAGATATGGGGTTGTAGTTATTCTTACCCACCACTACACAGGTTTCAGAAAGCACATCTGGAAATGCATTTGTTAACATTCATTATCATCATCATCATTACAGCCTATCACCAGACCATTCTCAGAGAATGCCACAAAGCAGTCCCGAGCCACTTACATGTCTTACCCTGGTAAGTCGTCACTCCATCTAGTGGGAGGCTGCCCCACACTTCACCTACCGGTACGTAACTCGAGAACCTTTCTTCCCCATCAGTTGGTTCTTCGAACTATATGGCCGGCCGATTGCCACTTTAGTAATGTACTTTACTAATGTGTTGGCCTATATCAGTTTTTACTTTTGTTAACATTACATCAACATAAAATATCTTAAATGATAAATTATTTCCACATACATGAATAGAATGCGCGCGCGCTCTGTGCCGAGCACCCATATCACGGTAGCACTGCGTGACTGCTCCGCCGACACTTAGGTCGCGGTATTCACGATACATATTGTGTACACCAGATCGAGACTCATAACGCAGCCAAATTCCGAAGTTCTTGATCTTGATAGGACTTTTTTCAGGTATTTCCTGTAATAAGGGAAAAAATAATTTTATACAAATGTTTAAATACAACAATAAAAATTTAATTCAATCCACCCTTACATTAATAGGTTTACACCTAATAATATGACTGATCAAATAGCAAGTATTTTCATTATATGAAAATAATGGATAAAGGAACTAGAACCAATAAAGTAATAATCAATATTTATATCTAAGAGTAAAAAGCTCTATGAGAGCATTTGGCAAGGGATGCAATGTGGTAACATCAACGGCTGTCATTAAGAATAGTATATTAGGTGTTAATTTATGCCTAACTTATAAATGCAAAGGTTTTAATATAAAGTGACATAACTATGCACATCATCTACATGGATGAATCCTGAAGATAATATTAGAAAAATGACATGTGGAAATTTGATTGACTGAAATTTCCCAAAGCTAAACCAAAAATACAAACTCTAAGGCTGGATTTAGTGCTCGACCGACGGTCAACACTGTACGCGTTGATGGTACGAAGAAAAATGAATCCATTTGTTAACTCTATAATATGTGCATACTATTTACGCAAAGGATTACGACATAAAAAACGGAGAAGATATCATGTGCACCCAATAATTGTAGACCAATTGAAGGAGAATTTTGTTCATTGTATTCGAAATTGCGAGGACAATGTTCATGTATCAATGTTCGTTTTTGTTCGCGATGATACGTACGCGCGTAGGGTCGAGCGCTCTTTCAGCGTCGCACTGAACGCACGCATGTACCGCCATAGCGCGTCAGTCAACCGACGAGCTCGACCGACCGTCCTCGTAGGCGCGACGTAGCCGTACGCGCGTAGTACTTCATCAGTGCTGCACTGTAGCCGTTAATAGGTTTTCATTGATATAACTACGCTCAACCGATGTCAGCGCTCACCGTCGGTCGAGCACTAAATCCAGCCTAAACCCAGTATGTATGTGGCTGTCTGTATTTAAATTACATTTTATTAACTATGTAATATTTTAAGCTTTTGCAGGAAAAGGTCAGAAAAATCAGTGACAGAAAGACAGACTACCATATAAAACTGTGGGATTATAGTACTTAAATATTAAAGTACAAACTGAAACAAATGCTTTATGCTCTTTAGTTTTTTGTAATTATAAAATGATCCTTAATATAACTTAGCATTTATGTTATAACAACCTCCTCTAACCAAAATAAGAAAATACATTCATAGGACACCTGTTAAAATCATGTATAAAAAAAGCAAACAGTGGTATTCTTTTAGATTTGCTTTTTCCCCGACTGCCAAGGAAGGCCTTGTTATGTTTGTCGCGCGTATTATGAATGGATGTATGTATGTATGTTTATAAATTATTTATTGCCTCCAAACGGCTGGATGGATCTCGACCGTTACAATATCATTATATTCATCTTAAAAACCAGTGTTCTTGAGTAGCTGTTTGAAAAAAAAACATATAAGCGGATTTTCGGCACATAATAGTAATATGTTAATTAAAAGAAAATTAACCAAACCTATCAAGTAGGGTATCAAAATAAAGGACATTAAAAGGGGATTACAAAACTATATATAAGATAAATGTCTAAATTTAATTAGGAATAAAAAAAATGTTTAAAAGCTTGAGCATAAAAATGGGCCATGTTTGTCGGACCTTGTGCTTCATATGAAATTTAATTCAGTTTGTCAGGACACACTGAATTAAATTTTCATATGAAGGAATGTTTAGAACAGGTAAATGAAATTGTATACTTGGGGAGTGCTTTTAGCCGGGATGGAAGATGTGATTTAGATGTGGACAGGCGTGTCGCTGCCGGGAACAAAGTCAATGGTGCCCTGACTGCGTTAGTCAAAAGGCAAGGCGTAGTGAAGAGTGCACACCTTGCAATACATAACGCAGTGTTAGTACCGACTTTGTTATATGGCAGCGAAACCTGGGTATGCCAGAAGAAGCATAAAAGCAAGTTGAATGCAGTGGAGATGCGATCTCTTCGTAAAATGTGCGGCGTTACCATGGCCGACCGAAAGCGAAACGAAGAGATTCGCAATATGGCAGGTTTGAAAGATGACCTTATCACAAAAATTTATAAGGGTGTGCTTCGATGGTTTGGGCATGTTGAGCGAATGAGTGAAGACCGAATTGTGAAGAAAATATATAACGCGAAAGTAAATATTAAAAGGTGTCGAGGTAGACCGAGACTAGCTTTCGAAGACCATGTGAGCAAATTGCTCAAAGAGGGGAGGGTCAAGAGTACTTGGATACCTAGACGTGCATGTATGAAGAAGATAATGAATCTGAAAGAAGTGAAAGAGGTATGTAAGGATTGTGACACTTGGCGATCTGTTCTCTCTGGCTACCCCGTCAGGGATTGTGCGTGAAGATAAGTGTCAGGACAGTCTAAAATAAATAATTAAAAAATCAAAAACTCAACTGCAAAAAAGACAATTTAAAAGTAATGCACTAAAAAAACCAAAATAAGATTGAGAATAAAAAACAAAATCAAAATAAACTATAAACATAGTAAGCTCTACTTCAATTAAACAGACTATATTATGAGATGAAAGCCAATGAAAATTAATGGGTTTCCACTTGCTACTCTCAAACTCAAAGCGGTTAAGCACAAAAAGCTGAATATAGCACAATCAGTTAGGATTATTTATCATTTATAATTTTACAGCATACAGTGCCGGGCAAAATTATTTGACACATTGTTTTTAATGTGAAATCTTAATTAACAGCTACTAAAATCAAGTTTTCTATGATTTAATTATAATCAATATGATCTGTGAATGAAACATTTAACAAACAAATATTTTGCAATTTAAGCAATTTTGGAGATTTTGTCTTAAAATTCTAATATTACATTGGTCACATTTTGCAGCTATAAGAGCCTCAATTCGGTGTGGCATGCTGTTGATGGAAGACTGTATTTGTTGCATTTGTGGATGATTATACCATACATGGATAATTTTTTCTATCAGTTGAGTTTTGTTGTGGCTACATCTTTAGCCAATTCATATCCAAGTTGTTACCTGGCCAATCCAACAGTTCGATATTATGTTCTTGTAAAAAGGTTTTCACTGACTGGGCTGTGACAAGGAGCTCCATTTTACATAAAGATAAATGGTGCACCATTTGGAAACCATTTTCTGATCTACAGCAGCAACCAATTTAAATAAAATAAAGTAAATAATAAATTGAATATAAAATTACCTATCCCTAGAAGTCAAATTTTTTATCACACAACTGTTTGGCCCACTTCAGACGCTTTGATTTCATTACAGCTGTCAACTTAGGTTTTCAGGCATGTCAGTGAGCACTGGCTGAGTTATACACCGGCATCTTCCAATTGAGATTTTATCACTTTCGTACTAGCAAAACTATTTTCTAAGCAAATTTTCTTTAGACATATTTCTGCACTTGGAGTGAAAATTGGCTTTATTCTGCATTATTTCTATTTGGGATCAATTGACAGATTTAACTTTCTTCCTTCGTGATATTTCTCAGAATAAATTTTAGAACTAATGACGGCTTTTCAGTTTTTTTTATATGGTGAAAGGTCTCCTTTTTTACCCATGACTAAAAGGTCTGAATATTATTTTATAGATACTTTTGATACTGTGATTTAAGTAAAAAGATAATTGCGTAGTTTTAACTACGCAATAAAAGAAAGCAAACCAAATGACTAAAACACCACCACATGTGTAGTACGTGAGAATATTATGACTAGCGCCAAGTCCGTCCTTGTTTATGCTCCAATACCAATATAATAATGTTAAAATGCGACATAAGAAAAAAGGGTATAAAACAGAACTGAAAATTTATTATGTATACATTTATATAATAAAAATTACTATTTATATGGTTAAATGAACCAGATTGCATATAAAACCTGTTATTATAAAATATCTATACTGCGTTTAATAATTTGGCCAGGGACTGTATATATGTAATTTTTAAATTTAAGGCTATATTAAGTAAAAAGATGGAAAAATAATAAGTTTCCACTTTAATATGATACTTCTTACTATAAATTGTGTGTATCATAAATGTGTCCTAAATTAAGACATGATTATAAAAAATAAATTTTAGAAAAAAATTGGTTCACACTTACTGGCTGAATGCAAGCCACCTGCAATCATCTTTAAATAAAGGCTACATATGTGTTGTCAACTTTGAGCATTTAAATTGAAAGACTCGCATCATTCTTCCATACCCATCAGACAAACATTTCATAAAATAAATATAAAATGCAATATGCATTGAAATTCACCTTAATAGAGACAATTTCTCCTGTTGTCTTCTTGAATTTCTTAAGTTGTCGCAAAAAGTACCAAAATCGGGACTTTGCAACAATTGGATCCGGAGAGAAAATTCTCATTTTGTACAGCGGCGGCTTGGGCTCATTGTCGGACGGCTGCTTGCGACCGATTACTTCGTATTCCTTCAACTAAAAAATCAATAGCACTTTTAATAATATAAAAGACGTTTATAAATTATTTTAATTGATTATTCGAAATCATACATTTCACCCATAAAAAATAAAAACAAGTTCAAGATTTGAAATCGCAACACGACATGCCAGACATAACCTATAAATTATATTTTAGGCAACTGATTACTATTTCATTCGAAATTGTAATATTTGTTTATTACATTAGGTACTACTGTCGATTAAATATAGTTTATAGATAAATGTAAGCTGAGAATTATGAAAAAATAACAAAACCGCACGGTAAGGCAACGTGTACCGAAAGCTCAACAAACATACTTAAGTGCATTACGTTTAATTAAACGAATATAACACGATTCAACACATTTCTTCATATTACTGATACAGAATTAACACATATTTCCAGAAAAGCAAGGTTTTTAAAATTCCATACCTCTCCTTTCGCCTTCATTTTTGATGATCAAACCTAAAAGGATCTGTCAACGGAAACGGAACACATACGAAAGAAAGATGGAGTTACAGCCACAGAGTACTTTAGAGCTGTCAAAGCAAAGCAAAGCAAGTTTGTTGTTACGATTCACCAATTAAGGCATGCATAGGTCTTAGACCATACAGCCTGATATATATTTATTTTGTTCACAAAGCTCTTCATAATATGCTAACGCATTACACTGTAAACTTTTTGGAAGATTTCCTACTTTCGGTAAAACTCCTTCAGAAGGAGGCGACTCGCCTAGTGAGCTGAAGTGATTCCTCACCTCAAATGAGGGGTATCTCATGAGTACCTAGCGAGGTAAAATGAGGGAATTGCTCATCTTCAAAATAAAACTAATCAAATCAATGGTAAAGTCAACTATTCTAACTCATTTATTAACCATGACTATGAACGGGTATTCTTGATTTTTTTTTATATATCAGTAAGTAGAAATGCCAAAATTGGACAATTGCAAATTTTGTGAATTTACCATTCGTATCATACGAACAAACACAACTTTTTTATAGATGAGAACTGCCGTTATATTTAGAGATTATGTAAAAACAAAATTAAAATGACCTAGAGAATAATAAATAGTGAAACGGGCAAGGTCAAACCGCGCAACTCGGATTTTCAATTGAATATTAACAATAATTTAACTCGATCTGATCAAGAAGTTCCTATAGCTTTTGAGAAACATTTTACCGATGTTCCTTTTTTGACAACTAAATCATTAATCTCTTCTCCTACTGTCGCCGAATCATTGCTCAAACAAAATGTAAAGGCTTGTGCAAATACTTTTAAATTCCATAGAGTACTGCCAAAAACTATTGATGTTAAGAAAACGGCAGACTTATGGAAGATTTCCGTTAAAGTTATTTTATCTATAATAGATATAATAGCACCTTATCTAGCCACTATATTTAATACAAGCGTCGAATCTGGTGTGTTTCCTGATTTAATGAAACATAGTAAAGTCATACCTTTATTTAAATCTGGTAGTACATTTGACCCTGCCTATTTTAGAAGAATTTCTGTACCACCAACATTTAGTAAAATTTTTGAAAAAATATTTTAGATCAGATGTTAAGTTTCTTTAATATTAATAAATTGCTACATAGAAATCAATTCTGTTTTATAAGGGGTCGCTCGACAACTGACGCTGGAGTTGAGCTTATTAAACATATTTTTTTGTGTATGGGAGAATTCAGAGGATGCTTTGGGTATATTTTGTGACCTTTCCAAGGCCTTCGACTGCGTTCACCATGAGACATTAATCAGGAAGCTACAGTACTATGGTGTCAAGAACACAGCGCTTAAACTTATTATTTCATATTTAAGTAATAGAATGCAGAAAGTTATTATAAATGGTGAAAGTTCTTCCGGGTCACCTGTACTAATGGGTGTCCTTCAGGGCTCGATTCTCGGCCCATTACTATTTCTAGTGTATATTAATGACTTACCTTCCCTTGTAGCAAATAATACCATATCATAACTATCCCAGTCATGATATAGTATTATGATGATACTTCAGATTTTAAAACTTAAACGTCAATCATTTAAATGTGACGAAGTGAATAATGCTATATCAAAATTAGTGCATTGGTTTAACGTTAATAATCTACATAAAAAAGGAAATAAAACTAAATGTATGAAATTTACAACAACAAATGTTAAAAATCTGATTTTAAATGGGGAAGAACTGAGCCCTGTTGTATCCACTGTTTTTCTTGGCATCACTCTCGAGGCAAAGCTGCAGTGGGGCCCCCATATGTCCAAACTAGTAAGCAGACTAAGTTCTGCAGCCTATGCTGTAAAATAGATTAGAGGTCTCACTAGTGTCGAGCCTTATTTCAGTTATTTCCATAGCATAATGTCTTATGGGATTTTGCTATGGGGAAATGCGGCTGATTTAGAAACTATTTTTGTTGTAACAAAAACAAAGGTAGTTTTAGTGAAAAAAGTGATAAACATTATGTAAACACTAGGAACAAACACAAGCTAGTGATACCAGTTTCTCGACTCAACAGAGTCAGTAATTCATTCTCGGGCAATGTATACGCTATTACAAGAGGGTCCCGGAAAGTGTACAGGCTCTATCTATTTCCGAGTTTAAATGTTTTGTTAAGTTGAAACTATATAAAAAGGGTTATTATAGTATAAATGAATACATGGTTGATAATAACCCCTGGGAATGAGGTGGTCGCTTCCAAGCTGTTTCTAAAATAAATTTTGTACTTATATAGTTTGTACAACCATTAATGTAAAATTTGCTTTTAGAAAAAGTCCCGCTGGATTTCTAGCTGGTTCTACCCAGGACAGAGGTTTTTTTTCGAACCAGTAAAAATGACTTTCTATAAGAATTACACATGTGATCTATATTGAATAAAAAATTATTCTATTCTATTCTTACAAAGAATTCTAAACGCATTGAGGTACACTATCATTTTATACATGAAAACGTTAAGCAAGGAAGTATTGAAGTAGTAAAGATAGAGTCAGAAAATAACATCGCAGATATATTTACAAAAGCATTAGGAAATGTAAATTTTATTAAATTCAGAGAAATGTTAAATCTTAAAGAATAAATTTACGTGGTAGAGCCATGCTGCAGCTATATTACTGGTATAGTTGTAGTACGAATGGGTCGGCTCAACCGGGGAAGGACCACGCTCGCACAGAATACCAGCGTAAAATAGCAGCATAACGCTGCTGTGTTTCGTATGGTAAGTGTAGAGAAACGGAGACCCTTTTTTACTGGAAACGAGGCATTCCATCTTGATCCTCACGGGTGACAACGCATCTGCATTTTGATTCGTAAACGAGGATAGTTGTGGATGTCTATGGGCCACATCAACCACTTACCATCAGGTGGACTGTGTGCTCCTTTGTCACCTTATTTCTATAAAAAAAAATTAAGATGTGTTGTAAATATTTTTGATAAGTTAATAATAAATCTGGTAATATTGTAACTGATATTGATGTGTTGTGTTGCAATATAAATGTCAGAAGGCGTGTTAGAGTACGCGCAAGATAACTCTGCGCGCGGCTAAAATTGGAACTAATCGTGTGCCGCCATCTTACTGTTTATGGCAGATGTCAAAACAGATTATTAGGTGTCGTGTTTTTATTCGTTTTTGCAGTAAATAATCGTCATCATTATGCCGAAAGTGATTAAAATTGCTGGCAGGGATATTACCTTGAAGGTCAAACGTGCTTGTGAAGAAGAACGAGAAGACAACGGGCCTACAGTACCGTTTTCCAAAGTTAGAGCCCACGTTTCATATTTCACAGGTAATTTTTAGGGCTGCCATGACAAATAAAACTCCCTAATTTTCTCGATTTGTTCGTTTTAAGTTTCCTCGTGTCATTAATATCATGTATTTATAATGTATTGCTTTTATTATGTTTTAGGCGTTTCTGAACTTACCATCACCCAAATAACTGAAGAGGGTACATAATGTAGCAGTAGCTTCATCTTCTAAAATTGTGTCGCCGGGGAAAAACTAGGAACTGGAGGAAAAAATAATGATTTAGACGATTTTCATACGTGGCACTTTGAGGCATTTAAATGAACGAGGTTGACGTTGTGAAGAAAGAGATTCCTGCCATAAATAAACTTTGGTTGGAATTGAAAGGTGATATTGATTTTAAATATGGCAAAACAACATTGAGTAGTAGCTTAAAGACTATGGGCTACGAATACAAAAGGTGCCAGTTTAAATGGATAAATTTATAATTAATGTCACAGGCCGACACATCCGAGTCTTCTGATTAAGACCAGCGTGGATTCTGATGAAGATGTGAGAATGGAAGGCGTTGACCCACTGCAGGACCATTGTTACACCAAATTTACAAATAGATCTAGGTATTCAACAAAAGATTTACAAGGTTTCCTTGGACATTTGATTTCGTTGTTTATAATAAATATTTTTAAAATACCTTTTTTGAAAAATTCATTATAGACAAAATATCAGTGTTAATTAATCATAATAATGATCATTTCTAACACGCATATAATATCTTCACCTATAATTATGTAAAAAAAATTTGAAAGTTAAATTTCACCAACTTTTAGGTTCTCGATGGAGCGGAAATTTTGCATATACGTTAAGTTTAGATGAAAATAAGTGACCTCATTCTAAATCCAATATGGCGGACTCCCAAAGATGGAGGACTAGTTATTTTTTGTGCATTCCAATGATATGGATACCAAATAAAAGACTTTGCTGAGAAGAATACCAAAAATAAAAGTGACCTTTTTTTTGTTTTTTTTTTCTCAAACTCGTTCGTTCGTTTTCAAATGTTTTTAAGAAATTATTTATATTAACTTAAATCTTACCATAGAAACTTGTGATACTTGTGTCAAACTTACGGAAGTTACAATCAAGAAATATATTTATTATGCGAATTTTAAACAATAAATATAAGGTTTAATATTTATTAGGTCTTTGTAAGTTTAAGCTGAACATTACATTTTTTTTAACTAAGCTTTGGTAATCAATTCGGTCATTTATGTAATTTGATATAATTATATAATTCTCGTAATAAGATTAAATGAAGGAAAAAAATATTAGTTAAGCTGGTAACATTAAGTACGCCATCAGTCGCGCGCAGAGTTATCTTACGCGCACTATAGTTAGGCTGGCCATATACATACGGAATTCCGTTTGGAGATTCCGTTTCGGAATCCCGATTCGGGATTCCGTGCATACATCACACACACACGTTTTTTTTCCGTTCGAAATAACAAGGGTCAGTTGAGAGAAGTTAGCCATTGAGTCTAGACATTCTGCCAGCGAATAATGACGACGATTTTCTAATTGCAAATTCCATTGTTGCTGTATCATTCTTACTAGGTGCATCCCCTTATCACCCTAAGCTTGCAATATAGTCAATACTATGTAAAAAGATCTATCTATCCAGAGATATTTTTTAAATATTTATGTATGTAAATTCTATCGACGAGTTATTAAATAAAATAAGATGAAAGTAATAAGAACAAAGAAAATTATTAGGTTAAGCCGGCTACTGACCTGCCTGCAGCAGGGGCAATCTAGGAAGCACCGCAATCGGAGCAATATCGGAGCTGTCTCTACACACACGCACGCCTGCCGTTCAGTATGAGAGTGTACGTTGGTGTACGTCTCGCTGGACGCACGCGTTGGAAATGGCGCCAGTTTTATCGAAATATCAATGAATCAGTATATATAGCCTTGGCTCTTTTTTATATAGAATAAGGGTGACAAATGAGCACAGTCCACCTGATGGTAAGTGGACACTGTGGCCTATAGACCCACATTTATCAATAAAACAACCAATTAATTAATAATTGCCACCATAATATAGTGCTTAGAAGCTGCAGCATAGCTCCGCCACGCTATTTTTAGGCTATCAAAGACAATTAAATATGACTATTACAAATAGCCAGGATAGTTTTCTAATGATGGTTTTAATAAAATTTATTTACTAAAATTTGTATTTTTGTTTAAATATTTATTTAATGACATTTTATTTATATTCCAGCAATTTTAATATTATTGGAATATTTACTTTCCCATACTAGCCCGTATGATAAGTTAGGTAACAAATCCCAGTAATGTTACTTGTAAGTACAACGTTCAAATAACGTTCTTTCTGCGGTTCTGCGTGTGCTCCTCGCGAAAGTCGCAACGAAATCACAAACTATATAGAAACACTACGCGTTAACGAAATGAACGAAATTGGCCCAATTGCGCTACACACGCAACAGCGGCAGGGCCAATCTAGCACAGAATACATGTACCCTGACGGGAAGAATGAAAACTTCATACAATAAAAATGCCAACAGCTTGCAACACTAGCGCGCCAGTTTTTGATCCATGAACTAACAGATGTGAATGTGTGCGTGTGTATATGTATAATGCTCATTGCCCACACCCACATTCAATATTCTATTTTTAATCATAATATATTACTATTTCCATTCCAATTTTCTACGAATGTAGAAATTACATTCTACATTAGTAAAAAATTGGAATGGAAATAGTAATAAATGAATAACATATTGGAAATTTTAAATATTTAATAACACAAACCTTAAGAGGAAGATTAAAGTTAACAATTAGCTATGCATTGATACATAAGTAGAAAATTAGAATGGAACACGGTTAACCCTTAAACGGGCACACCATATTTTACGCGTTGTTTAAACTATAAAATGCGAAATACACTGTCTATTAGGTATGGAAAAGAAAAATAATTTGAAATTTTTCAGTTTTTTTTTTAATTTTCATTGTTTTTTTATATGTACCCTAAAAATGACATTGCTCGATTATGCAGTACTATAGGTTCTCAACACCTGTCACATAAAACGGACATTGTCCGTTTAACATAATAAAAATACTCATAGAAAACAATACTTAACGTAACAATAACATAACTTAATCACAGTTTTGAGATCTTTTAATTATTTAGAAACCATTAACCTCAGACTTACATTATAAATGCAAAATAATTAGACATGAAGAGTAACAAAATTAAAACATTATGCTTAAAAAACGAACAAAAAACAAATTATTCGTTCTTCAACAAAATTAAAACATTCTTCTCAAAAAACAAACTAAAACAAATTATTCTTTTTTTAACAAAATTATAATATTCTTCTCATAAAACAAACTAAAAACTAATTATTCTTACTTCTTGTGGAATATACGAAAACAATTTTTTTTGATGTACAGCAGAGTCTTTGGTTGCATTTAGAGCATACAACAGTGGTCTTGCCGTGCCTGCACAAACGGCATCGACCCTGTGCAGTGAATTCAATAAAATGATCAAAGCGATCGTAACGAATTTCTTCTATGGGTCGCGGTACGAATGGCTTAGCAATCAGATCAGCTGGTGCATCATCTAATGTAACTCTCTGAGATGCTGTATTATTGCCCTGGATTAGAGCAAGGGCAACCTGCATGCGGAACTTTTTTAGTGGCAGTGATTTCTCTGTAAGTTGCGAACAATCACGACGGTGCAACAACCAGCTATTATTTAGGGCAATATCTAATACCTGGGCAAATATTGAGATATACCAACGCCTAGTCTTCATGTGAATGCGGTATAATGCAGTCAACATGTCCGCAATATCCACTCCACCCATATGAGCATTGTAGACTTTGATGACTTTTGGACAAGGCACAGAAATTCTTTTCTTCTCTATTTTATCGTATCTTTCTATTGTAGTAACCGGATCTTCTGCACAGAATGAGCTGGCAATATGAATGCATTGATTGTCTACCCATTTAGTTACTGCTATTTTCTTGTCATTGTCACACATTACTTCGTAAGTTCCTCGTCCCTTCTTCTTCATTACCTTGTCACTACTTAAACAACAGTTACGCAATCGGTCTTTTCTTATTGTGCCCAAGGATAATACACCCCATTCATTCCGCAAGTGGTAAAGTAATTCCAGTGACGTAAACCAATTGTCAAAGTATACTGTACACAGAGTGGGATTAGATATTGTCTTGCACAATCTAATGACTGTCTTACCTCCAACACCAAGGTAATTTTCTTCCCATTCTGTGAACTGTGTATCCTGAAATGTGTTTGAACCATCGTAAGGGAAAAAATCGTAGACCATCCCCGAGGACCCAGCTCGAACCAGAAATTTAAATCCCCATTTGTGTGGTTTTTTGGGATTATACTGTTTCCTGTGACCTGCTTTTTTACCTTTATAGGGTATGATCATCTCATCTATAGCAAATGCTCTTTCCTCCTCTATTTTGAGACATTGCTTACGTACATGCTCTATCACAGGAGACACTTTGTGGTAGCTATCACTGTGGTTGACATTTGTGTTATCGCAAAATGAAGATAGCGCTTGATACATTTGTATCGTTTTAGGGATATAGCAGTTGCAATGGGCTTAAATCTAAGTTCATTGCTCTAGTAGTCATCGATAGATGGCATTTTCACGATATCCATGATAATCTCAATACCAAGTAGCGTCTCTACTTCCTTTTTTGACACGCATATAGATTTACCGGTATTCTGTACGGAATACAGGTTAGTCATTTCCATAATGAAAGTTAGTAAATCGTCGGTAAACAATTTTTTTAAATATGCCACCGGACGTATCACTTCATGCTGCTCAAGAAAGCTAGTGCCTGAATCCACATCGACGGCACCAGTATATTTCGTTTTCTTGAATGAAAACTCTAGTTGACTCATTTTACGCTTTCTAGAAACAGGTGGACGAATTGGCACTGGTGACGATTCAACGTTTGCTGTTTGTCTGTTACTACGCGTCGTTACTCCTGGTGCCAGTGGCGTTCCAATAGGAGTCGAGTATAACGATTCCGGCACGTAGCAGGGTGGTAGATGAGAACGGCGGGTAGTAGCAACGATTGGCGACGATTCTGACGTTAGTGGCTGTCGCGTCCTTACTCCTGGTGCAAGTGGTTCTGGATCAAGGTCATCAGAGTCGCTTAAATCTTGCAGTAGATCATAAAGACCAGCAGAAACTGATCTTGGCGGTGAAGACACTGGTGAGGATCCACTATAGTTATGAGAGAAAAACTCACGCGCTCCTATTATCCTTTCTGCGTCATCGTCAGACTCCAAATCTGAATCATCTGACTCTAAAGGAGGTAAAAGAGTCAAAATTTTCTTTGACCTCCATCTTTTTCCCGCCATATCGCTGAAAAAAATGACATTTATGATATATAATACTGTTTAGAAAAGAATTATTATAGCGTTCCAATATAGGCATTGTCCGTTTTTTGTGACAGATATGTAATAGACAACATAAAAGGGTTATCAGGCATTGTCCGTTTTTTGTGACAGATATGAAAAACACAACATAAAAGGGTTATCAGGCAATGTCCGTTTTTTGGGACAAACATTAATATTACTAATTTTAGAGTTTGCGGGCAATGTCCGTTTTTTGTGACACATAGGTTTACACGCGAATCAAGTAGAAATCACAAGTACTTTTTACAAAATAACTACTGTTTAATGTTCTTTATCTGTTAATGAAACATATTTAATCGCGACAGTGTCGTAAAATGGAGTAATACTTACATTTTCGATTTTCAAATGTAGAGCACAAAAGCTCTCCGCTATTACGCTTGTTAAACTGGTCGCTACTTGTCACGCGTCGCGTGCGCATCTCTTCTCACCGCGTAAGTAGGAAAGAGATAGCCTAACAGACGCCCCGTTATACTCAAAGCGCGCCAGATTTCGTTTTAATTTGAATTGTGGCCATTTTATTGACACGTCCTAAAAAACGGACAAAATCCGTTTAAGGGTTAATAGTAGTTCAGAAATAAAACAATTATTTTCATAGAGATTTAAATATATTATTGACTAGTAATATTATAGACACAGAAATAAACTTGGGCACTCAATTTTAGATGATTATAGACGCATCTTAGAACACACCGTTTTCAGTAATCCATTATTATTCGTTAAACATCGTCATTAAGTAAAACAACTCTAATAAATCACCATAAATTAAATATTCACTGGCTAGTATTTACCACACTTAAGTTATTTTTCTACGAAATATACTAAATCGACATCAGTTTTGAATTTGGCTTAGAAAAGTTAAACAAAACTAACTCCATTTAATTTGAAACATTCCCGTTTAAAATAATATCTAATTGATGTAAAATGTACTTTGTAACTTGTTCTTTTCTTAATTTTATGAATATGTAATAAATAATAATCTAGTTTACGTTTTTATTTCACAATAACCATAGATACATTTATATTTTCGGCTACAGAGCTTGTTGCACAGAGTAATCATTTCAATCGGACATAAAAATAATCGGAACGTATAATTTAATTTATACTTTCATGGATTAAACAATATTTATTTCTTATGTATATTATAAAATTTATAGTTTATAATTTATAAGATAAATAAAGATAATTTTTAATGGGCAGGTGACAAAGATATTATAGTGCAAAAATAAAAGTTTCTAAACTGTAATTGAAATACAATGCGTAACCTGGTTCAATAGTGATTTCTCTGTCTTGCGTATAGCGCTGTCTCTGTTTCGCTTATTTTGCCCGACGTTTGCATCGGCTCCATAGTGACTTGACCCCCCATGCAATCTAGGGAGCAAGGAAGGTCTTTTTTTTTTGGAGTTTATGGCCTGGCATCTAGACCTTTAGGCCAAAAGGAAGGTCTTGCGCTCCTGCAGTGTTGCAATAGTGAAAAATAAAAAATCGGTAGATTTGCCAGCTAAAAATCTGGAGTGGGTTTAGAAATGTATCATAAAACGTTCTTTTAGATATCTTTCTTTTTCGTTTCATTTTTTTTTGCGATCAAAATAATGTCTTTATAATTTAAACTAAAATTTTATGATTATATATTTTTGCTACTCACGCTTCTCCAAAATTCTTCTGTTTCTTCACTGAGTGATTTAATTTCTTTCGTATTTAGAAGCAAACGCTACCTAACAAATTTGGACATAAAGCACAACAGTTCTCAACAAAACAGAAGAAGGCTAGTAATTAGTAAATGTAATTCTATGAACGAACAACACTATATATACATGGCCTAAGCTACCTAATTCGTAAAACAACCCGAACAAAGTAATCTAAAGGGATCTCCCCCGTACACTTACCAGACAATAATGAACTCTATTTTAAGATGTATCAGTGCAATATGCTTTAAACATACCGCGAAGTTAAAAACCTAATAAGGTTATAGGTATAGGTATGCATGCCATGGGGCAGCAGCACTTTCCCGATGAAAATTTAAAATAATAAAAACTGCGGTGGCCAACTATGGCAAGGGAAGGCCTTTTTTAGCTGACTTACTTATTGTTAGGTGGCTTCATCATGTTACCTAATGGTTAAGGTGGTAAAATGTTTTAGTTAATATACGTTGTAAAGCATCTACAAAGGATTTTTTTTTTGTAATATGTTGGTATATAAAATAAAAACGAATGTTTTATAATATTCTATTTTAATTTACCATGCACTGTAAGATTATCTGCTACCTCATATCATTCCATGGGTGGTGTATGAGGCGACATAGGGAAACATCAAAGAAGATAAACAGCAGCATTATCCTGATAACAGGTAAATAATGGTTGACAACCCGCTTTCCAAGCGTTGAAACTATGCCAAATAACTATAATAATGTTTATGTTAAACAGTGGACTTTTGATAGACTGTAATAAATATATTGAAATTTAAAAAGGAAAATGAACTAAATTTTGTGTAGTTACACAAAATAGAAATATTAACAATGTTACATTAAGTAAAACAAATGAAAACACAATTATATATTAAATATAATTCAATAAAATAAAAATAAACAAACGATTATTTATTAATTTTTCATCACATTAATAAACAACAAATTTAACAAAATTTTTGTCTTCTTTCTAGAGCATTCGTTGTAATTCTTGGTTTGAGTAGCCTTAGAATTTCTCAGAAATATGCATTTGTAAACTTGATTTATACTTTTACATGGCAGAAATTCTTGGGTGCTGGTCGTTAGAATCAGATTAGAAGGGAGTGTATATATATAATTTGCCTCGTGTATAATATATTTTAATGGTATAAATAATAAGGTACAACTCCTAAACTATACACGATATGTAATACTTATCTCTTGTCAAAAACATCTTTATTACATTATTTTTATGACAATTAAATAGAAATTATCATAATTATTACATTTATTTCTTAATTTATTTACACATTAATGTTTATAACACCTTTATAAAAGGGATTAAGGGTGGACTAAATGTCCCATTGGTAGGCATTCCCAGTCAATTTTACAATTATTATTGCATATTAAATTATTCATTTGTATATTTAGGTCAGAACTTTAAATTACTTATTTATTTATTTTATTTAAATCTTTATTTGCATAAAACATGGCAGTACAGATAAAGTTCCAACATTTGTAAATGAGGATTCATGTTTAATCAATACATCTATAAGTAAATATTTTGTCATTGTCATGCCACCCAATTATTACAAGTCATAATAATACAGAATGTCAGCATTTGAAAATAAAATAAGCAATGCTAGTCAATTTTTAATACATACAGAACAATGTCAAAAATCATAACTACCAACAAGATCAAACTTATATCACTTATGGAGAGATACAACAAGAAATTATAACATTTAAAAAAAAATATCTTAATTATATTATAAATTACATAAGTTAAGCATATTTAGTCCACCTAAAACAATGAGGCTTAAAATGTTTTGAGCATACACTGCTAAATTTTGTTGGTTACCCATAAGCACTACCAGTAGCGAACTTCAAGTATGTGTATGTGTATCTGTGCATAAATACAATACCTATAACAATTAAAACAATATCAATTGATTTAATTAAATAGCAAGTATATGTAAATGTAATGATAATATTATTCATACCAAAAATTAAAAGTACATAAAAGTATATATTAAGCTATAGATATTGTTAATTAATACATTTACAGCCTAACAAATGTCCTCCACCGCTGAACATAGACCTTCCACACAGTTTGTCTTCAAATATCTGCAGTTGCCAATTCTCCTGCCAAGCTAGGCAACTATCACAAAACCTATAACTTTTGATACTGACTAATGGTAACGGTAAGTATGTTATTATCAAATTTTTTGTACATCATTAATTGAGAATATTATCTTATGTTGTTGTGTTATTGTGTACCTTAAGATTAAGACTTATTTATTTATTTATTATTTTATCTATATTTATATTTATTTTTATATTAGCATGACATATATTTTTTTAATAAATATTGTAATGTAATTGTTGCTAATGTATAATAGAATTAATGGAATGCAATAAAGTTTTGTGCATCTGATTTCAGGCAATACATATTTTGTGAAATTAAATATACTTTGCCCAATATTTATGTACTTGAATCCAAACATGTTTTCAGGTTGATACTTACATATTATTTGTGACGTCTATGTAATATGGAAAATCATTGAAGAGTTGTAGGGCAATAAGGAGTTTCCTTTAAAGCTGAACATAAAAGTGTATGCATATGTATAACATTATGTGATTCATATTTATGGACATAACTACTAATCACAATAACAATTATTATTGAACAATGCGAAAACATTATTGTACTCGCTGATATCCCTAAAGTTTCTATAATCCTACCAAATCAAAAAGTACACGTTTGTTATGACTTTAAGCTTTCGAATGACCGTTCAAATTAAGGAGCATTATCATGAAGAATTTACAATTTGAGAGTCCAAATATTTGACAAAATACATCACAAAGTTCATTAAAAACATGAAATGTTACACTTTATATTCAAAACAATAGATATTAATCAGTACAAGTAGCAAATATAAGCACAAAACAAACTTACCGATGAAAGGTAATATTATCAATTTTTCGTTGACTGATGCTATTGCATCCTAAAATGCTACAACTTACCATCTTTTTCACCTTACCTAATAACTAAGATCCACAAAAAACACTAAATTCAATTACCTGTTTGCTTATAATATCAATATTATTCAGAAGGGAAAACAATCAAAAACGCATACCTAGAAAAAGACAAGAAATATAGATTTGCTTCTCCCTTACTCTTATGTCTAACTATAACCTGTCGGAAATATCTGCGAACCTGGCTTGATGACGTCATGCAATATGGAGAGATAGCAAAAAAAATCGAGATGCAAAAATGAAATATATTTTTTGTGCGCCTATTTATTTTTATACTTCTATACAACGCCTTAAAATAAATTTAAAATAAAAAATACATTCCTATTAAAAATAAAACTATTTGTATATATCAATGTAACGCTTTTATACCGGAAAAAGTAAATGCAAGAAACCATATAGTATATATAGTATATACGTGCATTCCTTTCATACGCTGATGACGTCACTGAATGTTTAGTCTATAAGATACTATGTCTATGAGAAAATGGCGATGTTGACAATAGAGTACCTGTTGACATTTTATTAAAAATGGCGCCATACTTTTTTCGCGAAACGTCGTAAGAGGGAGCCTGTTTCCATACATTTATACTTAAAATTTTTACTATACTAACTTTCCTCCGCTAGGAGTAAAGTATTCTGTGCTTTCCTCCCCCTGCGTAGGTCATAGGTAGGTCTAGGTCTATAGACCACAGAGTACTTTTTTAAATAGGAAATGGGTCTATAGTTCAATTTCAGGCTTTCAGGAATTTATGTTTATTAACAATATCAATAAAGTAAGTTCAATTAAATTTAAATCATTGTGATTATTCTCTTTGTATTAAATGATAAGTTGTCTGAAGTGAGAGGGTTTGGGAGTGTCGTGTCATTTATTATAATTTCCAAATCTTGCATGGGTCTCACAGGTTAGATTTAGTGTTATTTATTATGTGATTGGTCGAGATGGTTTATAAAAATTTATCACGATTTGTTCGATATGGACTTTGTGGGGGTGTTGCAGTAGGGAGTGCTGTAGTTGTTATGAAATACCATGAAACTGACTATGATTCGTTGGCTATTGTAAGGCTCACAAGAGCAGCATATACAGCCTTTGATATAGGCAAAACTTATAAGACCATGTTATATAGCAGACAATGGGACAAAAGTTCTAAGGAATATATTCAAACAAAAAGTAAAGCTCATCAAATCGGCGCTGAGAAATTGCTGGAACTATGCATTGCAAATAAAGGCGTGTACATAAAAGTTGGACAACACATAGGAGCTCTCCACTATCTGTTGCCTACTGAATATGTAACAACAATGCGTATTTTGCATAAAGATGCCCCCAAAAATACGGTTGATGAACTTTACAAAGTTATAAAAGAAGACTTAAAAAAGGATGTGAGTATAAAAGAATACTTTATTTGTTTTTGCACCTTAAAATAGTTTATTTATGTACGAATTTTTTAGCCTTGTGAATTATTTATTGAGTTTGACCCAGAACCACTTGGCACAGCTTCTCTCGCACAAGTTCATAGAGCTAGACTGAAAGATGGAACCGAAGTAGCAGTAAAAGTGCAACACCATTTTGTGAGAAAAAATACAAAAATTGATCTTCAATGGATGGAGTTCATCATAAACACAATGTCGAAGGTGTTTCCTGATTTCCAAATGCAATGGCTAGTTGATGAAACAAAGAAGAATATAACGAAAGAATTGGATTTTTTGCAAGAAGGTAAAAATGCTGAGAAAGTTTCTGCTTTGTTCAAAGATTATAAGTGGTTAAAGGTGCCTAAAATATTTTGGGATTACAGTACAGAGAGAGTGTTGGTTATGGAATACGTTACTGGTGGACAAGTAAATGACGTTAAGTATATTGATGTAAGTAAAAAAAAACACATTGATAAAAAAGTTTTAAGAAAAGATTGTCCATAATCTTTATTTCTATGTTACATGGAATTTGTTGTGTACATGTGATCTATTTAGCTTATTGATTTATTTTCAGAAATACAAAATAGATAAATATGACCTTTGCTTGAAACTTGGTGATTTATATTCAAACATGATCTTTGTAAGTGGATTTGTACATAGTGATCCACATCCAGGAAATATACTTGTAAAAAAAGAACCTCAAGATAAAGATGTTACTGTATATTTACTGGATCATGGTTTGTATGCTGTAAGTTGTTTATTAAATTATCTTAAAAAAAAAAACTATAATAAACTTTAAAATTTAATGAAATGATTTGAATATACTTGCTGTGTAATAAGTTTAGAAAATAATCAATATTTGTATAATAGTGATTATCATAATAGTCTAGACAAATGTAACTGTAAGAAGTAAGTTTTAGAGCCACACGGCAGCTTTTGCTGTCGCACAGATGGGTCGGCTCGAACTGGGGTGGTACCACGACCTCACAGAATACCAGCGTGAAGTAGAGGTTTACCTCTGTGTTTCGCTTGGTGAGTGCAGGTGGCTGGGGAGGCCCTTTTTACTGGAAATGAGGCATTCCATCTTAGTCCTCACGGGTAACAACGCATCTGCATTTTGATTTGTAATAGAGGATAGAGTAGACGTCTATGTGCCGCAGCAAACACTTACCATCAGGTGTACTGTGTGCTCATTTGTCACCCTTATCCTATTAAAAAAAATGTAATATTAATTTCAGATAGCAGAACCTCTCAAATTTATTAACTAAGCTACTTAATCACTTAACCGTTCACCTCGTGCAAGTGATTCTTGCCTCACCTGTCCGCACATTAAATGTCACTATTTTTTTACGACCACTCGAGACTCAACAAAAATGATTACTACGGAAAAACTACTATAGCTACATTCAAATAAAAATATTCTCAAAAAAAGAATTCAAAATTTACTTCAGTTAAAAGAAAATTATTCAAATTAAAAATAAAGGCTGAAAATAAAGCTTAAAAATGTGAATATCAAAAAAAAATCGTATTTATTTTTTATTTCGAGTTTTACTAGAAAAGTATAATATCTTATGTACTTAATATACATAAGTATATAATGTTTACCCAATATAAATTTGAATAAATAAGTAGTAGTAATATAGTAGTCTTTTTTATATAGGATAGGGTGACAAGCGAGCACACAGTCCACCTGATATTAAGTGGTTGCTGTGGCCCATAGACATCATCTACATCTATCCTCGTTTGCGGTCTCAGGTTTTCCAAATATTTTGTTACTATTATACAGATAAAATTCACTCTCACAGATGACAAATTTCAAATAGTACCATCTATAATTTTTTACTCTATTAATAACAGCTATATTTTGTGCTATACACATTTAAACCGAAAGATGTTGTTTGGTGACTATAGTCACCATGGACAGGTGAGGCAATAAATTTTTTGGGGACTGTAGTCACCGTTGACGGTTGAATAGTTTTTTTAATAGTGGTAGAGCCACACGGCAGCTTTTGCTGTCGCACGGATGGGCCAGCTCGAACCGGGGTAGTACCACAACCTCACAGAAAACCAGCGTGAAGTAGAGGTTTATCTCTGCATTTCGCTTGGTGACTGCAGGTGGCCGGAGGCCCTTTTTTACTGGAAATGAGGCATTCCATCTTAGTCCTCACGGGCGACAACGCATCTACATTTTGATTTGTAACAGAGGATAGATGTAGATGTCTATGAGCCGCAGCAACCACTTACCATCAGGTGGACTGTGTGCTCGTATGTCACCCTCATCCTATAAAAAAAAAAAAATAGAAAGATAAATTAATATTAAGTTAGAAAGATATCAGAAAATGTTTTGTTTGAATAAAATGTGGAAAATTACTAGTAAATAAATAATTGTAAAGTAAAGTAACAAGTGTAGTGACAATGTAAGAATATCCACTACTCATGATCGTCCAGTGGGTGTCGTAAGAGGTGATAGAGGGAAACTAACCAGGAGATGGGCAGCATCATCTTCTTGATAACAACTCAAAATTATAAAAAAGAACAACCCGTTTACCAAGCGTGGAAACTATAGCAAATTCTCCTCTATGAGGCAATCCTTGGGGGGGCCTATGTTCAGCAGTGGACTTGTGAAGGGCTGTCATGATGATGATGATAATGATGATACGGCTTATAAACATCCCCCTTTGCTGGTCACAGGCTTTCATTTATTTCTAGAGAGGTTAGGGGGCAATTAGTAAACCTGCTGCTCCAGTGCATGTTGAACTTTTAATTATTTTGAAATATTTCTGTTCCTTAGGCATGCTGGTTTCCTTAGATGTATTTATTTTATTCTCATAAATCAGCACTTAAAAGCAATCAATAATTTCACTTCTGCAGGTGGGAACCACAGCTAGTACATAAAATTCTTATTCAATACCCTGAAAGCATTAATTGTAATAATCTAGAAGCCTCAGTAGCCTAATGGCAGCGCGCGGACCATGAACTCGAAAGGTCGTGGGTTCAAATCCTCCATTCGACTACTGTTGTGAACCACTTCTAACACAAGCATTTTAAGCTTACCAGAAGTGGTTAAAGGGAGTAAGCAAGTAATGTTTAATAGCATTACTGGTATTTTATTTAAAAAATCTATTTATTATTTTAAATAATTTTTATTTACACTTCTTAAAATAAAATTTAAAATGTAAATGTGAAACCTAACAATATTTTAATATTACAGCAACTTTCTGAGAAATTTCGTTACCATTATTCTAAATTATGGTTATCAATAATAGGAAGAGATAGAGATGAGATGAAAATACATGCAGAGGAACTTGGCATACCTAAAGACTTATATGGTTTATTTGCCTGCATGGTAACTGGTAGACCATGGGATGTGATACTGAAGGGTATTGATAGAACAAAGCCCTCATCACAAGAGGTTTGTTCCAGTAATTGTATTGAATTGTTTGGCCCTTTTCTTAGGATACAACTTTACTACTATATTGAGCACTCAACCAATTAATCCATCACTTGACTTGACCTGAGTATGATATAAAAATTAATCAAATTCAAAACAATTTTAAATGTAGATCAACATTTGCCCGTTGATCGAAATTACAGTGCAATGGTTGCCAACATTTTCCTCAAGTAAACAATAATATAAATATTTTGTTTGAATTACATTTTACATTAATAAATTGTTGTTTATATTACCAGAAAATTGGCTTGGTACAGACAATTATCACTATCAATTGATCTATAGATATGCATTGACCACAAAACTGTATTATTGTGTTTTTACAATTATTATAATTGTGTTGAAAATAAACATTCATTTAGAATATAGCTGTTATGTTGTCTTTCAGAAATCAACATTCCAAAATGAGCTACCAAATTTCTTACATCATGTAACTCAATGCTTGGAGCATGTGAACCGTGAGGCACTATTGGTACTCAAGACAAATGATTTGATTCGTAGCATTGAATATGCATTGGGTATGCAGGAAAGGATGTGTGGCTTTATGGTCATGACTAAATGCTGCACAAAGAGTATTTACCAGCTTGAATATAAGGTGAGTCAAGGTTGTTATAAGGATGAAGTGTCATAAATAAATTATAATTAATATGGCTTTGATTTCTGAGACATGAGGATAACACATAAATGTAGAATGTGGTTCGGTTCAATATTTAACAAGAAAATAATAGAAATAAGAGAACTTCAAATGAGTATTCAAAAAAGTAAATCAATCTATGTATGTATATAGTATTTTGAATTTATGTAAAGCCAGTTCTTGCTCTCCCTTTCTGCACCAAATCTGATGCACCCAGATCGTGGCACATTTTTTGCCGTCAAGCTATAATACAATATACCCAAGGTTATAGCTTGATCATGTTTACCATATTGCTGATCGTTGAAAAAGTATTTTTTTAATCTAACAGTGATTCTATAAAAAAATTAGCTTGATCTGATAACAGTTTAAGTTACTTTATATATTATTTAATAAATTATTAAATCAGTTATCACGACTGCTATTCTAACATTGTTTAAAGGTAGTTATACAAGTAATGGTGCCAAATTAATAAACAGGCCAGTCCTGATGGTAAGTGTATACAGTAGACCACAGACAGCTACATCTGAGGACTTAGATGGAATGCCTCATTAGCTGTAAGAAGGGTTTCCATTTCTTGTCATTCACACGTTATAGATGATTGCTGATACTATAAGCTTATATTCAATGAGACTACCTTATAAGGCTAGTGACCGTAAACATGACTGTTGATCATGCGTTCCCGTGTTGGGCTAAAAATAAATATTGGATTTTTCTATGTAAACTGAGGAATATAAGTTCTGTGTCAAATCTCTCCGGTCATGTCTCTAAGTTTTGATGCTGCTCCCTATCACTGGTCTTTCTTCTTATCTGCATGAGACGTTAATACCACAACCTTTCCAAGGTTATAGGATTTCTCTTAGTTGCTTTTTACGACATCCACAAAAACTACTAACTAAAATTACACAACAATTTTTAAAATAGGGATTCCTTATTTTTGTTCCAGAAAGAAACATCGCTAATTAGAAGGCAGTATCTAAATGCGAATTATGTATGGTCACTATTGATACTTTATCTCTATAACGTTTTTTTGAAATTAAGAGAAAAATTTATAATGTACAGTTAGTACATAAAGGGCACTAAATATAATAATATGATAAGCACAGACTTATATTGTAATATATGAAAAAAATCAGAGATTACCAAAAATGTTTATTGCGCAGTCTGTTTTATATTTCTTTAAATTTTTGAAGAATTTAATAAAATATAAGAAAAAGATGAATATAAAATACATATACTTACGAATGTTAGTTATTACAGGGAACTAAATTCCTAGTCACAATGTTAACTTTGTTAACCATTAATAAGCTAATGGTCATTAAATCATAAAAGACAGTTGGGCATGAATTGTAAATAATTCTATTTTAATGTAGGTAGTTTCAATTATGAATGTTTATTTTGTACAATATTATTCATTTAATAACTTATGTACTTGATATAGTCATTTAAATGGCTATGTTGCAATAGTGTTTTTATTTATTTGAATATTTATTGTATAATGAGTAAAAAAAATATATCCATATTTTCGTTTAAAACTGTTTTATTAAAAATAAAAAATGCCCTCAAAAATTTATTTTATTTTCCAGTTCTGACAATTTATTGCTTAATGTAGACAAGTCACTTTGCATTTTTAATAAAATGCATGTGAAGTTGTCGACGCCTTTTCTTCCGGACATTTTATAAAACAGAGATGTATTAGAAATTCTATGTGAAAGGTCTTGTCTTTTATTGTCTGGATGTAGTAAATTCTTTAGGTGATTGTTTTCCACGACTCCCGATTTATTAAAGTCTGAAATTTCATCACTTTTTTGAGTTTCTGCAACATAACTTTGTGATATAGTTCACTGCAAATTATACTTTACAAATAAAAAAATAGCATGTGGCATGGATTAGCCGTATGGTAAGTAATAAATGGTTCCTTATTTGCCTAAGAGTTCGTCGGGGCGGGCAACACTCAAGCGATTTATGCTACCAAGCAATAGCGTCCATTGCTATTCCAGCTCGAAGGGCATAACTTCTGTGTGATTTGTGGCTTTGGTGGCGTTTCCCCATTCGTTTGATTGTTTTCATAAAAAATAGTAGATAAATAGATGATCTCTCACGCGTTTAATTTCGGTGCAGATATTTGCTTTGTTTTGCATGAAAATATTTTATTTTAATACAAAATAAGTAAATTCCGTTCATCTTATAGATGCGTTCAAAACTCATAAAAGAGAATTGTTTGTGAAGCCTTAAATTATTTTATTAGTTTATTTGTTTCACGTATTTTCTGAGGCTGTGGATAAAACACCGCTAATTTTTTGACCTTGGGCTGAGTACCTATTTCTCGAAAGAAATACCAAATAACTGATTTTGACACGTGATTCGAAGCCGGGACCACCTGATCAGCAGCTGCACTCACGACCACTACACTTAGACGAGCAGTCACTAAAAATATCACATTATCTATGACAACTGTATCTTGAGTTCTTGAGTAGCAGCCGCTCAAAATGTAGGTATTACGAACTCGCTACTAATCCGCACGCACTGCCAAATGCTACACAATCCAAAGTCCAGGAACTATTTTGGCAAACATTTAAATTTTACGATTAATTTTGGGATTATCCTTTGGAATACGGAATATGTCGTAGTCGGTTAAATAAATAAGCAAATAACATTACCGGAAGTGTTTTATATTATATGTCAATTTTTCCATATTAATACCAAGATGATTACAATTGGTATTAATCTGGCAAGGCTGGCAGGAATTTGAAATGTAAAGTTGAATATCGCGTCTAAATAGCAAGGATCAAGGCTTTATTAGCGAGGTGACTTCCGATTCCCAATATTATTGTAAGCTATCAACTCCGTGGGTTATAAAACAGCTTAACAAGAGTTCTCGTACAGGCACTCGTCATAATATAGAGTTGGTACCCCAATTACATAATTATATCCTTTAAGCAATAAGACCGGTGGCAGGCTAGAGGCACGGACGACAATTATAATACAAACCCGAAATTGTTTTTTTTTAATGTTGATTTCAGCTAAATCGGATTCGGAACCACGACATGCGGTCGTGATAACGATAGTATACATGTTAAATATTGAGTAGGTATAAATAATAGCGAATAGTATAGAAATAGTATATTTACCGCATGTTTTTCCTAAATTGTCTTGCGTTTTATCTTCTCTTATATTACATGCTGAGATACGATTACCGTCTGAGAGCGATTCATTGTCACCCATAGTTAACATGTTATTATTGTTAATTGCTAACGAAGCTGCAATAGTACATTTACACAGTTAAATATAATAAAATTTCGTTCAAATTAGGGAGCTCAGTGAAGGTTAGCCTCATTTAAAAAGTATCCAGTGTGTAGTAGGTACCATAGATAAATATATATGTAGCAAGCTAGTAGGTACATCTGATTGCTCGCCTTGGTATTATAAAACCCGAGTTCGATTCACAATATTGGCACCACTGGAATCGTTATTTGTTATTCAGTACAATTAAATTCTTAATTTGCAAAGTGTTTGATCGTGAAAAAACTTGCATGTAATTTTTACTTACACTAGTACGTTATAGCCTCCATAGGTAGGAATTTTTTTTTTAAGAATTCCTAATTTTTTTAAACGGCATTACTCCTTAGCATATTTTATTTGTAAATAATTAACAAAAAAGTATTTATTAAACTCTACGAGTTTATAAAGAGCTGCAATTTTAAGAATTTTCTATCAGTGTGATTGTGGGTCTCCGTTACATGTTGGTAAAAGAAATTTAAAAGGCACACATGGTTCGGCATTGTAAACGACTAGGTGACGTGTACTGTGTTAATAATATGAGTAAGTACTGGTCTTACCAGCTTTCTTCCATTACGTCATCAATAAGGAATGTGGTAGCTACGATTCGGTATACCTACAATTCCTCGCTAACACCACAGAGACGAACCTCAATTTTTTCAAAAAATTACAGGAGAGCAAGAAAACATTTATTATTCCCCAATTACTAGCTTTTTTATCAGAAAATTAATCTTATTTGTAGTTTTCCATTAAGTATAATATATTTAATTTTATGATGAAAAAAAACTGTAATTTTTTGAAAAATTGAGGTTAGCCCCTTTGCGGCGTCAACGACGAATTATTTGCGTGCATTACTTTTTGCAGCACTTCAATAATTTAAATTAATAAAGAAAATATTTAAGTATATTTACTGTGATAATAGGATACTAAAGTATAGGTAGGGCTTTAATATACTTCCCACAAGTGACCACAGGTCTACTTTCATTTCTGAGCGTATTATGGACCAGTTTTCTTTTTTTAAATAAAATACTAGTAATGCTATTAAACATTACTAATATTCCCTTTGACTGGACTTCTGGTAAGTTTAAAATGCTTGTGTTAGTGCGGATTAGAATTTATGATCAGAACCCACGACCTTTCGAGTTCGCGTTCCGCGCCCTACCATTAGGCTACTGACGCGTTTTATTTTATTTAAATATTTTTATATAATTTTTATTTAATTAGACTGCCTCCTCGTAATATTTTATTCATTAAACATGCAGGTATCCTCAAAATATAGGTACTAGTATCTGACACAGATTATTAAGTAACTATTAGTATATTGTATGTACATCATAACGTCCCATGGATGTCGTAAGAGGCGACAGAGGGAAACAAATCAGGAAATGGGCAGCAGCATCTACCTGATAAAAACTAGAAAATAAAAACTGTGGTTGCCAACCCGCCTGCCAAGCGCAACAACTATAGATAACTTTAATAGGCTGTCATGGAAAAAAAAACGAAGTATGAGAACGTTATACTAATACACTCGCCTTTAATGCCGACGAACGAAAGTATTAATTGCAATTTTAAGTGCTAATGGTGGCTGCTGCTTTTCGTGTTTTTATTTTCATAGGATAAGGGTGACTAACGAGCACACAGTTCACCTGATGGTAAGTGGTACCGTTGTAGGGACTGTAGCACCGTCCAAATTTCGACGGAATCAAAGGCTTTCTCATAGTCAACATACGCAAGACAATGGGGCAGATTGTACTCATCGATCTTCTGTACAATTTGCTCAAGGGTATTTTTTTTTATAGAATGAGGGTGACAAAGGAGCACACCTGTTGGTAAGTGGTTATTGTGGCCTATAGACATCTACATCTATCTTCATTTGCGAATTAAGATGCAGATGCGTTGTCAGTTGTCACCCGTGAGGACTACGATGGAATGCCTCGTTTCCAGTAATAAGTGTCTCCGGTTCTCTACACTCACCATACGAAACACAGCAGCGTTAAGCTGCAATTACTGCTGATATTGCTGCTGTGTAATGGCAGCTTAAAAGAATCCATCTCAAAAGAAGACAAATTTCTATCTTTTCAAAGATATGTTGTGAAGTCCGTCAACTTGAACGTACAGATCAGTTTAGTGCTCTCCTTTGCTCTATTCCCTCCTCAGAAATGAGAGGCGGCCAGTGCTGTGCTCTACTGGATGTATATGGCCAATGCTTTTGTCAAATAAAAATCATAAATTGCCATAGTATTAAGAACTATTCCTAATATAACTGGTTCTTAAACTGCGTGCTAAATTTACTAACATAGCATCTGATTGTCAGGTAGCCAAACCTCCAAAATGTAAGGATGCTGCGGATCGTTACCGAAACATAAAGCTGTTAATGGTATTTCATTTCCGTCATTTGATTTAAGAACTATTATTTCGTCACAATAGTCCGGAAGATCTAGAAGATGCCATATTTTTTCTCTCAACTTCATTATTGAAGCATTCGGCTTAACAGCCACGTAACGAAGTCGTTCTTCTAAGACTGAAATCAAATTGCAAAATTATTTCCTGCTGCTATATCCAGGCCCGGATTGAGGATATCGCAACAAAAGCTAGAGCCCCAGGGACTCCATAATATAACTTTTTATTTAGTGGAGGACGATATAATATTGAAAAAATGTAAAAAAAAAACTATAATGATATAAAACAGCTGGTAAAAGTTTTATTTAAGTAGAATTGGAAGTGATAATGATAAAAACCGCAAATTTTTTTTACCTCACGATTTCATTCCTACATGCCTAAAGATTTTTTTATTAGATAGTGTACATGTTTCTTGTATTTAATAATATCTGCATAATATGTTTGTTGAAAGTATATTTTGTCTTGTTTAAAAAATCATTAGGATCATCCCGCCCCAGGACCTCCACACCCAGAAGATTTTGTGAAGACAGATAGCAATATAATCATCGACCCGCTGGGTTTCGTGCTGGATCTTCCCAGGACAGAGGTTCTTTTCGAACCAGTGGTAAAGTAAAAAATAACTTTCAGTTGGTAAAGTGGTAAAGTAAAAAATGAAGTTCAAAAAGAATTACACATCTATATTGAATAAAAAATTATCCTATTCTATTCATCTGTATTTTTAACAGATACTAGTGTTCCGTCCCGGCACTGCACGGGTGATTTATAGATCTCGATAACAGCTTCCAGTTTTCGAAAATAAGAATAAATAAGGCTTCCACTTTTATCTAAAATTGAGCGACCCTTACGAATGTGAGCGTGCGCAGTAAAATCAGTTCAAATAACGCATTCTGAATTTAAAAGATAAAAAAGACGAAATGTTTGAGATTTTTTTAATTAAGTTTTCTTCACCATTTGCCTATATTACTTATTCTGAACCTTTGGCCGGTTATTGCAAACTAACCCTGTATAAAAATATGAAGATTACTAAGAATTTCATACAAAGATTTTTCCGGATCCTTGGAAACTAGCCAAAATTAAACCTATAACTAAGAGTCCAAATGTACAGGGAATTTAAAACAGACCAATTAGCATTTTAGCAATGCTTAACAAGATATTGGAGATGGTAGTATGTTCACAGTTAACGAGATATCTAGAAGCTAATCATATTTTACCAGAAGTACAATCCGGGTTCCGGGGGTCGAAGGTATGATACGGAAACAGCGCTGTTCCACGTCACGGATGATATAACTGCAGCTTCTGATAAAGGTCAGAGTAGTATACTGGTACTTTTGATTTTATTACGGTGTTCGGCTACATAAACCATGATATACTTTTTTAAAATAGGATAAGAGTGACAAAAAAGCCATCAGTCCACCTGATGGTAAGTGGTTGCTGTGGCCTATAGACATCTACATCTATCCTCGATTACGAATCAAAATGCAGATGTGTGGTCATCCGTGAAGACTAAAATGGAATATCTCGTTTCCCGTAAAAAGGGTTTCCAGTTCTCTACACTCACCATACAAAACAGAGGCGTTCAGCTGCTATTTTACGCTGGTATTCTGTGAGAGCGTGGTCCTTCCCCGGTCAAGCCGACTCATTCGTGATACAACTATACCATTAATATAGCTGCAGCATAGCTCTATCACGTATATATTCTGGTAATATTACCACGTATATATTTTGTATTATACTTCTGGAAAAATTGTCATAGAACGGAGTATTGGAAACAACATGTAAATGGTTTTACTCATTCTTATCAAATAGAAGTCAATATATTAAAATTAACACAGAATAAGGGGAAGTAATGCAATCAAGTATAAGAACGTACAGAGACATTTCGCAAGGATCCATCTTAAGCCCTATTCTATTTATACTGTACACAGCGGATATTACCTACATAGCAAAATATATCTGCATGCTGACGATATTCAAATTTATCATTCAAAACATTTTTGCGACCAGATTTGGCGGCAATCTTTGAATGGGCAAAATATATGGTGCTAAGAAATAAAACACAGTGTAAAAACATTAAATAAGAAACCGGAAATACTCATCAACAATCAAAAGGTACTCAGTCGATCATGCTAATAACCTTGGTCTTACACTCGATATCCAACTACGGTTTAATGAGCATGTAAATATTGACATACGTAATGCTTTTTATCGTTTAAAGGTATTACCTATATAACATAAGAAAATACTAAACAGTGACGATCAGGAAGACCTTAGTTGAGTCGTTAGTATTATCACATTTTAATTATTGCAATACCGTCCATTGCCCACAACTATATGAAAAGACAAAAATAGCAATTCAACGCGATCAAAAGCCATGATTACTTGTACTCGTTTCTGCTTTAACGTCCCAAAGAGAGGCCATATAACTCCGTATCTTAATGAATATAATATTTTAAAAATGGACACATGCAGGAAGCTCCACTTGGTTTGCTTAGTTCGCAAAATTATTAGTAACAAAAATCCACTTTATTAAGTTAAATTGGAGTAAGAATTCAACATGTTTTAGGCTCTCACGTGTATTTATGAAGTAAGTTAGTAAGCCTAAAACATGTTGAATATTCCATGCCATAAAATTAATTTCACGAGATGTTTTAAATATACGGCCGCAAAAATATGGATTGATTCGCCACCGCCCTTAAAAGAAATTTTTAAAATGAATTATGCAACATTAAAAAAAGAGTTATTACATAAAAAAAGGCTTTTAGGCCGAATATCTGCATATTTATATACAGATATTTACGTCTTTTTATTTAACACATAAAATGTAATGAGGCTTAGATACCACTAATACGTAATTAAGTACGATGTGCGTCCGACCAAATACATCCAAAATATCAGGGACTGGCTGAAAACCCATGCTTAGCTTGATACCCAGCGAATACTAAGCCTGTTCCCGTTGCCTCACATTAGTATTATTAGTTAATTTGTTAATTTTAAATGTTTATTTTTTAAGTCTATATTTATGTGTATAGGTTAGTTTTAATATGTAAACTTATTATTGCGTAAGACATCGAGCTATAACCTTGTATAAATTAAATTGATTGTTAACTTGCAATGTGTTTAAAAGTGAGACTTAGCTATAATACTATAAAGAAAATGACGATGAAGTCACCACTTCCATTTTCACTTGTGTGGATAAGTTTATAAAATTAAGACTTCTTCGTGTAAAGCACAATTTTAAAGCTATTCTCCACTGGTTTGGGAGACGACCTAATGAAGAGTCGACGAACTCTCACAACTTTACGTAGTGAAGTCATGCTGCAGCGTGCAGTTATTTATGGCTGCAGTAAGAATATGTCGGCTCGATTAAGAAATAACAAGGTATGGTAGCAGGTAGCAGTTTACATACATAAATTGTACATGGATAAACACACAGACCTGGAACAATTATGTGTAACCCATATAAACACGTGCTATGTGCGTGATTCGAATCGGTGGCCTTTTTTTATAGAATACGGGTGACAAACGAGCATTGTCTACTTTATGATAAGCGGATGGTGTGGCCCATAGACATCTACATTTATCCTCAATTAAAAGTCAAAATGCAGATTCGTTGTCACCCTTGAGGACTAAGATAGAGTGCTTCGTTTTCAGCAAAAAGTGTCCGGTTCTCTTCACTCACCATACGAACACTGCAGCATTAAGCTGCTTTTTTACGCTGGTATTCTGTGAGATTGCGGTCCTAATTCGGTCGAGCCGACACATTTGTTTCCCTGCAACGACGTAGTCAAAAGGTTAGCTTTTGCGTCATCATCATCATCATCATCATCGTATATCTCAGGGATGAAAAAACATGCACTAAAATTCTTAGTCTAGGCACAGAATAAATAATATGTCAAGGATGGATATAAGTGTCTATGGGTTATAACATCTAGGTACTTTACCATTAGGTGGATTTTAAAAAGACATTCCATGGGGGAAGTCTATATTTATTGGGATAAGTCAAGAAAGGTTTTTATATCGGTGTGAATTAAAAACTATTTAGGTACGCTAGTCACCAGCGGCGACGACCAATACTATGCGATAATGAGTTTAAGCTTACTCCCCAAATCGTGACGGCGAATCATCAAAAATGTAATAACATCTTTCTTGAATATTTTGCTAGGTCCTTTGAAAAGTTTTATAAGTGACATCGCCGTCGTTGTCGTTATAAATATTTTCCCTGCATTCCTAAATTTTGTGCTTTACATTGACAGAAATGCCATTACATAGATAAATTATATTTATTTGTACCACGGTGTGGCACTGAATTTCAGTGAAAGAAAATGTCAAAATAAAATGTTATTCTGTGAAATTATCAATAGACATTTTACTTTTTCTGTAACATCTGGTACATTTTTTTTTGGAGTTTATGGCCTGGCATCTAGACCTTTAGGCCAAACATCTGGTACAACTTGGCCAAAACCACAGAATACAATTACTCTCTACCGAGCAAACATTCCGATGTTCCCTCCCTGTAGTTCTAACATCATCTTAGCTGTCATGTTTAATTCTTAGCCTAATTGTTTTGGTCACGTTTTATAATCATATTATTACCTACCTCTTTATGTATAAACTATATGTACTATATGTAGTGTGTGTATACTTTGTCACCTGTGTTTCTCTTCATTATTGGTTCTGGTTCTCCTCATATCTTCGGGGTTGTCAGCAGACAATTGTGGGATAGATCCACACAATAACATATACACTGTTATGCTGCTGTGTGGATCCGCACCCACGCTTGTTGAAGTGGCAAATCTCACCGATGAACGAATACCCCAAGGATACTGTTGGTGCTGTTCCGCAAATGGGTTCGCGCGGAGGCACACCGCTACCTAACTATGGCGGCAAAGCCGTCAATACGAGTTTCAGCAAACTAGTCTGAGGCGCTGCATCGCCATGGCAGTCACAACAGTACCCTCAAGGCTTTGTTGTATGGGACACGTAGATCGCTGGGTAGAGATAACCTACAGACTGCAACAGTAGAACGATTGACAAAAAGCGTTACTTTAAACTGCCTACTACAATGCGCAAACCTGCGAGTCCAGCATATTACAACGAACCGCCAACGATCTACTCTCCCTCTCCATGTCCACATTATTACAGCCCTTCACAAGTCCACTGCTGAACATAGGCCGCCCCCAAGGAATGCCACAAAGCACGGTCCTGAGCCACCAGGTGGCTCCATGTCCACCTCATCTTTCAAATCAAATTTAACCCAGTGGCACAGGTACTTAAAACTATCAAGCCGCTTTAAAGGTTTCTTTAATGTACGAGTAGTTAATTGAATCAAACTTAAATAGAATCCACTCACTTTTACTTGTGCTGTACTTAAGCCCGTGAGCCGCTGCGTGGCTCTCACAAATATGCAAAAGTCGTGTAATCATATAAGAGATGGACTCAACAGCACCATGTCATCAGCGTAACTGATATTATTCACACAAACACCATCTACGCAACAGCCAACGTTGGCACTGTTGAGTCGACCCAGCTGCTCAGCTGGTTTACATAGAGGTTAAATAGTCTTTGAGAGCTTAAACCACCCTTCCTCTCGCCACATTGTAACCCATATACTTCAGAATAAGAGCCATTCCATTTCACAACATTTTTCTGGTGCCCGTACCAGTACTGTAATAACGATATAATCTCCCTGGATACATTAGTCACATCATATAGCTACTGACATAATTTACAAGCTCAAAAGCTATAGATAAATTCATTTAACAGTGGTAGAGCCGTCGTAAAAAAGTTTGCCGTGTAGTGGCGGTTAAGAATATTCACTACCCCATATCTTCCTGTGAGAGTCGTAAAAGGCGACAAAGGGAAACAGGCAGGAGATGGGCAGCAGCATCTTCTTGATAACAACAAACTAACAATAAAAAAACTGCGGTTGCCAACCCGCTCGCCAAGCGTGGCAACTATGGCAAATACCCCCCTATGAATGACAGTAACTGTTCGCGCAAAACTCTGTTGTCGGAATCGACACCAGATGTCACTCGGCTCGGCGCGGTTCCGGTCTGAGGTTCTTCCGAGCGTGGCGGTGGCGCGCGGGTCGCAAGCGAGTCAGTCATCTGCCAGATGTGCTAATGTTTGCACGCTGTTAATTTTGTGCGGGAACCGCGGAATAGTTAGGGCGTCTATGACCTTTGACCCAGAAACTCCGGGCGTGTTTTGTGCGGTAACCTTATACCCCGCGATAGTTAGTGGCTTCTGTAAGCTAGTTAATAGTACGATAGAGTTAAGTGACTGTCATCGTGGTGAACCAAGAAAGTGACTGTGGATAACCTCGAAAGGCCCCCTCAAATTGGAGCGGTGTCGACGCTCGGGCTGCTGCCGACGGCTAAGGTCCAGGTTTAATCACCATCAGTCACACCCAGATACACACCACATCACCATTCTTTCCCTTGCACTACACAACTACATGCGACCTGACCGACTCCGGAGGGACCAGTCGTCTTGGATCGAGGTAAGTGAACTCCGCCAAATTCCTTCCGGTCGACTGGCCGTAGTATAACGCTCCCCCATATATTTTAGTGTAATTAGAGAGATTCCACGTGGCCTTAGGAGGCCCGACCTACGTCTGCTCGAGAGGTCTTCAGCTCATGGGCCCCTGAAGGTCTGATCCTTTAAGAGAGCAGCCGTAGGCCGTAACAATCTGGTAGCAGAGCGCGATTCCGGGTTCGATTCCCGGTCGATCCCGACTATAGTGTTTGATAAACATTAAACAATTTTGGTGGCAGGGAGCGTTGGCGTGATTGGTTTAATTTGCATCTACAATCACGCCCGTCCGTAATACGTAAAAATATTTTTTTGTACGTAATAATAGAATTATTTTCCTTTGTTGCTTTGTTGCTTGCCTTTTTTTTTGGTTAGAGGGTAATTTGAAAAGTCGCGCCCTAGGTTGTGCAAGCGGGAGTTTTTCTAGAGATATACGTCATGTAGGTAGATGGTTATTTTTACGTAATCAGTTAATTATCGTTGTCGGATAGTTGTAGTGGATTACTTATCGAAGGTTCGATTTCCGAGCTAGGCATTTTTGTTGATCGACCGTGATGTGTATCTTCGTTTATACTGTAATTTGTATTTGAACTAAAGAGTAGTAATTGTATTTGCGTACTTTGAATTTAACTTGATTTCATCGCACTAGTATTTGTTATTTGTTAATTTGATTGTGTCTTTTCTTTTGAGCTAACTTGTATTTGGTTGATACGTAGTAATTCGTATTTGTGTAATTTCTATTCAACGCGATTTGATAGGAACTGCATTTATTAACTGTTAATTTTTGTTGTATTTTTTGTTTGTTATCTTTATAATCTGTGCTCAAGCCGCGTCGTAATTTGTATTTAATAGTGATGACATCGCCTAAGCTACTGATCTGTTGTCTGCGGACTGAGTTGCGCTGGGCCACAAGCGCCCATGCTTTGATAGGTCGACCGGATAGGGTCCATAACTTGATGAAGCGGTTCGAGCAGGTGGATGCTCGAAGGGCCGCAGTGGAGGAGGCTTACGCTGAGCTCGAGGATTCGGATGTGGAGAAGGGAGTCCTGGACTCTTGCTTTGCGGACTATGAGCAGTTCTTGTGGCTCACGGACGAGTTGATCGAGGCTGAAGGCAGGTATGCCGAGGAGGCGCGTGAAGCTCGGATGAGTAACCTGCCCGAGTCCTCTCTGAAGCAGCTTCAGCCGGAGCTGTTGGGACGACTCCCAACTCTGGACCTGCCAAAGTTCTCCGGGGTCCTTTCCGAATGGCTGACCTTCGTTAGTCTTTTCGACAGCCTAGTGGACGCCCGGAGTGACTTGACCCCGAGACAAAAGATGGCGTACCTCCTGGCCTCACTGGAGGGGGAGGCCCTGGGCGTCGTCGGCCACTTGAAATTGTCGGACGACGCCTACCAGACTGCTCGGGACCTCCTAGCCAGAAGATACGCCAACATCCGGCGAATTGCAGACGAGCATGTTAAGCAGCTTCTAAGCCTCCCGCTGCTTAGTGACCGGGCCAGACTGCGTCCGGACCTGTTGGATACAGTCTTGGTGGCCTGTAATACATTGAGGCGGCTGGGTTTACCAGTGGGCGAATGGGCTTTTTTGTTGCTCCGCATCGTGCTGTCCCGTCTACCTCTCGACCTGCGAATCCATTTTGAGGAGAGGTACGGCGGGGACGAGGCCTCCTATATTCCGCCCTTCTATGACCTGCTGCGGTTTTTGGAGGAGCAGTGCCGGCAGATAGAGAGCGCGGCGGGCACCGTTGACGACTTACGAGCCGTGCCCAGTGAGAGGCTGAATCCTCCAGGCAAGTCGTCGTCAACCCCCCCCTGCTCCTATTGTCGAGCATCTGATCACCGGGTAACGTTGTGCCCGAAATTATTAGGTAAGCCGGTTCCAGCGAGGCGAACTATCGCCAAGGAGCGCCGCTGGTGCTGGTCATGTCTGGGAGGGCACCTCCAGCGAGACTGTCCGCATCGACGGCCCTGTCTGCATTGCCAGGGCAATCACCATGCCGTTTTGTGCCTGGGTGCGAACGGCATCTCCTCTCGGGGCTCTGCCAGGCCCTCGACCCCCACGGGCGGGGGCGCTCAGCCACGCCCTCTGCAGGGTGACTCTCGGCGCCCGCCGGCCAGCCACCAGGCCCCTAAGTTTGAAAGGAGTCCCTCCCCCGACCAGTCGGGGGGTAATTCCCCCAGGGGCGGGGGTGTCATCACCCCCCTCAGCGTGTGGAGAGGAACTTCACGGCCACTCATCGGTCCGCTGGACCCTTCTCACTTCCGTTAGCTGAGTGGCCGCGACTGGTGTACCACTGTTCCCCATTTGATGGAGGCGGCCCTGTCTAGCTGCCGCCTTAGTTCCCACCACGGCCGCCTCCACTGAGCCTTAAGCCGTCAACAGTCCACTTGTCAAAATGTTCTGTTGCCGACGGCCTCAGTGAAGGCATACAACCCGAGTGGCAACTGTTAAAGGTTGTGCTCTATTTATCTCGGGTTCACGCCATGTGGCCTCCCCTTGGTGGTGGTAAGATTAGGGCCCCCCTGGAGCGTTGAATCACGCTGTCAAGGGGTATTAGATTTGGGTTGGTCGAGCACTTAGTCAAAAATTACTTGAATTAAAATTAAAAATTGCTTTGGGCTTTCCGCGAAATTTTCCTATTTGTAGCGGTTTAAATTAAAAGAATTGAATTTAATCTACTCCTTTAAATGCTACTGCAAGTGTTTTGTACATATATTTAATCACTGTATTTGATTGTTGCGTCTGTTTGCTGAAAGGAAAATTTGAATTCATTTGAAATTGAATGGCGCACTATTTGAAAAATTATGTTTATGTTTATGATAGTGTTTAATCATTCTGCTTTGCGAAGAAGTAGGGCTGTCCCTTACGTTATTGTTTTGTTTAATTTGCAAGTTGACCTATGCGCATCGGTGATTAATTTGGTTGAATTAATTCTGTAGTTGAACATTGATGCTTTTGAAAAATTAGTTGAAATATGAGCATAGGACTACTCGCCTAACAGGCTAGCTAGTTTTGGAGATTATCAGATTGAAATCAGCTGCCGCACTATTTTAGTAAATGATAATATGGTGGGTGGCCTGGCTAGGCCTACTTGTTGAAAATTCATACTAGGGACTATCTGTGCGTTTCGTTTGGCTCTCCACAGACGACGTTCATGTGGAATTTGTGGGTGAGCTCTGCACTGAAGCAACTGCTGGCACAAAATTGGTCTGGGCAGCTTCGTGTAGCGTTGCTGTTTGCAGAACTGATCCGGTCGGATTGCGGAACTAATCATAGGGGCACAGATAGGTGTTTGAAATAGGTCGTCGGACTTCTGTCCAGTACCGGACTTGTCAAAGTGCTGCAATGCCCAGGAGGGGCATCCAGTGGAGGCTGACCCTCCGGCTTGCCACATTAGGGCTATCTTTTGAGGCGTTGATTAGGGTTGCAGGATCTGATGGGTTGCCTAAGGTGGCCTAGTTTGGTTGTAGATTCGGTCTTGCAACTTGCCATCGCGACCTTGTCTCGCTGCCCGGTTTGCTCGCGGACCTAAATCCTTATGTCCGGGACGGGGGTTTGTTCGCGCAAAACTCTGTTGTCGGAATCGACACCAGATGTCACTCGGCTCGGCGCGGTTCCGGTCTGAGGTTCTTCCGAGCGTGGCGGTGGCGCGCGGGTCGCAAGCGAGTCAGTCATCTGCCAGATGTGCTAATGTTTGCACGCTGTTAATTTTGTGCGGGAACCGCGGAATAGTTAGGGCGTCTATGACCTTTGACCCAGAAACTCCGGGCGTGTTATGTGCGGTAACCTTATACCCCGCGATAGTTAGTGGCTTCTGTAAGCTAGTTAATAGTACGATAGAGTTAAGTGACTGTCATCGTGGTGAACCAAGAAAGTGACTGTGGATAACCTCGAAAGGCCCCCTCAAATTGGAGCGGTGTCGACGCTCGGGCTGCTGCCGACGGCTAAGGTCCAGGTTTAATCACCATCAGTCACACCCAGATACACACCACATCACCATTCTTTCCCTTGCACTACACAACTACATGCGACCTGACCGACTCCGGAGGGACCAGTCGTCTTGGATCGAGGTAAGTGAACTCCGCCAAATTCCTTCCGGTCGACTGGCCGTAGTATAACGCTCCCCCATATATTTTAGTGTAATTAGAGAGATTCCACGTGGCCTTAGGAGGCCCGACCTACGTCTGCTCGAGAGGTCTTCAGCTCATGGGCCCCTGAAGGTCTGATCCTTTAAGAGAGCAGCCGTAGGCCGTAACAGTAACAAAGAAACGGCCCCCAGTCCCCGGCGGCCCCGCTATTCCTGGCTACGGTGGCGACCATGGTAACGGCGGGGCAGGGGGTGCTAAGAATCTCCGGTGGAGGTTCGGTTGCCACCTTAGACGACTCGACCTGGCAACGTACAACGCACGCACCCTGAGGACTGACGAGAAGATTGTGGAGCTGGAAGAAGAGATAGACAAGTTGCGCTGGCATATTATAGGATTATCCGAAGTTCGAAGAGAGGGGGAGGACACGGTAATCCTCGAATCCGGCAACTTGCTCTATCACCGGGAAGGCGACCATCTGTCTCAAGGAGGTGTCGGATTTATCGTCCACAAGTCTCTCGTTAACAACGTTGTAAAGATCGGGAGTGTGTCGACGAGGGTTGCGTACCTTATACTCAGAATCATCAAACGGTATTCGCTGAAGGTCATACAGGTTTACGCACCAACCTCGGCACACCCCGATGAGGAGGTGGAGGAAATGTATGAGGATATCTCTAGAGCCATGCATTCCTCCAAAACCCAATATACGGTGTTAATGGGAGACTTCAACGCAAAACTAGGCACAAGAGAGAACGGTGAGCTGAAAGTAGGGAAATTTGGAATAGGGCAACGGAACCCAAGGGGCCAGCAGCTGGCCGACTTCATGGAGAAAGAGGGACTCTTTATGATGAACTCTTTCTTCCAGAAGCGGCCCCACAGGAAGTGGACCTGGTCGAGCCCCGACGGTTCGACAAAAAATGAGATTGACTTCATTATGACGACCGACGACGACATGAGACGACAACTGTTCAGTGATGTCTCCGTGATCGCGAGGGTGAAAACTGGTAGCGATCACCGAATGGTTAGAGGCACACTGAACCTAAACGTTAAGTTGGAGATGTCTCGTCTAATGAAGTCAACGCTCCGTCCCCCTCGTGCTCTAATCCAAAGTCCCGAAACCTTTCAGCTCGAGTTACAGAACCGTTTTCAGTGCCTAGAAGACTGCAATGAAGTGGACGATTTGAATGACAAGCTCGTGGAAACTGTCCATGCGGTCGGAGCTAAGTTCTGCAAGACCCGCCGCAGAAGAACACAAAAACTCTCCGATCACACTCTTAATCTCATGGCTGTTAGACGGGAGATGAAGCTACATTCTTCAATAGACTTGACAGCATACAGGCATCTGAACAGACAGATCTCCAAATGCATACGGCGGGACTTACGCAACTTCAATACAGCTCGTATTGAAGAAGCGATCGAGCGGAACCAAGGCTCCAAAGTCTTTGCCAGAGATCTGTCTGCCAGAAAGAGCCAACTGTCAAAGCTGAAGACAGAATGTAGCAGCATCGTTTCCGGGACACCTGAGATTTTGAGTGAGATTGAGAGGTTCTATGGGCAGTTGTACACGTCATCGTTGGAGCCACACGCAAGTGTGAGTAATGATCCAAGAGCGAGTCTCATCCGACACTATTCCGAAGATATCCCGGACGTCAGTCTGAGCGAGATTAGAATGGCTCTCCAGCACCTTAAAAACGGTAAGGCCCCAGGCGAGGATGGAATTACAGCGGAGCTTCTGAAAGCGGGTGGAAAACCGGTACTTGAAATCCTTCAGAAGCTCTTTAATTCCGTCCTCCATGGTGGCATTACACCGGAGGCGTGGAGCAGAAGTGCGGTGGTCTTGTTCTTCAAGAAAGGTGACAACGCTCTCTTGAAGAACTACAGACCGATTTCCCTTCTGAGCCGCGTCTACGTGCTGTTTTCGAGAGTCATTACGAATCGTCTCGCGCGCAGACTTGACGACTTCCAGCCTCCCGAACAAGCCGGTTTCCGAAAGGGCTTTAGCACCATAGATCACATACATACCCTTCGGCAAATTGTACAGAAGTCCGAAGAGTACAATTTGCCACTATGTCTGGCGTATCTGGACTATGAGAAAGCCTTTGATTCCGTCGAAATTTGGGCGGTGTGCAGTCCCTTCAGCGGTGCCAAGTTGACTGTCGGTATATCGAAGTGTTGAAGTGCTTATACAGTAGGGCTACGATGGCTATCCGAGTACAGAACCAGAGTACGAAACCTATCCAATTGCAGAGAGGTGTAAGACAGGGTGACGTCATATCCCCGAAACTCTTCACCGCTGCATTGGAAGACGTTTTCAAGCTTCTGGACTGGAAAGGATACGGTATCAACATCAATGGCAAGTACATCACTCACCTTCGATTTGCCGACGATATAGTCCTTATGGCAGAATCGCTGGAGGACCTAAGCACTATGCTCAATGACCTCAATAGTGTTTCCCAACGTGTAGGTCTTAAGATGAACATGGACAAAACAAAGGTCATGTTTAATGTCCATGTCACACCTATGCCGGTAGTTGTTGGGAACACTAAGCTCGAAGTTGTTGACGAGTATGTTTACCTGGGACAAATAGTCCGACTAGGTAAGTCCAACTTCGACCGAGAGGTCAATCGACGGATTCAACTCGGCTGGGCAGCGTTCGGGAAGCTAAGACACATCTTCTCGTCAGACATACCTCAAAACCTTAAAACGAAATTGTACAACCAGTGCGTGTTGCCAGTGATGACTTACGGAACTGAGACGTGGTCCTTCACTGCTGGCCGGATGAGAAAGCTCAAGGTCGCTCAGCGAGCTATGGAGAGTGCTATGCTCGGAGTTTCTCTGCGTGATAAACTTAGGAATGAGGATATCCGCAGTAGAACCAGAGTAACCGACATAGCCCAACGGATTAGTAAGCTGAAGTGGCAGTGGGCCGGCCATATAGCTCGAAGAACCGACAACCGATGGGGAAGAAAGGTTCTCGAGTGGCGGCCTCGTACCGGTAGACGAAGTGTAGGGCGTCCCCCCACGAGATGGAGTGACGACCTGGTAAGACATGCAGGAAGTCGATGGATGCAGGTGGCTCAGGACCGTGCTTTGTGGCATTCTTTGGGGGAGGCCTATGTTCAGCAGTGGACTTGTGAAGGGCTGTAATGACGATGATGATGATGAGAGCCACGTGGCAGCTTTTGCAGTCGCACGGATGGGCCGGCTCGAACCGGGGTGGTACCACGACCTCACAGAATACCAGCGTGAATAAGTGGTTTACCTCTGCGTTGCGGTGCGGTCTTGTCTGTGTGGGTGCAGGTGGCCGGAGGCCCAATCACCCCCCCCCCCCCATTGGATATAGTAGCGGAATTAAATAAGACTACCCTCGCTGAGCATCCACGACCAAACTACTCCACTCCTGAGCGTGGGTGCTCAGGCTGCCCGCGTATACTGAAGGGAGGGGGTGGGGCAAAATTCTGCTCGTGACTAATACTGCTCGGAGCAAGCGGAGCAATAAAACCAAGGCGACCCTTGTAACGCTGTCTGTGAATTTTTGCAACATCAGGGGACTTCATTCCAACTTTAACGCTGTCCACTACAGTCTAGAGACGGCGAAGCCGGCCTTGCTCTTTTTAACCGAGACTCAGGTGTCCCCTCCAGCTGATACTTCATATCTCTCCTACCCCGGGTATTAATTAGAACACTCCTTTGTGCCCCGGGCTGGAGTTTGCGTATACGTCAAAGAGGACATCTGTTTTCGACGCCTCGGCAGTCTTGAAGGTACGGACCTGTCCATCCTATGGTTGCACGTAGACAGCGACGATCATCCTCGCGTCTACGGGTGCCTCTATAGGTCCCGTAGCGATAATGCCAATACAGACCGACTCATCGACCACGTCCAAATGGCTGCAGACTCCGCGCTACAACAGGTCCCATCCGCAGAGATCGTGATACTCGATGATTTTAACGCCCACCACGCTGAATGGCTTGGTTCTAGTTTAACCGATCATGCGGGTAGATCTGTCTATGACTTTGCTTTGGCATATGGTATAACACAACTGGTTACTACGCCTACGCGGATCCCAGATATGGGGGATCATGTACCTTCCCTGTTGGACCTTCTGCTGACCTCTCATCCGGACGGATATCAGGTCTCCGTCGATGCCCCGCTGGGCTCTTCGGACCATTGTTTGATCCGGAGTACGGTGCCACACACGCTCCAATCGCAGTAGCGATCTGCAGCTTGCCGCCGCGTTTGACACTATAGGTCGACCGATTGGGACGGGATGCGGTCTTTTTTTGCATCCTACCCTTGGGTTTGCTTCTCGCCGGAAAATCCCAGCGTTGTTGCTGATGTGGTACTTCAGGGTATGGAACTTTTTATTCCATCGTCTGTGGTGCCCACGGAGGCAGGTCCCAGCCATAGACTGGTCGCTCCTGTAAAATAACATCACGCTATAAGCAGGAGTGCTACCGGGCCTGGGCTGACGCATCAACCTATCGGGATGTAAACACCAGCGCTCTTAAAAAGAAGTATAACTCTGCCTCCAGGTCCTTCAAAAGAGTCGTTGCCAAGGCAAGGTCTGAGCCCATCGACAGAATTGGCGAGAAGCTAGTTCGCCTTCCTTTGGGAACCCGTGCATTTTAGTCTCTCGGCAAGGCTGTCCAAGGGAACTTCTGTCAGCCATCTCTTCCATCCATGCACAGAGGGGACGGCTCACTGGCCCATGCCGCAAAGGAGAAAGCCGTTCTGTTGAGCTCTCTCTTTGCGTCCAACTTGACTCTAGATGACGGGGGTTCACACCGCCGACCATCCCGTAGTGTGAGTACTTCATGCCGGATGTACGGTTTATACAGCGCTCGGTTCACAACTCTTCTTCCTGGACGTCAGCAAGTCGAGTGGGCCTGATGGAGTCCCTCCCATTGTGCTGAAGATGTATGCTCCGGAGTCGGCACCGGTTTTAGCGCGTCTTTTCCGGTACTCCTACTCCCAAGGCGTAGTCCCGAATTCATGGAAAACAGCTTTGGTCCACCCGATCGTGTCCAAGGGGGAGGCATTGGCCGTTAGTTTGGACATTGCGAAGGCCTTCGATCAGGTCTGGCACAAAGCGCTTCTTTCGAAGCTTCCTTCCTATTGGCTTCCCGAGAAATTGTGCAAATGGATCATCAGTTTCCTTGCTGATCGGAGCATCAAGGTCGTAGTAGACGGTGCATGCTCTGATTTCAAACCTATCAACGCTGGTGTTCGACAAGGCTGCGCGCTATCATCAACGCTGTTTCTCTTGCTATCAATGATATGTTGCAAACTGGTATCATTCATTGCTATGCAGACGACAGCACTGGTGATGCCTTATATACTGGCCGTGCCAATATTTCTCGAGAAAACGTCGCCGAGTATCGGGACAAACTTGTGTCTGAAGTTGAGTCTTTGCTGAACAAAGTCTCGGATTGGGGGCGACTAAATCTAGTCCAGTTCTATCCCCAGAAGATACAAGTTTGCGCGTTTACCGCTAAAAAGAACCCCTTTGTCGTATCTCCTCAGTTTCAAGGCACTCCCCTTGCTGCCTCAGCTAGCATCGGAATCCTCGGAGTCGACATATTGAATAGTGTGCAGTTTCGTGGTCACTTGGAAGGGAAGGCCAAATTGGCCTCTAAAAAGCTTGGCGTGTTCAGCAGAGCGAGACAGTATTTCATGCCGGCACATCGCTAGCAACTTTACAAAGCGCAAGTTCGTCCTCACATGCAATACTGTTCTCATCTCTGGGCCGGGGCACCCCAGTGCCAGCTCCTTCCACTTGACCGCATCCAGCGCAGAGCGGTTCGAATCGTCGACGACCGAGTTCATTCTGATCGGCTCGATACACTGGTACTGATATTGCATCCCTTTGCATTTTCTATCGAATTTACCACAGGGAGTGCTCTGAGGAACTGGTCGGATTAATTCCAGCCGCCAAATTTCACGAACGCACTTCGCGTCAAAATTCACGATACCACCCTCCATCTGGATGCTTGGCGGTCCACGACTGTACGTTTTACTAGGAGTTTTCTTCCTCGTACAACTTCTCTGTGGAATTGTTTACCACCGGCGATTTTTCCGGACCGATACGACTTAGGGACCTTCAAGAAAAGAGCTTACACCTTTCTAAAAGGCCGGCAACGCATCTGCAATTCCTCTGGTGTTGCGGTTTTTTATGGGCGGCGGTAGTCACTTACGATCAGGTGAGCCGCATGCTCGTTTGCCCACTCTTCTATAAAAAAAATATATCAAAAAACATGCGAATACTGGCGTTTTTCTGGCAGTGTGGTATATAATACTACACTAATATGTTATCAAGCAGTCTGTCCAGTACTTTCGACATAATAGTGGACAAGGATATTGACATATAATTCGAAATATCAGAGGCATACCCTGTCTCATTTTTAATAATAGGCACTGCAACAGTTTTAATAAGCTCCGCCGGTAAGTAACTATGACTTAAAAATAAACTATAAAACATAGCAACATAGCGAGGTAAGTGAACACCAGCATATTTCAGGTGTTCAATGCTCAAACCATCATAACCGGGTGATTTCCTTCTTACATTCGTTGCAGTGTCTCTAATGATATTATCCAAGCTCCCAGATAGGGTTCTTGGCTAATATATTAGCCAAGAACCCTATCTGGGAGCCATCCGGATAGGAAGCCCGAGCATCGGTCACCCTCTCAGTATTTAGTACTGGAGGCTCGACCATAAAATGCTTACGAATGGCATAAGCGATTTCAAATGGCCCACACCCCTGCCACACTCACAGGGAGGCTCGTCTTGTGATTTAAATTTTAGTGGAATCCCAGAATTTACTAAACTGTTTTTGCCAATGAAACTGAGCAATTTTGCCCATTTTCATTTATAGTTGATGGTCCTGTAGGGATTTTAATTAGATGTATAATTATTGAGTTATACTTCGAGTACATTGTCTATTTATTTCATACCTTTCCTACGAACTGGTTCTCCTATAGTTCCTGGAACTGGTTGGTAGGAAAGGTATGAAATAAATAGACAATGTACTCAAGTATAAGAACAAACTGAGCAATTCCCTTTCTGAGGATTTAAGCATCAGTCTGGTGATGCTGCTGATGCTATTACACACATCCCTTCACTCTAGCTGGAAAGGGCCCCGAGAATTGCACTGCCTAAGGGCCCCGACATGGTTAATCCGGCCCTGGGCGAGACTTACGTTTAAATGTTGTCCTCTATGGTGGCACTACTCAGGAGGCGTACAGCATCGTTCCGGGTGGAATCTTGCAACTCAAATTTCGAACACTTTTCGATGAGCTAGAGACTTGAAATTTTGAACATCGGCTCAGAATCGGATGACAATGTAGAAATAAAAACGTGGTATATTATTATTTTTTGTACAAAATAAAAAAAATCAATTGTTTATGTGTGAAAAAGCGATATCTCCGAAATTAGTTAAGTAATAAAGGTGATTTTTTTAATGTACCCATAAAGTACTTTACTCTGTAGTAAGACACTCTTATTCTGTCTAAGAGTCTGTCTGGGCTGGTAGCCTCCTCATGCCTATTTGTATATCCTCCTCATGCCAAACAGCAGTGCTTACAGGCTGGTGAGAGGCATTCTATCTTAGTCCTCAATATCAATGCTTCTGTAGCTTTCTTTGTTTGAAGTTGGTTGCGGTGGCCCATGGGCGTACAGTAGCCAGTTATTAGCAGCTGAAAGCTCGTTTGTCACTTCAAATATGAATTCGAACAAAAAGTACCCTTATAAAGTAGTCCCATAAAATTTCGGAACCAAAAACAATTTGAGACGATTATACGAAAAACTTACGAGGTATTCCTTGAGAAGGGCTTTTAAGCAGAGACAATAGTTGCAAAACTTTTTACTGTGAAAATATCATACACTCACAACACGAACAGTACTTATAGGTGTTTTTACTTATTTGCAAACAAACATGAGTGCTATAAAAATAATTTTACTTAACTATTCCTAAACACTGTAAGCACCAACACTGTTTCACCAACATATTTATTCATCTAGTTTACGGTAATATAATTATTTTAAGCACTAGTTATAATTAAGAAAGTAACAAAAAGCCGATACAAAGAAAATATATCACAAAATATTTTTATCTCTATGTATAAAAATCAATTGCTGTACGTTGGTCTCCCTAAAACCAGAAAACGGCTGGAACGATTTTGATGAAATTTTTTGTATGCGTTTGATTGGGTTCCTGGATTGTTATGAATTTCAGTTGGACCCGGTAGGTGGCGCTGTAGTCGAAATCCAGAAATCACCCTTGCGAAGCCGGGCGGATCATTAGTTCATAATAATTATTAACATTTTCCTATTATATACCTTATAGGGAGGTATGTTCGAAATCAGCGTTTCTAATTATATTCATATATATTCAAGTTAAGATAATAAAAATTGATTTTTATTCTTTTTTGTGTAAATATTAAAGCAAAAATTACGTAGCCGCAAGGCTGGCAATATTAAATTACATGGGTTTTATTCACAGTTGTACACAGAATTATCACAAAATGTCTTATTTATATAATACATCGTAACATATAGTAATCATTTCAATTTCTCTGCTTGTATGGCGAAAGCTAGAAGTTGCGACTTCGATAGTTCCCATCTATTAGAAAATGGATAATATATCATTCCATAAGTCAACTCAACGTGGCAATTATCTGAAACAAACAAATAATCCGAGTTATTTATGTGTTGAAAATATCTTCAATATGTCGGAAATATCGTGAATACATAAGAAAGGTTAGTTGTTAAAAAATAGTAAATGTGTGTGTGAATTCTCTCAATGTAACACAGGGCTGCCTCTTAGCAACACCATCCTCCTTGCCTGCACCAGAAGAACCACCACAACGAACAGAAACATGACACATCTTAGGGACTCACAGAATGACTAAGCCGAATTTGTTGCGAACGACGCCTACAGTGAACTTTATGCTGCACAAATGAGTGGGGGTATCTCGATATACCATCAATTATTCTACCACGCAACCATTGATATGACACTCCGCTAGAGTGATACAAGCTCTCGCCCACTCTCGATCCATCTGGTATTTTATAGACGCGTCGATATAAATAATTAAAAAAATACTGTTAGAAAATATTGTTAATTTCTTATTTATAAATAAAGAGATAGTAATCCACAAGACGGTAAGCAGCTACTGCAGACAATAGAACTGTAACAAACTTCTAACATAAATTATAATTGATTCATTGCTATAGATGTATTGTCACTTCTGAGTACTAAATCTGGCTTTGGAGCCACCAAACTAAACATGAACCTACCAACCAGAACACAAAAGTGGATGCGTTGCTACTTGGCGACAGGCGGTAAATGTAAACATACAAGACTGTTGGGGCAACGCGAAAAAATAAATGAAGAATAAAAAACGTGTACAGTTCACACGCGGTAACGTGAAACCAGCAGAAAAAAAAAAACTACGAGAATGAGACTAATGTGGAGTATCGGGAGTAGGATAATTGTAGTGTTTCTTTATTATAATAGTGTTACCAAGTTTAAAAATTATTTTACATTTTATTTTTCATATTACGTTAGATATTATATTTAATTAACTAGAAAATATTTAAGTAACTACTTAAATATTTTCTAATCAACAAAATGATTGGCCATGGAATGATTTGGACGAGACTAAAATCAATTTTTTTTTTAATAGGATACGGTGACAAACGAGCACACAGTCCACCTGATGGTAAGTAGTTGCTGTGGCCCATAGACATCTACATTTATCCTCCTTTGCGAATCAAAATGCAGATGCGTTGTCACCCGTGAGGCCTAAGATGGAATGCCTCTTTTCCAGTAAAAAGGGTCTCCGGTGCTCTACACTCACCATACGAAACACAGCAGTGTAGTTACTGCTTGTAATGTTTATATGTGGGTGACAAATAGTGCTGTACCGTCTATCTTATGCTTCCACATACAGCCCGCGGTGAAGGATCATGTCTCAGATCAATATATCATCATTGGCAACATGCATTGACGAGAAAATATATTGTGATCTCCCGAACGCTGCCCATCTGAGTTAAATCCGTCTATTGACCTCTCGGTCGAAGTTGGAATTATCTAGTCAGACAAGTTGTACTGGATAAACATACTCGTCGATACCTTCGAGCTCGAGGAACCGATGGCGAAGAAAGGTTCTCGTAACGGTAGGCGAAGTGTAGGGTGACCCGTCACTAGATGGAGTGACGACCTGGTAAGACATGCAGGAAGTCGATGGATGCAGGTGGCTCAGGATCGTGCTTTGTGGCATTCCTTGGGGGAGGGCTATGTTCGGCAGTGGACTTGCGAAGGGCTGTATGATGATGAAGAAGAAACTAAATTACAGATGTAGATTAGACCGAAGGCCCCCACTCCCACACAAGAATTTCACCTACATTGTGGAATCATTTAACATAAATAAATTGCATCATTGGCAAACATCGAATACAGTAACAATGCATCTGCATTTTGATTCTTAATCAGGGATAGATGTGGGTCTTTATAGGCTGGAGCATCCACTGACGTCAGGTGGAGTGTCTTCGCTTGTCACCCTTATTCTATTAAAAAAATCTAAGCTAGAAACTAGACATGGAACTAGTAGTGATTCGCCGAGAACTAGGCCACAGGGTACTCGGCCTAGATTTGGCTGAGTACTCTGCCGAATACTCGGCTTTAAAAAACGCGGTAGCGAGCGGCGTGCGGTTATTTCCCTTACAAACTATACCCAAATAGGGCCAAAAAACTAGTGATTTTGCATCACAATCTTCCTTTCTTAAATTTTAAATATTAGTAATAATGATCTTTATATATAAAAATTATGTGTCACGTTGTTTGTCCGCAATGGACTCCTAAACTACTGAACTGATTTCAATGAAATTTTGCACACTGTGTGCATTTTGGTCCAACTTGAGAGATAGGATAGTTTTTATCCCGATAAATGACCCTCAAAATTTTTTATTGTGAACTTAAGAATTTTTATATGAAGGGTCGTTGGAAAGGGTAGAACAACGTCTACCTGGCGAGCTAGTTTCTATTATAGATTCTTATGTACGTTCTAAATATTTCTGCTGCTTCTCATGTTCCTGATGTTTTAATGTGTCTAATATAATAATAAAAACTGGCTTTCTGTCTATTTTTCTCTGGAATATAATTAAGACCGAGTACTCGGTACTCGGCCGTTAATACTCGGTACTTGGCCGAACCCTAAAAAAGGCCGAATCCGCCAAGTACCGAATCCAAACCTACTAGAAACAATATTTTTTAGGCTTTACAAATAGTTGATTTAATATAGAATGTAGCAGCCATACCTAGAACCAATGCACTACTGATTTATTATGTAGTTTAGCTTAAAACATAGAAATTAAAAATATATTACTAACTTCTTTCCAACAAAAAAGTGAGCTCCGGCGATGTCATAAATTTATCATACTGATGAGTGCCTCGAGGTATTATATTTAAAACATATTCTGCAACATATATTCCTAATATTTGGGTGATTCTTGACCTGTTTGGCGTAGTAACAAATATTTTTCCACCAGGCTTAAGTGTTTCAACACATGCCTTTACAAATATTTCTTTATTGTAGACATGTTCTATTACTTCAGAGGCAACAACTGCATCATAATAATCTTTACGTTCTTGAGAGTGCTCCTGAAATTGTAGAAATTGATTGATTTAAATTTACCAGAACACAAGTGTCAAGTTCTTCAAGTTTTACATACTGCACATAACCAAAAAATTTAATGTATTTAAAAAAATTAAAATTACCTCAACAGTAGTGCAGAAATATGAAGGCAGATTATTTGCTAATTTCGGATTATTTTTACTATGTTCCGTTGCCAATTCTATAAGATCTTTCCCTGCATCAATACCAGTAACACTTGCTCCTAATTTCGCCAAACCCTAAAAATATATACATTAATGTTTCTTCAATTACATTGTTTATAAAGAATAAAATATGTTGAGTAATATGGCTTGCAGAGTGGAGGCGGTGTTAGAGAATCTATCACATTACACTTTTCGTGATTGTCGTTAGAGGTGACCATTAGAATCTCCAGAGAGATCTCATGAATTAGCAGTATAACTATTCCATTAACGCCAAACACCCAGACCATAATCATAGGGAGGATTTGCTTTTAATTCAACAAAGGAATAAATACTTACAATAAAAAATTTGCTTCATGGTAAAGTTCCAAATCCAGCAGTGAACTTTTATGGGTTGATGAAGAAGAAGACGGTCTGCAGAGGCAGGGTAGAGAAACTCTCCATTCTTTTGAATGTATTAGAGTGTGAGAGTAAGTGATGTAAGAGTAAGAGTGAAATAGTAAATGTCGGCAGTAATTGCTCTCCTCATTGATGTAATGACAGTATAATAAATTTTTTTAATAAACATTACCCCCACTAAGATTTTCTCCTGTATCGTGGAGGCAGTTTACAAACATAAATTGCACAAGTACAAACATCCACACCCTGAACAATTTTTTGCATGCCATACAAATACTTGTTCCGTGCGGGATTCGAACCCGTGGCCCCGAGCACAGCTACTCATTGCTAAGCCACTGCACCACGGAGCCGCCAACTTTGACAACATCATTTTGTGTATGTAGGATGTAAGCTGATGACAACTGGCATACTCTTTGACAGGTCTATGTAGATTCAGTATTAACTTAAAATGCTGCATGTACTTATAACATTTGTTATTAATGTAAAATATATTTTCTCTTTATTTTTAGCTTTATTTACTCCCTCTCCATAAAAACCTTTACTATGCCACACATGCATGCATGCCATATGCTTTAAAGGGGATACAAAGTTATCCCTTCACAAATTAATATAATAGCTCCACTCTATTAGTGATATTTTGAAGTCAGTTCCTGAAAAGTCTTAATGTTGCTCAACAACTTCCAATATCTAAATCATTTTTGTGACCACAATGTTAATATGGGGAAGAAATGTTCTCTGTGACAAAATTGAGTGACAACCTGGTAAGACATGATAGAAGTCGATAGATGCTTGTGACTCAGGACCGTGTTTTGTGGCATTTCTTGGGTGAGGCTTATGTTCAGTAGTGGACCTTTGAAGGGTTGTAATGATGATGTTAATGCTAATATTGACTAGATATGCATATGGTCAAAAATTCACTTATTTAAAAAGAAATAACACTCTTACCTCAGATAAAATGCCCCCTCCACAACCAACATCCAATATTTTTTTATCTTTTAATGGAGTAGGATCTCTTTCATCTGGAGAACACTGCACCAGACCATCTCTTACAAAGGGTATACTGAAATTTTTTAATACATGCCATTAGAAAATAATATCACATTTAAATTTGACACAGGAGCAGTAATAATTAAATTTAATAATTGATAAGAGTATCCTGGAATTCTCCACACTTGCAGAGATGCATGATGTGAGTGAAGCCTTTTTGTTTGAGAAATGAGAAATCAGGGTTATTTTCAATATTGCTTAATCTTTGTTTTTACTATATATGGATAAAAGATTATCAAAATCTCTATAGACAGCCTGAATGAGGATAATTGCCGTCTTGTTGTAGACTAAACTAGATTTTAAACTTATGGGAACATGGGAAAATTTGGTCTATAGTTTAATAAGAACATAATATGATGTATTAAAACTTATGGGCAGCTGCAATATTCTGATAACAACTTAATTAATAAATAACTGCGGTTGCTATCTGCCTGTCAAGCACGGTAACTATGACAGAACCCTTCCTACGAGGCAATCTATGAAAGAGGCATATGTTCAGCAGTGGACTTTTATAGGCTGTAATGGATGGACGGATGGATATATATGTATTGACAGCTTTTTTATTAGTTATTTCTGCTGTTCATTATCATCATTATTCAACCTCAGTGCAGACGCTCAGAAAAGTGATGGCTCAAAAAACACCAAGGGACATGTGATGCAGTATTCCAGTACATCCAAGATACCATATTACTGATGGCACATGGACATGACATGGACTTATTGTTTGAGCACCCTGAATACACTGATTGCATAATTCTTTGATGCTTTGAACTCTAATTATGTTACATAATGATTTCTTATAATTTCGTAATCTAAAATGTAATCTTTAATTTTTTTCTTTAATTTTAATCTAGAGGTAGCCATGGTTAACTTACATTGAGAAGTCATACACCTCAGTCCCCCCGTGACCGTGGGTGCTATAAAGTGCTTGAAATGTTGGGAATATAAAATAAGTTAATACATGCAATAAAATCCGTAAAACTAGTTTTATTTAAATCTAATTAGGTTAGCACACAGAACATATGATAAGTCAGCCAAAATATTAACTTGGCTCAAGATTGTCAACAACAAGCTGTTTAATGACAAGACTATGTTCCATACAACATTTGCTTTGTGGTTATCATTTGTCAACTTTCTTCTTCATTTGTTCTCAATGACAAGCTTTAAAATTGAGAACATATTATTTTATTGTTGATGTTACTCTTTTTTTCATACATTAAAACCAAAGTTTTAAAAGTGATATTCTTACTGTCCTATTACTTCTAACATACCGTATCAAGTTCAAACTGTGAAGACCTTTTAGTACTCCTTGTTCATCCCACCAGTCTTTCGTAAGCTGTCCATGTCTATACACATCTTCGGGATCAATAGTTGTGTTTGTTTTCTTTTGGTTCTGTTGAGCACAGCTGGGTGATCCATGCATTAAACATTTTTTGACATTGATTGCACTAAAATTACAAAATCCATGTAATCTTTTAAATACATTAATATTAAATGCATTAAATAATTTGGTACGACTTTCCATTGACGTCCGAGTTTGGTGTTGATACGTATTTTTACAGAAAGATTACATTTTTATAAGCACACACACAAAGTTTCAATATGCGGAAACATGTAAGGTATCAAATGACGATTCAATGTTAACTGATTATTATTCAAGCTTACACATTATTATTCTTTTTTACTTAAATCTATTTGATATGATAATTCAATACACAAAAATGTAAATAATTACTTCATTTATATTATTATGTATTAGATGTGTATGCAATCAAAATTATTTTGGCATATAGGGTAAACTACCCAATCGTTGGCACTCCTCCAATTCTTGGCACTTTAGTGTTTAGTTCGAAAAAACAAGGAAACCATACATTATTCAAGTTCGGTATGCATTAAAAAGTAAAATAGTATTATTTTTCTATTAAAAATTGGCCACACTGTTGCAATAACCAATATGGCAATTCAGAAACAACAGCTGACATTTTGTGCTAGTGACTTGGTGTAATTATTTTGATTTTTTCTTAAGGTGAGAGCTTTATTAATCATAGTATATCGCAGCTACTCGGCTAATTGTTGCTTTCAAAATAATTTGATATACTTAATTACACCTTTAGGCATTAGATTTACAGATTATTTCTTGAATATTTTTATCACATTTTATTTATTACCTGTATACCTGTACCAACATATGGAACAATAATTCTATCAAAATTCCTTTATTGGCACTAATGCCAATAATATGAATTTTTCGAATGTTATCAACAAGCGAGTTTATGATATATTTGTAAAGGTTTTAAGTTAAATGATTGTTTGCCCATCGTAAATTTTTTATTTAATAGCAATTTCCAAATGTTGGCCCACTGTGCCAATAGCAAAAGCTAATTATTGGCAGTAGTGCCCATAATAGAATATTGACTGCTAATAATAGGTATTTTATTCATTTAGAGTACGTCGTAAACAATGAAGGAACTAAATTAAAAAAACACCAATAAAAAGAAGTCAAGAGGAAAAATAGAAAAAAAATAAACGAAACCAATATAGTGAGGAAAATATAAAAAGCTTTAGACGCGATTAAAATGACATGGCTAAAATCAAGCAGCAAAACAATATCAGGTTCCTCGAGCTACGTTACAATTTTGCATTAAGAAACCACATCATAACCCTCAGCCTGGTCCGAGGCCAGTACTTAACACAGACTAAGAGAATAAATTAAAGAATTGGTTAAATGTTAGCCATCCAAAGGGTTTTCCTAAACGAAAAGATCAAAAGATAAGCGTTAATAAATAGCGTTAGTAAATAGTAATAGCGTTTAAGAATTTATATAAAAAAGCGGCCGATCTAACCCGTTCAGGGACAACATTCGCAGAGATAAATGGCTTAAACTCTTCTTACAGCAACACACGGAAATTGTTGGTAAAGCTCCTGAAGCTATAACAGCGGCAAGTGCTGCAGTATTAGAAAATGATATAAAAGGATGGTTTCAAAAAATTGAAACGGGACGGACTCCAACGCACATCATCCCCTTTGGGGAATGGAAAAACCAAATGAACGAGGTAAAGTTTTAGTCGAATATTTATTTAGTACTAACCTAACCATTTTAAACATAGGTTCTGAACCTACTTTCATAAACAAACGCTGTCGCACTATAATCGACCTCACACTTGCAACAGAAGGAGCAGCCAAACTAATTACGGGATGGCATGTGTCGAGAGAGGCCTCATGCTCAGACCATAGATGGATCTGCTTCGCACTACAGGTCGATATCCCCTCTACACCACCATGGAGAAATCCCCGCAAGACAGATAAAACAAAATACCTAAATAGGCTGACGTCTTTGCTAGCGGATTTTGAGGGGATAAATACTATAGCAGATCAGTCGCTCCTAGAAGAACAGGTAGCAGCTGTTACTAAGGCCATGATAGACAGCTACCATGAATCATGTCCAGAAATCACTCCACCAAGACATGCCGAGGTAAAACAACCGTGGTGGGGTAAAGAACTCGATAGAAAACGTAAGAAGGTAAGAAAAGCTCTAAATAGGGCCATGAATACCTCAATGGATGAAGACTGGCTATTATATAAGAAAGCTAAGTCTGAATACAAAAAATGTAGCAGGTATCGACGCTCGATTGGGTGGCGTAAATTCTGTGGCAACATAGAAACCTGCAAACAAGCAAATAGGATTAGGAATATTCTAGCTAAACAGAACACGTCGGGATCTATGTCTCTAAAGAAACCCGACGGTAGCTACTCAACATCGCCGGATGAAGCCCAACGCATCCTAATTGAAACGCACTTCCCAGGTTGCTGCGTAACCCAGGAGGCAAACCGGCATGACGACATACTGACATCAACAGCAGAAGACTGGAATTTAGCACAGAGAGTGGTAACAATGGACAAAATCCATTGGGCCATTCACAGTTTCCTCCCCTATAAGGCGGCAGGACCTGACGGCATATTCCCGGCACTCCTACAGTGGGGGGGTAAAGCCCTAATAGTCAGACTTGCTGCCATAATGCGAGCCTGTCTTGCTCTTAAATATGTTCCTAGGGGATGGAGGGAAGTGAAAGTTACATTCATACCCAAACCAGGTAAGAGCGACTACACTGACCCTAAATCCTACAGGCCCATTAGCCTCACATCCTTTCTCCTAAAGACGATGGAGAGGATGTGTGAAAGGGAATTAAGGGGGTCGGCGCTAATGAACTTACCACTGCACGACAAGCAACACGCCTACAGTCTAGGCAAATCAACAGAATCGGCCCTTCATAAGGTAATTACAAAGATTGAAGAGGCCATCCAAAACAAAGAAATATGTCTAGGTTCCTTCATAGATATAGAAGGTGCTTTTGACCGAACGAACTTCTCCAGCATAAAAGGTGCACTCGGTAGACACAAAGTTGAACCGGCACTGATCGACTGGATAGTTTACATGCTCAGTACACGAATAATAAAGATTGCTGGTGAATCTCAACCAATCCAAATTAAGAAAGGCTGCCCGCAGGGTGGGGTTCTCTCACCTCTCCTGTGGAATATGGTCATTAATGAACTCATCAGCAAATTAAATAACAATCACTTCTATACAGTAGGTTATGCTGATGACCTGACAATACTGGTCTCTGGAAAGACAGCAAGCATAACGTGCGACCTGACCCAAGCGGCTCTCCGTATAGTGGAGAGATGGTGCAGGGAACACGACTTAACCGTCAATCCAAATAAAACGGTTTTAGTTATGTTCACACAAAAACGAAAGCTGAATAACTATCATCCTCCAAGTCTTTTTAGCACAAAACTCCAGCTATCCTCTGAGGTAAAATATTTAGGTCTTACCTTGGACAGCAAACTTAACTGGAATAAACACATAGAAAACAAAACCAACAAAGCTAGTATAACTTTCTGGCAATGCAGAAACATGATTGGCAAAAGATGGGGATTGACGCCAAAAATCATACTGTGGCTTTACAAAACTGTAATTCGGCCCATGATCACATACGGCGCTCTGGTATGGTGGACCAAGACAAACGAAGCCACCATAATTAAAAAGCTTCAGCGCTACCAGAGACTGGCATGTATGGCTGCCACAGGCTGCATGAGAACTACGCCAACAGCAGCCTTAGAAGCGATGCTGGAGCTAACTCCGCTTCATCTACATATACAACAAGAAGCGACTTTAGCTGCCATCAGACTTAAGACCCTAAATCTTTGGAGTAAGAATAGTGTCCCTCATACAGGCATAATTGATAGAATTCACTCAAAAATTCCTATCCTACAAGCCAAATACGATAGGATTCCTAAACAATTTGTTTTCGATAAGAAATACAAGATACAGTTAAATGAAAACAACCAGCCGGAAGGATTAAGCCCAAAAGAGCTTAGAATTTTCACCGATGGTTCTAAAACAAATGAAGGTGTAGGTTCTGGAGCTTTCTCTGAAGACCTCAATATTCACATATGCACACCGCTGGGTACCTATAACACGGTCTTTCAGGCGGAATGTATGGGTATCATTCAAGCGGCCATAGCAATAGATGCTAGGAAGGTTAATGACTTCCCCATCAGAATACTGACCGACAGTAGGGCGGTACTCCAAGCCCTGAGATGCAATGTGGTGAACTTGGGACTAATATATGAATGCCATCAACGATTAAATGAGGTATGTAAAAACAACAATGTGACCCTGCAATGGATAAAGGGACACAGTGGATCCAGAGGCAACGATGCAGCAGACGAACTGGCTAGAAGAGGATCGGCTTTGGCCACTATAGGGCCGGAACCAATCATACCAATCCCCTTTGGTAACGTTTGTTCACTGGTACGTAGACACTTCACTAATCAACACGCTCAGCTTTGGAAAAATCTAGTAGACTGTAGACAAGCTAGGGATGCCCTGCCTGAAATTAACAGTCGCTTAACAAAAGTTTTAATGAGACTGAACAAGCCGCAGATTAGGATAGTAACAAGTGCTATCACAGGACATGGCACCTTTAACAAACATTTATTTACTATAGGTGTTACAGATAGTCCCCTGTGCAGGGCATGTATGGGGGAGGAAGAAACGGCGGCCCACGTGCTAATGAAATGTCCGGAGGTCGCTACATACAGGGCTAAACATCTCGGCACGCCGGGATCACTCCCCGAAGTTGCATGCAACATCAAGGGCCTGTTGAGCTTCTTCGGAGAGATCTCATGGCTCGAATAATCACATTATTCCTGCCCACACGCAAAATACGCGCATAGACGTGGAGTTGCGGAAAACAGCCCGTCGTAAACTAAACTAAAAATTGAAATATATCTAAAAGCTCACGGTTTGTTTGAAATTATATCAGACCTGAAAAGTGTCTTGAATGGTGACAAAATCAGTTTTGTTCTTTGCACAAAAACAGGTGTGGTCTTGGCACCAAAGGGTGCAAAGAATGTTTACGAAATCGACCACGCCCCAGATAAAAGTTCACTAACAGTGATGTTTAATTTTGCTGCCAATTGTGAAATCACCCCACCTATGTGATATTCCCGTACAAGCACTTGCTAAGGAACTACAACAACAGCATAAAAATTAGACAAAACTGAACAAATGCTAAAAAAGAAAAACGTGTCAAAAAACACGAAACTACGGAATCTGCAAAAAGAATATTATTTTCATATAATATATTAAAATGAAGTAGAATTGATACAAGAAAAAGATAAAAATAAAATAGAATTAATACACAAAGAAGATAAAAATAAAGTAGTATTGAAACAAGAACAAATTAATACAGAGAAAAGGGAAACTAATAAAGAAAATTACACAGAAAATAGTCTGAAACAAAAACTAAATTTTAACAGTATTGAAAAAGAAAAATATGATATAAAGAAAAAATAATTAAGCAAGTGCTAAATAAGCCAAAGAAAGAGGATACCAAAAGTATTTTGAAGAATGTTTTATATTCTGAGGAAGCATTGTGCAATATGGATGAAGACGAGAAATTGGATGATGATAGTCATATCAGAGCTAACAAAAACTTAAGCATAACTGAAATTGAGAAAATGTTGACCGATGATTAAGAATAAAATACTACTTTTTAATCGGTTCCAGTAAGACTGTAAACTACCTACATAAAATACTAAAATAGGTAGGGAGAGTATTAATTGAGTAAGTTCTTAATCAGACTGATTGATATTTTAAAGGTAGGTATTAAAAGATCTCAAGTATAGCCATTTAAGTACTGACAAAGAGAGACTGCCAAAATGAGTACTTAGAATAAGACAGTGTTAATGTAATAAGAGTTGAGTTTAGGTATTTTATGAAAACTTTACGGTAGAAAACGTACCTAAATAAAAGCAGATATTTACCTAGTAAAACAGTGTTTTAATTATACCCTAGGTATACGTACGTATTTATTTTATTTTATTGATAGGTAGGTACCATCTCCTACTTTAACTACATGCCAATAATTAGACGAGTAGATGCCAATATTGAGAATTTCTATGCCAATAATAGGATTTTCTGTAGTCTTTAGGATTTTAGTGTAAAATATTTATTTAATATTATTCAATCACATAAAAATGATTACGAAAACGAGGAGTAATGTATTGTCTTTGATTCTGTCACGTTTTGTCTACTAGCTATTGTAAATAAGATTTTATAGTAATTTAATTTCCAACTGACACGAAGCTCACTCTTAAAGTGCCAAGAATTGGGTGGTTTACCCTAAATAAAAATATTTGTAGCAAAATATTGATAAAACTTACCATCTTGTCTGTAGAACATTCACTATGCTAGGGATTCTTGGGACTAGTTTCATTTTTAACATTTATAAGTACATTGGTAAAAGAGATTTTTTTATGTGCTTAACAGAGATACAGTTTTCTAAAAATAATAATAGTATATTAATTATAAATGCGCTAGCACTTCTTACTAGTTTGTGATTATCACAAACTATATAGAAACACGTGATCACAGAACACTAATACCCACTAATACCCTTACACGTGATTATAAAGTAAACAAAACACAATATCCAATATCGATAAAAACTATGGATGTGCCAACATGGAAAAATTACAACTCGCAACTCGAGTTGAAATTCACGCAACTCAAGTTTAAACTCGAGTTACGCAATTCGAGTTAGCAGTATGAAACAGAGTAAAGGATTTGTTACAAATTACTTTTTTATGAATTTGTTTTCTATATAGCTCTTTGGTGGGTTGGGATAACTATAATTACCAAACTTATTATATAGGATTGAAATAAAAAAGTATATTTAGTATCTATCACATACTTATGTATTTTTGGTTTTAATATTAGTTAAAGTAAGTACCTGTATTTAACGACAAACTCTTCAGCTCTTCACGAAATAATATTAATGTAGCTTTAAGATGTAGGTACATAAGCTACATCTATAGTGTATTATCTATGAGCTACATCTAGTTTAATTATCACAGTAAAAATATTCTTAAATAAATTCAAACTTTTTCAAATTCAAAATATTTATTGTAAATTAAGTGTTACATTTGGCGTTAATTTAAAATGTGATGATGTATCTTACAACCTAAACACCCTTTTCGGGTATTATAATAATAGGTCTGTGACTTACGTAACTATAATGATCATAATTAATAAAAATTATAAATGAAATTAAATTACACAACTTAGCTATTATAAATCTCTAAATAACAAATTGTTTTGGCTGTAACTAAATACTATTTGAAATACAAAGCGCGCCCACAATGAACGAATCGCACTCTTACTCTTTGCCAAAGAGTATAGTAATTGCTCTTTGCTGGCTCACTTGATTCTTTCATGTACAGTAGCCCTAACTCGAGTTAACACGAGTTAGGGATATTCGATATACATCGATGCATCGAATTCACTCGATGTTTACAATACGATGCATCGAATCGATCCGATGATTTGGAAAGTTATTGATATACTCGATGTATCGATGTATCGATGTATTTTCATAAAACATCGAATCAATGATAACCAGTCAATTGTAAAAAGGTATACTTACATATCACTATTAATATTATAACTTCTAAATCAGAAAAACTAAAACGTGTTCTGATTTAGAAGTTATAATATTAAACCTGTTGGTGGCGTTAGTTGGCAGCTGTCAGTCCCTTAGCGGAATCAAGAAATTGAGATTGGCTGGTTGTGTATTAAAGAGAATCTAAAGAAAATCGTCTGGTCTGCCTTGGTCTTAAGGAGGCTACTCATTTGCGTGCCACAGGGGCAATTTTGACCGAAAAGCGATCGGGGCGATATCAGAACTGTCTCTACACACACGCCTGCCATTCTATGGGAGAGTGTACAGTCTCACTGGACACACGCATTGAAAATGGAGCCAGTTTTGTCAAAATATAAATACGTTTATTTCGGTAATTTTGTTAACAACATAATACTGAGACTTCCCGGTGAGTAATCAGAGGATACGCGTGTTGGGAATGACCCGCTACTTCAAATGAATGAAGAAAAAAAAATAGTAAATAATAATCATAAAATAAACTTCAAATGAATCGGTAAATATAGCCTTGGCTCTTTTTTTTTATATAGAATAAGGGTGACAAATGAGCACAGTCCACCTGATGTTAAGTGGATACTGTGGCCCATAGACACCCATATTTATTGATAAAACAAGTAATTAATTAATAATTACACCCGCAACACAGTCCTTAAAAGCTGTAGCATGACTCTACCAAGTTTAGAAACGTTACGACGTTCAAATAACGTTCTTTCTGCAGTGCTACCACAAAAAAAGACAAAAAGAAGATACTGGGTGAAGAAGCTGCTCTTTATACACTTATCATCAGTGTCCGAATTTCATATTTTTTATTAGAACTGATTGAAATTGCCGTTATTGCGCTACATACGTGGAAGCGGTAGCTGTGATCTAGGGAGCAAGGAAGGTCTTGCGCTCATGTCGCTCTGCCGCAGGGCCGTCTTAGAAAATTGCCCCTGCTTTCATACACACATCGCAATTAAGGAGGCAATTAAGGGTCATTCCCACTCCTACACCCTAGATTGCCCCTGCAGCAGGCAAGTGAGCAGCCGCCTTTAGACCATTTAACCCAGTGGACTCCTCTGGCGTAATTCTGACCCCTCTGCCAAGGTATTGGATTTAAAAGCTTGTGCGTTTATAAAAACTGCTTACGAAATCGATTTTATCATTACAAGAATCGTTTCCGCCGAAATAGGTGCTCTTTAAAAAATGTCGATCGGTGCGGTTAACGTGTTTTTTTTTTATAGGATAAGGGTGACAAACGAGCACACAGTCCACCTGATGGTAAGTGGTTGCTGTGACCCATAGACATCTACATTTATCCTCGATGAGGAATCAAAATGCAGATGCGTTGTCACCTGTGAGGACTAAGATGGAATGCCTCGTTTCCAGTAAAAAGGGTCTCCGGTTCTCTACACTCACCATACGAAACACAGCAGAATTAAGCTGCTATTTTACGCTGGTATTCTGTGAGAGCGTGGTCCTTCCCCGGTCGAGCCGACCCATTCATGTTACAACTATTAAAATACCAGAAATATAGCTGCAGCATGGCTCTACCACGTGTGCATAAAGCAGTCAAAATACTTAAAATTTACAAAAAGATGGAGTTATATTCCATATGTAAGTATTTTTATTATGATGCATGCTTTTTTTTATTGAAACCATTTAAAATAATATCATAAACATTGACCTACTACTAAATGGACCTCGGCTCTGCGCTCAAGTGTCCGAGTCAAAAGAGTTCCAAAATGCAAAAAGAGTTCCAATTGCGTTCCAAAATACCGAACTGTATCACAAAACGAACAAAACTATTTATATTTATAATCTATACAAATAAATAAAATTGAAGTCTCTGTTTGTAATGTAAAAATTACAGTTTTTTACTAAATGCATATGAAAGTAAATACGGTAAGTACTTATAACTAAAATACAATTTTTAAAATTTTTGTCTGTCTGTCTGTCTGTTTGTTCCCCGTAATCTCCGTAACGGCTGGACCGATTTTGACGGGGATTTCACCGGCAGATAGCTGATTTCATAAGGAGTTACTTAGGCTACATTTATTTTAGAAAAGTATTTAGGGTTCCGCACAAAAACATAAAAACCTTAACACGCGAGCGAAGTCGCGGGGAACAGCTAGTTTATATATATTTTCGATAAGGACTATTAATATTTAATCATTTAAAAGTAATATTTTACATAGATTAGTATTTAAATTCAATTCACATTAATTGTAAAATCTAAAAATCATACCGATAATTTTCGTTAGAAGCTGCATAAGATGATAACAGTTTCTGGTTGAAGTTGAAAGGCTGCTAAATTGTCGCAATTAAAATTGTATATATAATACGCTTATATAGGTTGACTCGGGACACATTTTTCGTGTATTTTGTTCTAGGCCCGCCGTCCATTTAGTAGTAGGTCAATGATCATAAATAATAATTTATTTATTCTTTATTGTATTCCTTAATATAAAAGAATACAAAGGGCGGACTTTATGCCTTGAGGCATTCTCTACCAGTCAACCCATGGAGTGGTGAGAATTTGACGTAGGTGTAGCAATATAGAATAAAAACAAAATAAAAAATAAATAAATACATAAAGACATATATACGTCTGTTAACAATATATTAATTCTTAAGATTAAGATACTTTATGTTTCGTGCAATAAAGAATATCTATATAACTGTCTAACATCCTTGAACACACACAAACACACACAAACACACACACACACACACAAAAAAGGTGTGCGGACTGCGGACAAAGACAGTGCCGATGTAAGAGTAGATCATTCAAAATTGGCGGTTGTTTGAATGGAGTGTCAGGAAGATGACTACAGATTTATAATATAAAGTAATAAAAAGTACTCGAGGTTACAAAAACATCGATGTTTCTAACCGATGCATCGAAATACATCGATGCACATTCTCGATGCATCACATCGAAAAAAAACATCGATATATTTTCAAAATGGACACCTCTAAAGCGTCTCCCACACACAAGCGGCTTGCGGTGGCGGCTGACCGTGAGCCGCGGCTCCAGTCGCTGCAACAACACACCACCGCGGTCGCAGCGGCGGCCTGAAATACCATTCGCTGAGGTGTCTGTGCTACGATTGGACGGCAGTAACATGACTAACCGTGACTAAGTCTTATTATATTCTGCAATATTATTATATATTTTGTTTTTAATACTAATGCTTTTGTGATCACGATGCGAATTATCATAAAGTACTGACTAATTTTGCACTGTTTCTATTGAAATCTCTGAATTTAGCACCATTTTTCACGCGGTACACGCGGCCTGTTGTAAAAATTTGCAACTGACCGCGTACTCGCTAACACACCCGCGTTGGCATAAGGGGTGGAGCATGCGGCCGCGGCCAGCCGCTCGCAGATCGCGACATGGCCGCACGGGCTTGCAGACTCACTTACATTGCAAGCGAATACAACTAACCCCCACCGCGGCCGCCACCGCAAGCCGCTCCTGTGTGGGAGACGCTTAACACGAGTAGCTCGAGTTGACCTGACATGACTAATAAAAACATAAAAAATTATCATTATCAAAAATCTACAAAAATCTAAGAAATACGTTTTGACGTTTCACATTAATCATTCCGCAATAACTTTGTACAAGCGTACTCACAAGATTTAAAATAACCTTTTACGCAAATCCAGTGAATTATGAAGTTAACTATGTTTCATTACAACATCTATAGTTGTTTATCACCAATTCAAGTTCAAATCTTACAGATAAAGCAAAATATAAAAAAATTAACCAGTCAACTTTTTTGCCTGTCGTTGTTACAATGATATATCGCTATGTATCTTACCGTACCGTAAAACCGGCCATAATTGCCCGCAATTTTACAAAATTTTGAGATTTTGCTAAAAGTATTTACAAGAATGCGTAATTAAGTTGATCAATATATCAATTAGCATTAAAGGTTTTAAATTACAAAATCTTGTGCCCCTGGCCTTAACAGAATTTTAGAAAAACGTGCTTAAATAGCCGGGCAAAATTATACGCACAACCGTCCAACATTGCTCAGCTTTATTTTTTCTAAAACTATCAGTTCTAAGACTTTGGTAATAAAGTATGTCATGGGAAATTATGCAAAGTTGGAAGGATCATAACAAGTACATAGGAATATCATAAACAATAATATCTCATATTATTATTTATGATATTGTCTAAATAAGAATATCCTACTGCAGTTTAGTTGCAAGAAAGTTTAGTAGATGGCAGTTTATACAATGGTAGTCTTTGAGAACCATTTTCAAACGCATGCGCTTCCGATATAAAAAAAATTATAAACACAAAATATTTTTTTTGTTCTGTTGTTTTGTTGGGTTACGTAAAAAATATCTATTTTGCATTTTGCAAACAGTTTCAGACAGACACACATTATAATTAGTTTGATTTATTTTGTTGTAGTACCAAGATCAAGGTCGCGTCGAATTGTTTACGGTCCTGGATTTTTTTAGTTGATTTGTCCTTAGATAACAGATGAAAATAATGATTATGTATTTATTTTTAATTTTGTTTAATTATGATTATTACATTAATTGGATATGTTTATAGGATAGCGAGTTATGGAGAGGGCTATGCTTGGAGTTTCTCTGCGTGATAAACTTAGAAATGAGGATATCCGCAGTAGACCAGAGTGACCGATATAGCCCAACGGATTAGCAAGCTGAAGTGGCACTGGGCCTGCCATATAGCTCGAAGAACCGACAATCGATGGGGAGAAAAGGTTCTCGAGTGGCGGCCTCGTACCAGAGGACGAAGTGTAGGGCGTCCCTCCACTAGATGGAGTGACGACCTGGTATGCAGGAAGTCGATGGATGCAGGTGGCTCAGGACCGTGCTTTGTGGCATTCCTTGGGGGAGGACTATATTCAGCAGTGGACTTGTAAACGGGTGTAATGATGATGATTGGATTAACAATTATTTATTTATTAATTAAATATTTATCGATAAAATTATAATACTATATAAAAATAGAATAGAAATAAATGTAAGTATAGTGTTTAAAAGTTGGTAAATATGCATACGAGCCGTGGTAGCTGAGGCGGTTGGAATTCGCTGTAAATTTCACAATACGGGAGTAACCCGGGTTCGATCCCTGCCGGCACCAATGAAATTTGAGTGCTTTGAAATTAGGTAATATTTTTTCACCTTCCTGGTTATTGTTGCATACTAAATTGTGTTGTATATTTCTTGTTATCTCTTGTTTATGAATAGTTTCTTACGTGTTATGTAATGTCAAATTTTTGTAATAATTGGTTATGTTGTAAATCTTCTGTTAATAGTTTTGAGTTTTTTTATTTCCCAAAATTATTATTGAATTAAATAGTTTACGCCTACAAATATAACTTTTATTTTTATAACATAATCGTAAAATACTGGTATTCAGCTGAATCCGGTTTGACTGGGAGCCGACTCCAATATAGTAGGAAAAAAGGCCAGACAGATGATGAATCGTACATATTATATAGAACTCATACAGAAAAAAGAAAAACATTTTTTTATTCACGCCATCTAGTGTTCAATCTTCATAAAAAATAGGGACTAGGAATTCAGCCACGTCTGTGTGTGTAAACGACACTATATTCAACGACAGATTTAATATGACCTAGTACAATAAAGTATAATGTCCGAGTACCGCGGGAGCTACTTCTACGACTTAATAATGTTCCAATTACACAAAATCCCAAATAAACTAAAAATTATGACTTCAGCGCCATCTCGCGGGAATATGGCAGAGAGCAGACCGTATGTTTCACCTTAAATTATCAGTTTCTAAGTTCGTCTGGCATTAATCGAAAGAAAACTATAAATGATTACCAACTCTAAAGAATTGATATCGATTTTTCTAAAGAGTCGAATATTCTACGTACCGATTTTTTGGTTTGCATGCCTAGTCCAATAAGTCTGACAGCTATCAAAACGTATTTCTTACGGCTGCAGTACACGTTGGCCGAGCGCGCTTGGCGAGCGCGCTCGGCAAATTTTCGTGGTGCCGTTCACACGTTGGCGTGTTTCATTCTGCGTTGGTAGCAGTAAAGTATTCTGTGGTTGGTAGCTAGATGATGATGGACGTTAGGGTGATTGCGGCCGCTGTAATAAACTTATACTTCACTTTCCTCAGAGTGAACGAAAAAAAAACTACATATACAACAATAATCCAAGTTTGTCCTTTTTATGGTTTCGACCTCAAAAGGAGAAAAGAAACCCTTATAGGATCTACTAGCTGACCCGTGCCCGCTTCGCTGGGGTTTTTTTCAAAATAAAAGATAGCCTAAAAGAAGCCCCTAAGCTACATTATCCCTGAGCAACATAAACTCAGAGACAATTTATAATAATATTTATCATTAGGTAGGTACTCTGAAATCGCAACTATACGTGTATTATTTAATGCAGTTAGGCAAGTTGTTACTCTGGTTTTATTTTTATGTTGCTCATGTTTAGGGTTCCATATAACTGATTCATTGTGACAATCAATCAGTGAACCTAAATATTTCCTCATTAGTCCATGTCGCCATGTTGAAACAATTTTATTAAGCCGACACTACAGTCTACCCCGACGCGTAACTATGAACTGAACACTTGGCCAACGTGTGATTGCTGTTTGCGGCTTGCGCCAAATTTCTTTGATTTGTGCACGGAAAACCGACACTATACGGCTCGTCAGCGAGTGTTGGCCGCAATCGCCAAATATATACAAAGCGGCCCAGTACACGTTGGCCGAGCGCGCTCGCCAAGCGCGCTCCGGCAACGTGTACTGGAGCCATTAGATTTGGTTGAGTATATACTACTTTACCTATGTAGAAAGCCCGTGAGGCAGTGGTAAAATTTGTGATCTAATTATTTATGTCTTATTTGGTTATTGTTTTAAAATTTATGTTTTTTATTAAAATTAATGTCTTTTCGATACCAATGCAACAAAACTGCCTTAACTTATTTTGTAAGTGTTTTTGCATTTCAAGAATACATTTTGTTTGCTTTGTGATAACTTTACTCCAAACTAGGGATGCCGATCTGAGTTCTGAGATCGATTAATATCGTATATCCGATATTGGCCTGACCAAAAACTATATATCAGGCGAAACACTATATTGCTTGTACTCAACAGCCAATCGCGATTTGCGACGATATTGTATCGCAGTAGTATCGAAATCCGAAGTCAAACCGATACCGTATCACGAATGAATACCGAGCAGACTCGATTCTTTTGTTATTTTGGCGCGATTGTTATATGAAATATCAACTTTTGACCTTAATCTAAGGGTAGTGATAGTCGCAATGCACTTGTATGTTGTAGCACTTGCTAACATTTGACCTTGAACTAGAGAGTAAAGAAATTAGGAGCGAAAATTTAAGTATTTTTGAAGTATTCTATTTTTAGTTTCCCGTAGGTAAAACAATCAAGTGAGCTCATTTATTTGTTAGTCTTAATTTTGGAAGTCTTGAAATTAATAATTTGATTTTGTTTTAGAGTTTATTTGTGTCCGTAAAACAATTAATTTTGTGACACGCAGTATAAATGTAAATAATTATTTGTGTATAAGTACCTATTTTGTATTATAGTGCAGCAAGTACATTTTAAAATTAAAAATTTAGCGACTCCTTTATCGGTGTAATAAAATAATTGTTATGATCGAATTCCCTGATCTAAAAGAAAACTGATTTTACTGATAAGAGATTATTTATTATGGTATCTTACTTGTTTTTCATAAAACGAATTTATATTTACATTTGAAATGCAAACATGAAAAAAATTCGTTTTTTAGAAATTGATTTTGACCTTGATTTTTTGTGAATCGATACATCAGCTTACGATTTGAATCGATTTATAAATCGATCTTTTTCGGAAAGCTTGGATATCCCTACTCCAAAGATGACAGCAACTTTTTTATACCTAGCTTTACGGCTCTGGGTTCTAGCCTTTCTGAGCCTGAAGTCACAATGTATAATTATCCTTCATAGTACACTGCTTCACAATATGTTGATGCGTCACAGTGTGCAGCCCTTGAGAGATTTTGACGGCAATTTGAGCCAGCAGACAGCTGACAGTTGGCAATAGTATCTCAAGGCTCCTAAGCAGACAGACAGCTTATCTTGAGAATCACATCACCATCAGAGCACTTGTTTCACAGTTTCCACTAATAGTTCACATGTGCAGATACTTAATACACAAAATCACACCAGTTTTACATATCTAAATCCACTTCAAACTATTATTTAAACAATAATACAAAAGCAGCAGACTTTTCTCGCCAAAGCTTCCGAATTTTATTTACTCCATCAAATCCACAGACTAGCAGACTATTAAGAGGATACTACGCAATACGCACCATAAACTTTGAATATACTGGCGTATACACTACGCGTATAGGGTCCGTGTATAGGCGACCTGACAGCCCGAAAATGCGGGACTAATTTTGATTTGTCATTGTGTGCGTTAGCTAGTGATGTACATTTTACTTACAAGGACTATCGAAAAATGATTGTTAAGGAAGCGGTAAAAAGATTTAAAAAAATTGTTTAGTGCACGAGATTTAGCGACATTTGAGCGATATTTGAAAAATAACCACTATTATATCTTGCGTGCCGACTTGTGCCGACCTGTCATTCAAAATCGGTTACAAAGTCATGAGATTTGGTATCCTTTTTTATCTTGCATTTTTGCCATAAGGAATTTTCTTCTCCCTTGCACACTATGTTGGTCTATACACCAGTATATTCTAAGTCTATGATACCAGAAATAATACACATAACCATAGTTAATATACAAAACACTATTTATCCTAGGGGAGCGGAGCAATTAGAAAGTACTTTTTATATACTGGAAATCTAATTCTATTTCTATGTGAGAAAGAAATATCTTATGACAGCTGTCACATTTATTGGATTATATTATAGGTAACTCTGCCATTGCCTTCCAAGCCCGGATGAGAAAAGAGGAGGGGTGGTTCCGCCAGGGATAAAGAAACACTCAAAAATACCACAAAGAGTCAAGTGTGGTATCTTTATCCCTGATGTCCAGGGTGCCTGGAAAGACTGACACGTCATCGGACGTGTGTTGGCGTACCAGAACTGCTGGGTAAACATCAGGGACTGGCTGCTACTCAAGGCAGATAAGCATATGGACGGGTGGTTTCTCGTTGTTTCGGTGCCGGAGGATTATATTCCGATCCTGATGAAAGTCGGACGCCGTCTCGCATGTGTATGTGGGGCGGTATGCGTATAATTCCAGGGTCGTGGAGGGAAATTCTTTGATACTCCACCAAGCAAACAGGCAGTTGGGGTCATTCTACCCTTTGTTTATTTATCAAACAAAACCAATTTTTTGGTATGCAAGGATCATGTAAAAAATAATGACATAGTTAAATATACTAAGATATTTAAAAAAAAAATAGCTTTTACCGTTTTTAACAATAGACAGGAGTGACCACGAAGTCTATAGGAATGAACATTTTTGGCATTAAAATCTTAAACTATATAAAATAACATCAACACAAACTTCGAGCAACAAATTATTAATATTCACAGTCTTGTAATTATTCTGGACACATGTTAACTAGTCACAGTAGTATAATAAAAAATCAACAAAAATAGACATCACAAGTGACTTCATTTCTGTCCACTCTTCAAAAGATTTTTTCGTCTCTGGACGATGATATATGAAGTTGACTACGTTTTGATATTGGATGGGTATTGTAAATGGAATCATCAGTTGCAGAAAAACCTCAACCAAAAAAATTCTTTTCATCGTTTTCAATTCTTCTAGATTCAGAGAGGACACATAAGTCATATGGAGTTTAAGTTATTTACATTTTCTCTTAATGGTTGTCGCAGATTAATATTGACATCGCTTTTTACATCATTTCCGTAGCACATCTCGTGGAAATTTAACTTATTAAAGATAGTCTGGATGTAAGAGTCGAAGCTGGCGATAAGTAACGAACGCAAACTAAGGTAGCAGTTATTTCTTGAAACTAGTGAGTCCTGGAGGGTTTCATTAGGGAAAGGAGTGACTGTGGTGAACCAGTAACAAGATCTTTTGTTTTATATGTTAAAAAGATGATACCCCATTTCGTGACGGAAACATATTTTGTCGGGTCCGTACCGTAGTCAGTACCCTTGAACGTAAATGTATTACTTTCCAGAAATGGCAGACAACTCCTACACCCTAGATTGCCCCTGCAGCAGGCAAGTGAGCAGCCGCCTTTAGACCATTTAACCCAGTGGACTCCTCTGGCGTAATTCTGACCCCTCTGCCAAGGTATTGGATTTAAAAGCTTGTGCGTTTATAAAAACTGTTTACGAAATCGATTTTATCATTACAAGAATCGTTTCCGCCGAAATAGGTGCTCTTTAAAAAATGCCGATCGGTGCGGTTAACGTGTTTTTTTTATAGGATAAGGGTGACAAACGAGCACACAGTCCACCTGATGGTAAGTGGTTGCTGTGACCCATAGACATCTACATTTATCCTCGATGAGGAATCAAAATGCAGATGCGTTGTCACCTGTGAGGACTAAGATGGAATGCCTCGTTTCCAGTAAAAAGGGTCTCCGGTTCTCTACACTCACCATACGAAACACAGCAGAATTAAGCTGCTATTTTACGCTGGTATTCTGTGAGAGCGTGGTCCTTCCCCGGTCGAGCCGACCCATTCATGTTACAACTATACCAGAAATATAGCTGCAGCATGGCTCTACCACGTGTGCATAAAGCAGTCAAAATACTTAAAATTTACAAAAAGATGGAGTTATATTCCATATGTAAGTATTTTTATTATGATGCATGCTTTTTTTTATTGAAACCATTTAAAATAATATCATAAACATTGACCTACTACTAAATGGACCTCGGCTCTGCGCTCAAGTGTCCGAGTCAAAAGAGTTCCAAAATGCAAAAAGAGTTCCAAAATGCAAAAAGAGTTCCAATTGCGTTCCAAAATACCGAACTGTATCACAAAACGAACAAAACTATTTATATTTATAATCTATACAAATAAATAAAATTGAAGTCATAGGATCCTTTTTGTTAACTATATAAAATAACATCAACACAAACTTCGAGCAACAAATTATTAATATTCACAGTCTTGTAATTATTCTGGACACATGTTAACTAGTCACAGTAGTATAATAAAAAATGAACAAAAATAGACATCACAAGTGACTTCATTTCTGTCCACTCTTCAAAAGATTTTTTCGTCTCTGGACGATGATATATGAAGTTGACTACGTTTTGATATTGGATGGGTATTGTAAATGGAATCATCAGTTGCAGAAAAACCTCAACCAAAAAAATTCTTTTCATCGTTTTCAATTCTTCTAGATTCAGAGAGGACACATAAGTCATATGGAGTTTAAGTTATTTACATTTTCTCTTAATGGTTGTCGCAGATTAATATTGACATCGCTTTTTACATCATTTCCGTAGCACATCTCGTGGAAATTTAACTTATTAAAGATAGTCTGGATGTAAGAGTCGAAGCTGGCGATAAGTAACGAACGCAAACTAAGGTAGCAGTTATTTCTTGAAAATAGTGAGTCCTGGAGGGTTTCATTAGGGAAAGGAGTGACTGTGGTGAACCAGTAACAAGATCTTTTGTTTTATATGTTAAAAAGATGATACCCCATTTCGTGACGGAAACATATTTTGTCGGGTCCGTACCGTAGTCAGTACCCTTGAACGTAAATGTATTACTTTCCAGAAATGGCAGACAACTCCTACACCCTAGATTGCCCCTGCAGCAGGCAAGTGAGCAGCCGCCTTTAGACCATTTAACCCAGTGGACTCCTCTGGCGTAATTCTGACCCCTCTGCCAAGGTATTGGATTTAAAAGCTTGTGCGTTTATAAAAATTGTTTACGAAATCGATTTTATCATTACAAGAATCGTTTCCGCCGAAATAGGTGCTCTTTAAAAAATGCCGATCGGTGCGGTTAACGTGTTTTTTTTATAGGATAAGGGTGACAAACGAGCACACAGTCCACCTGATGGTAAGTGGTTGCTGTGACCCATAGACATCTACATTTATCCTCGATGAGGAATCAAAATGCAGATGCGTTGTCACCTGTGAGGACTAAGATGGAATGCCTCGTTTCCAGTAAAAAGGGTCTCCGGTTCTCTACACTCACCATACGAAACACAGCAGAATTAAGCTGCTATTTTACGCTGGTATTCTGTGAGAGCGTGGTCCTTCCCCGGTCGAGCCGACCCATTCATGTTACAACTATACCAGAAATATAGCTGCAGCATGGCTCTACCACGTGTGCATAAAGCAGTCAAAATACTTAAAATTTACAAAAAGATGGAGTTATATTCCATATGTAAGTATTTTTATTATGATGCATGCTTTTTTTTATTGAAACCATTTAAAATAATATCATAAACATTGACCTACTACTAAATGGACCTCGGCTCTGCGCTCAAGTGTCCGAGTCAAAAGAGTTCCAAAATGCAAAAAGAGTTCCAAAATGCAAAAAGAGTTCCAATTGCGTTCCAAAATACCGAACTGTATCACAAAACGAACAAAACTATTTATATTTATAATCTATACAAATAAATAAAATTGAAGTCATAGGATCCTTTTTGTTAACTATATAAAATAACATCAACACAAACTTCGAGCAACAAATTATTAATATTCACAGTCTTGTAATTATTCTGGACACATGTTAACTAGTCACAGTAGTATAATAAAAAATCAACAAAAATAGACATCACAAGTGACTTCATTTCTGTCCACTCTTCAAAAGATTTTTTCGTCTCTGGACGATGATATATGAAGTTGACTACGTTTTGATATTGGATGGGTATTGTAAATGGAATCATCAGTTGCAGAAAAACCTCAACCAAAAAAATTCTTTTCATCGTTTTCAATTCTTCTAGATTCAGAGAGGACACATAAGTCATATGGAGTTTAAGTTATTTACATTTTCTCTTAATGGTTGTCGCAGATTAATATTGACATCGCTTTTTACATCATTTCCGTAGCACATCTCGTGGAAATTTAACTTATTAAAGATAGTCTGGATGTAAGAGTCGAAGCTGGCGATAAGTAACGAACGCAAACTAAGGTAGCAGTTATTTCTTGAAACTAGTGAGTCCTGGAGGGTTTCATTAGGGAAAGGAGTGACTGTGGTAAACCAGTAACAAGATCTTTTGTTTTATATGTTAAAAAGATGATACCCCATTTCGTGATGGAAACATATTTTGTCGGGTCCGTACCGTCGTCAGTACCCTTGAACGTAAATGTGTTACTTTCTAGAAATGGCAGACATATGATCGAAATGGGTTTCATCAATAGGTGATATTTGGATTCCCTTGCAGTTTTCTTGCAAACAAGTAATTAATGATTCGCAATCAGAGATGTATCGCCCAACTGCTACTTGAGCATCTGCTGTTCTCTTGATGCATATTCCAATGCTGTCTGGGGCGCCTTGTCGTGACTTTTTGTAGCATTCTCAACTTAGAATGAGCTAAACAATTGTTAAGTAACAAAATCCTGAAAATGAAGATGTGGAGCTTTGCGGAACTGGTTACAAAGGCGGTGTTTAATTTATAAGTCCATTCTCAGTTTCTATGAGCTTTTTTTCTTTTCACAGTGCTTTCGAGTACGTTCTTGCCATTGTTTAGGTACTTGTTTGTGCATTCATGGAGTCAGGTTATTGATATTTTCTGCTAAATCTGACTCTTTCTTGTATTTATTGTTATCCCTATCAGTTTTATTTCTTTCTTCTAAAATAGCTGTAGTAATTTTTCATCTTTTTTAGGGTTCCGTACCTCAAAAGGAAAAAACGGAACCCTTATAGGATCAATTTGTTGTCCGTCTGTCTGTCTGTCTGTCTGTCTGTCAAGACCCTTTTTCTCAGGAACGCGTGGAGGTATCAGGCTGAAATTCATATCAAATACTCAAGGCTACTGTCCCTTGGAGCTGTGAAAAATCAAACTTCTAAACCAACGCCATCAAAAGATACAGCCGTTTATGCCGCAAATTTTCGACGTTCGCAAGGGAATCAAAACCTATAGGGTACTTCCCGTGAACTCAGAATCTTAAAATTTGGTACGAAGAACAAATAAAGGAAAAATTGCGAAAAGCATAAATTTTTAGTTACATCATATAATAAAAACATTTTCAATAATTTTAAGCTTATATATCTACGGATTTGTTCGGAACCCTCGGTGCGTGAGTACGACTCGAACTTGGCCGGTTTTTTTTTCTTAACCCATTCCCTCTTTGTCTGTCAATATTTTTTTAACCACTTAAGGATAAAATAAAATAAAATTAAGATCTGTGTTTCAGGTTTGCAGACTGTATAGTTTTGAAGATTTTGTGATTATTCAGTCAAAATGTGATTCAGTAGTATTTTAAAGTTTGATGAAATATATGTTAGAACCTTGATCTATTACTAAATTTCGTTGATTTATTAATTTATATAAAACTTTATATAAAGTTTTTATATAAATTAATAAATCCTAACAATGTTTAAATTTGGTAGAATTTCTAAGTAAAAGAAGAACATAAAATTAGATACTTATTTGTTAACGTGTCTTATAAATTCATGACAGCTACTCCAATACAAAACATTAAGCACACCTATTTTCTCAAATTTCTCGCCACACCTGGTGGAGACAACCTTAGAGATAACGAACAAAATCGACATTTAATTTCTTATTATTATCTAATATAATACCCGAGCTGCCCTGACAAGCGTTATTTAATTGATTAATGCATAATAAACATAGGTGGTAGTCACTTCGGTCGACTGTCGTCACTTCTGTCAGCAAAGCAGTCGTCAGAATTGACTTCGACAGAAGTGACAAATTTTAAATCTATTTAGGTTAACAGCTACACTTTAGGGGTAATAATGTCCATTATTGTTTTGAAATTATGTAGAATAAAATAGAATAGAATAGAATAGAATAGAATAATTTTTTATTCAATATAGATCACATGTGTAATTCTTGTAGAAAGTCATTTTTTACTTTACCACTAGTTCGAAAAAAAATAACCTCTGCCCTGGGAAGAACCAGCAAGAAACCCAGCGGGATTTTTTTTTAAAGCAAATTTTACATTAATGGTTGTACAAACTATACAGGGTATTTTTGGAACGCTCCCGAAAACTAAGACAGGCGACAACACCAAGTATACCTTTGATCATGGGTCACAAATAAATTCGATCCTGATGAAAAAAAAAATCATCTTTTTACAACGTTTTATTAGCTTTATTCACGCGCCATCATGTTAGTACAGCTAAATGAAACGATAATTTCATAAAAAATATCATGAAAATAATGAAACATAAAACCAGCAGTGGAATTACTGAATTGATATCACCTGATCAAAGGTCAATGTACGCGCGAACGCAAATTCGCGCGGCCCGCAACTAGCGGGCCATACCACAATACCTAATAATTTACAACACTTGTCTAAATACCTAACTTATCTACTTAACCTACTATTTTGCCACTGTGCTTGTCTCCACGTAGCCACTTTAATCCGAATTTACAGGTTAAATAACCCAAATAACTGGTTCGATTCCCCGCTAATGAAAAAATACTTAAATGAAATGTAACCAAGGTTGGAGTCATGCGTTTTTATTCATCGTGTAGGTATGTTTATTATTCTCATTTATTCAGTTATGTACCTATTCAGATTAGTCTAGTACTAAGTTATTTAAAAAAATAGTTATGAAACAGCTTACCGCTCTAAATCCTCTGTGGTCTTATGAGATGCGGCTCAAATTGTGCTCCATTCATTTCAAGGTAGATTTGGGTGCAGGCGGGGCATCATCGTGTGGTCTTCGACACAGTCTGAACGTAGTTTCTCGAAAGCATCCACGATCCTTTGGCGCATTTCGTCAGCACTATCACACTCACGATTAAAAACCCTTTCTTTCACATACCCCACAAAAAGAAGTCTAACGGGGTCAGATCTGGTGAGCGAGGTGGCCAAGCGTGTGGTCCTATTCTGCCGATCTAGCGATCATCAAATAGTTCATTGAGGCGCTCACGGACGAACCTCACGAAATGTGGAGGGGTACCATCATGCTGGAACTATGTGCGGCGATATTCAGCCAACGATAGGTCGTTTAAAATGTCAACCAACTGTTCATTTATAAAGTTTAGGTATCGCTGTCCGTTCAGTCGCTCTGGCAGAAACACTGGTCCCAGTATGCGATCCTTAAATAAACCTGCCCATACGTTAACCGATCATCGGGTTTGGTGCCCGGTTTGTCGAACAGCGTGCGGCTTAACCTCTCAATACACGTGTGTATTTCTTCGGTTCCACAGGCCGTTTCTGGTAAATGTCGACTCATCCGTCCAGATAATGTGCTCAATGGAACCAGGCACACGTTGTTGCTGGTATAATAACCAACGGCAGAAAACTCGTCGGCGGTCGTAATCGCCGGGAACTAAAGCTTGCACTTTGTGCAATTTGTATGGGCGCATTCGGTTACGCTTCAACACTTTGTGCACTGCACAGTATGATACACTTGTTCCATCCCGACGTCTTAACAATTTATTTAGCGATACTTCGTGTACCTAGGTTCGGATACCTAACATGTTGCCGTATTCACAATCACTATAAACGTACGCGTTAAGCATTATTAAAACAAAAAACGTAACAACAAGAATAATACCAACACGTAATCACAAGTAATAACAATTTAATAAACAAAACGAGCTGTCGCTCGCGCACGCGTGTACAAAATCAACACGGAACTGTTTCAAAAACTACAATTAATAACGAACCCCGACAAAACTGAAACCTACTGCGTCACAGCGTGAGGCGACACGAGCCGGCCGGGTTACATTCTGCCGTCATAATAAAGAAGGACGCAACTAACAAAAACGTAAAATGGAAATAAAAAATAAATTGATGAATTTTTCTTTCAGAACCTGTGTCTAAAGTATATTAAAAGGTATCTATATGAAAATTGAAATATATACGTAGAGACATGAAGATTTTAAGGACGAACTTATTTTTTTGATAATTTGTTTATTTATTTAAATAAAACGAATTTTCCTTTTCATCTTAGCTTAAAAAATACACCTGGTAACACAAAAACATCGAAGGAAAGACGCATATAACTATTTGCGTCTTCCCAATCTAATAAATAAAAAAACTGCCATTCAACATTTTTACATATTTTGGAAAGTTCATTTGAAGTTGAAAGAACGCTAATAGTAATTTACTACTTTTTTCTTAGTAAATATTAGAAAAGCATTGGTAGTGAGACACAAAAAATAACAACCCGCAACTCTTGAGTAATGATTTTAAAGGGGATATTATACAAGACTTACTACGATAATAATTAAAAATTTAAAATTTTGTACAGCCGACTTTAATATAAATAATTAAGGATAACTCAAAAACTATTGGTCTGAACTCGATCAAATTTATATGGGACCACATGTGATGTTTCACATGGTCCAGCTCTTAATAATAAAATATAAGCTCTTAATAATAAGATATAGAATAATAAGAAAAGAATAATTGAAATTTAAGTAATCGATGCAAATATTGTTAAAGATGACGTCTTAAAATAAGTCTTTTCTTTTGTTGAATTTGTATAAGTCTTTTCTACTAAAAAATGTCATCTGTGATCAACAGTTACGTCTAAAATTCTTACGATAATTTCTAAAATATTGATATTTAATAATTTAAAAAAAATTAGTAGATGCGCCTTCTTATCATGAGTCGAATGGTATATTTAAGGCTTTAACTATCCTGAATGACCTTGACGAAACGGCGATCGCAGAGATTTTAGCCGATGTCAACACCGTCTAGCAACTACGTTCTGTATTACTTATAAAAGTGCAAAGATTAATAGACTGCAGAGATGACAATTATATAAGTGACATACTGCCTGTTATGCTTGCGCATCACTGAGAATTATGTCGCGGTTACGGATCTTCAATTACATTGTGCTGTAGCTTTGTCCGGTAGGCGTCACGAGCTATCAAGTGTTCAAGTTTCAAGTATGGAACAGTTTTTTATTATATATATATATTAAATCGAATTTATTTGTATCGTATTAATAGATCTGATCAAAGCGTTCGCTGTAAATTTTCCCGGGTTTGATCCCCGACAGCAAGAATGAAATTTGTAATTGCAATTTTCGTCAACACGCATTGGAGAAGCACGGCGGAAATTTCCTTGCCCTAAAACCCTCTCAAAAATAAAAAAAGAGTCCTGTGCCCAGTAGAGGGACTTGTATAGCCTATTACTTTACTTTGTAGCAATATTTATATTCGTTTCAGATATAGAAGGGTACCTTATGCTGACAAAAATATCATGTGGAGGCGACGAAAACGTAAAACATCTTTGTACCTAGATAAAACGTTCGAAAGATTGTCAGTCATGTCATACGCCACATTTTCTATAGAGCGTAGAACATTGCAGATAGGGCAAAATAAAAAATAATCCAAAATATTATGGGAACTATTTATTAATAATATATACATTTATAGGTATTTATAATAAACATAATGAACAAGCTGCAAGGTTCAACTAATAATGTTTTTTGTAAACACAATCGTAAAATTCCTGTTCTAATTTTTACCAATGGTTAATTGATGAAACGTAGTCAAGATCACTTCATATAAAATATATTTAATTAAAATTGACACGTGACCTATTTGGCCTTCTACTTACAACTCGGCGGAAATTTGAAAAGAAGATTTTGTCTTTTCACACAAGTATTGTTTACAACTGGCGTGGTTTCGAAAAGCGTGATTAAGTGTCAGCGGTATATTATAATCAATTAAATAGGTACTGAACTTTTATGAAATTTATTTTTTTTCTTCTTCGTCTTCTTAAAAACTGACGCCATCTCACTATTTTATTATTTGTTTTTTTTTGTAACGCATAAGGATAAGTTAGACTAAGTTAGATTAACTTGAATAAGTTTATAATTTTTTAATTTTATCACAAAATTTCCGCAATAAATTATTACCTTTTCTACAGTGATTCTCTCCTCTTAGTTTCGGCGTGACTGTAGGGTGTTATACTGAGTCACCGTCAGTTACTAAGCGGCCATAAATCATTATATGTATGTATAGACATACATATATACATTTTTTTATTTTAATATTTATGTTTTTTTGAATTTTGATTGGATTTTTGAAACCTGGTAAAATTATTTTTTTCCATGCCAATTGATGGGCCTGAGTACAATGCCAGTTATGCTCTTTGGCTGAAGTTATTTTTTATTTTATGCTCAATTGCAGACAAAACAATATTGATTGCGCATTTATAAAACAAAATTTTACCTCTTCTCCTTCTAATAATAGCGCCTGCACCTAACACGGCGAAATAGATATTATTATCTATAAGACCATTTGCGGAAACAGTTTTTGTTAACAGTTATGAGTGTAACATTTTATCAGCTGCTTTGTTTATAGTGCCTTGAGCAACACTTTGCCGGTTTCTGTACAGAAAATGATGCTGGCTTTGCCAATACGGATGGCCGCTACCATTGAATATAATACCCGCTATGTTACACTTATTTACATAGAAACTTTAATTATCATTTGCATTAAATTCTAAATAGCACTTTTTACACAAGAAAGTAAACTTTTAGATCAGTCCATCTTGTTTTTCTCTAATTAAGTGAAAAGTAAAACAAACCAATATGTCCGTGATTTAAAATTTATTGCAACTTTTTATAGAAAAGCATGACCTTAACATAATATAGTCAATCATTTAGTCAATTATTTAGCCATGGGATAAAACTTTTAAGTGTGCCAGTCAAACATTAATGATGATATTCGGGTCATTATACTGGAAATAGTCTTTTAAATATTTTTTAGTACAATTGACAATCTTCAGTATGATTGACCGTGTATATGACTTTTATAAGTCTATGTTATTTTTGATGAAAATTATTATTGCAGATAAAAGCCCTTTCACATTTATTTTAGTCTCGAATTAAATTAATCCAAATGAAAATAAGAACTTTGGCACTTTATAACTGATCTTTAAATGTAAAACACTGACTTGAAATTATATAATTATTAGCAGTTTTTAATTCATTGAACTTTTTTAAGATTGTATTGGATCTCTACTGGTAAAAAAAAACAAATATATATATTATAGTTCTTGATGAAAATAAAGTATGCGCGTTACATCGTATCCCATCAAGAATTTCTAATGTAATTATTGGTGTAAAGCTAAGATGTGAAAATAACTGTAAACAATAGAATAACAAAATAATGTAAACATTTGTAAATACTTGCTTTATAACCTAATAAATATTATTTCACCGTAATAAAATAAAACAAGGCATGAAAGTAAAAATAAATATTTTCGATTATTTTTGCAATATCTAACAGCCGGATCAGCGCGCGATTCTGATCCATCTAAAGATGCTAAATTTCAGCAAACACTGTCAAATGCAATAGGAGTGACAGAAAAAAACGGTTCTTGATATAAAAGGGTAAATAAATTATTTAACCTTACTTACTTACTTATCTTCACGCACAATCCCTGACGGGGTAGCCAGAGAGAACAGATCGCCAAGTGTCACGATCCTTACAAACCTCTTTCGCTTCCTTCAGATTCATTATCTTCTTCATGCATGCACGTCTAGGTATCCGAGTACTTTTGACCCTACCCTCTTCGAGCAATTTGCTCACATGGTCTTCGAAAGTTAGTCTCGGTCTACCTCGACACCTTTTAATATTAACTTTCGCGCTATATATTTTCTTCACCATTCGGTCTTCACTCATTCGCTCAACGTGCCCAAACCACCGAAGCACGCCCTTATCAATTTTTGTGATAAGGTCATCTTTCAAACCTGCCATATTGCGAATCTCTTCGTTTCGCTTTCGGTCGGCCATGGTAACGCCGCACATTTTACGAAGAGATCGCATCTCCACTGCATTCAACTTACTTTTATGCTTCTTCTGGCATACCCAGGTTTCGCTGCCATATAACAAAGTCGGTACCAACACTGCGTTATGTATTGCAAGGCGTGCACTCTTCGCTACGCCTTGCCTTTTGACTAACGCAGTAAGGGCACCATTGACTTTGTTCCCGGCAGCGACACGCCTGTCCACATCTAAATCACATCTTCCATCCCGGCTAAAAGCACTCCCCAAGTATACAATTTCATTTACCTGTTCTAGACATTCCTGATTTACCCATATTTCACACTTCGTTCTCTCTTCGTCCCTTTCAAATACCATTATTTAACCTATAAAGTAAAATCACTTTATTAAAAATCAAAATAGCCCAATAGCTTTATTAACATGAGACACAAGAGTGCTAACAATACTTTAAATTATTTTACTGAAATCTCAGAAAGTTTTTTTTAATACAATAAGGGTGACAAACGAGCACACAGTCCACCTGATGGTAAGTGGTTGCTACGGCCCATAGACATCTACATCTATTCTCGATTACGTATCAAAATGTAGATGCGTTGTCACCCGTGAGGACTAAGATGTAATGCCTCGTTTCCAGTAAAAAGGTTCTCCGGTTCTCTACACTCGCCATACGAAACACAGCAGGCTTAAACTGCTATTTTACATGGTATTCTGTGAGAGCGTGGCCCTTCCCCGGTCGAGCCGACCCATTCGTACTACAACTATACCTACTACTAATATAGCTGCAGCATGGCTCTACCACGTAAGAAAAAATTGACGTTGAAAATTTAAGTATTTTCAGAAGCAACTTTGCAATTATTTTCTATTGAGTGAACTTTTGTGGAATCGTGTTTTACAAACCGCCACCTGAAATACGTACAATTTTTTTCGATAACGACGTGAAATTACAAAACGATCCCCATGCATATCAATGTGGCTCCATTCAGCCTCTTAAAATGCACATACCTCGAGATTGAGAGATTTTAAAAGTTTTCATATGTAGATAATGGAAGAAATAATATTATATTATTACTGTCCCGTGTGAGGCAACCTTTATACTTATATACTGTTGCGCGCCACTATTAATGTCTTGTACATGGCAACACTAGTTACACTAGTGCCCTCTAGTGTCGAGTAAATGAAAGTATTGCGCGCCACTATTAATGTATTGTACATGGCAACACTAGTTACACTAGCGCCCTCTAGTGTCGAGTAGCAGAACTAGGAGAGTCAAGATCCTCCCAGAAATTTCGGGACCGATATGTACTCGAACATTCTAGATGTCGCTACAGTAGAAGATTCTGGAAACTATCTGAGGCCCTATATAAGGTCGGTATAGACCACGACCGAGGCAGTATTGAATTGGCGATACAAGAGAATACTTCGAAGCGAAATAACGGCGAACTGTGTTTTATTATTAGTGTGATTTTAGATTGTAATTAGTGTTGTGTAATTAAAGTGTCAATTTTGGTATTTCAATCGGCAGTTTTAATTGTCTCGAACCTCAAGCTCGTAACAATTGGTGTCAGAAGTGGGATCAAATATGCCGATTTTACCTAAAGACGACACCGAGGGTATCCGTACCCGAAGTCAACGCCAACAGGAGACGGACCAGAGACGATTTGGTGGTGCAACGTCACAAACGTCGGCAGGCCAGTTGCCGACCACGGAGGCCGGCCCGTCAGCAGCTCCTGCATCTGCAGCACCTGACTTAGGTACTCTGACGATGATGCTGCAGGAACAGGCTCGCCGACAGGAGGAACAGGCCCGCCGACAGGAGGAACAAGCCCGCCGACAGGAGGAACAGGCTTGGCGGTTGGAAGAGCAGCTGCAGCGCGGACAGGAGGAACAGGCCTGCCAACAGGAGGATCAGGGCCGTCGGTTGGAAGAGCAGCTTAAACGCGATAAGGAAGAGCAGATACTTCTCATGAAGGACCTTCACGCTACCTTCGGGAAAGAAATAAGTGAGGTGAAGGATAAGGTTGCTCAATATGACAACCGCCTGTCGGAAGCTGAAACCCGAATCGATCAAGTGTACAATCGGGTTGACAATGTGATGGCTGACGTGAAGAAAACGCTGAACGACCTCAAAATTGGGGATGGAGTTACAGCTCCCGTGGTAGCTACAACACCTTCGCTACGTGGATTCAAAGTGCCACCGTTCGACGGGACTTCTTCCTGGTCGGCCTACAAAATCCAGTTCGAGGCTGTCATGAAAGCGAACGGCTGGAATAAAAGTCAGGCCATGACTGCTCTCACCCTAGGCCTGCGCGACCAGGCCTTAACTGTTCTGGAAGCTCTCGGTAAGGAAGTGACTTACGAGCAGCTCCTTGAGGCATTGGAGGCGAGATATGGCGACGCTCACCTGGAACACGTTTTTCGTGCGCAGCTCAAAGATCGCGTGCAACGCAGTAACGAAAACCTGCAGCAGTGGGCCCTTGAGGTGGAGAAGTTGGTTCGAAAAGCGTACCAGTCTGTATATGCGCTTATTGTAGGGAACCTGGTGCAGACATTCATCGACGGCATCCGCGACCTTGAAGTCAGAGCTGCTGTGAGGCTCGGGCACCACCAGGCGCTTAAGGACGCCTTGACCCATGCACTGCAGGTGGAAGCCGTGCGGCAGGATCATCGTTCCCACCGCGTCAGGGAGGTTGCAGCAGCTACAGTTCAGGACCGCAATAAAAGCTACAGCCCTAGGTGCTACGGCTGTGGAGAAAGGGGCCATCTTCGATCCAGCTGCCCTAAGCGAACTGTAGAAAGGGAAGGTGATCGATCTCGAGAGGGTAGTGCGGATAATAGCACCGCCCAGCAGCAGCAGGGAAACTGGCGGGTGCTGGCTGATGTTAAAAGAGCCCCAAGGATTTCGATCTCACAAACTCATGATGGGAACAGCCTAATCATCAAGGGCGAAGTCGACGGAACGCCATGTAAACTGACCATAGACACTGGAGCCTCTCGCACGGTTGTCAGTTCCCAACTTATAAGTCGGTTCCTTGGGGACTCCGCATACAACCGAGAACGCATTAATTTGGTGACAGCCACCGGTCAGCGCATACCCGTCCGTGGAGAGAAGGAGATGGAGTTGAAGCTAGGCAACATGATCTACCTGCATAATGTCATCGTGGCTGATATAATGGACGACTGCGTCCTGGGCCTAGACTTTATGAGGAAGAATTGTTGTGAGATCGACGTTAAGCAAGGTGTTTTGAAATGTGGACAAGAGGAACTTTTCGTGGAAGGGGCGTTACCAGGGAATGTGTACAGCCTTAAGAAGATTGTTCTTCCGCCGAGATCGGAAACGATTGTGCCGGTTAGACTTCCACGGAATCCTGGGCAAACTCTTCGTTGTGTACTCGTGGAAAGGGTAGACAATGACCTTCCATGGAAAGTGGCTCGAACCTTGGTCAGAACCGCCGACATCTCAGGAGTACGTGTGCTGAACCTTTGTGATCAGGAACAGATTATAGAAAAAGGCACATTGGTTGGTACTAGTGAGGAAGTGGATTGGTTGCGTCGGTGCGAATATCTATCGACTGGGACCCCCAGCAAGGCTGGACAAACTAGAGTGACCACACTTTTAGAAGACTGTCGCAGCGTTCTCTCCCCGAATGAAACGGTCAAAGCGAAGAAGTTGTTACTCAAGTACGCCAATGTTTTCTCGTCAAACGAAGCTGACATAGGAAAGACTGGCTTAGTTCAACACAAAATAAACACAGGACAAGAATTGCCTATTCGTCAGCGGCCAAAAAGATTGCCTGTAGCACGTGAAAAGGAAGTGGAAACCATGATTCAGGGAATGGTGAAGGATGGTGTTATTGAACCTTCATCTAGTCCATGGTGTTCACCTGTGGTGCTGGTAAAGAAGAAGGACGGCAGCATGCGGTTTTGTGTTGACTACCGCCGCCTGAACGACGTTACAAAGAAGGACAGCTATCCCTTGCCAAGAATTGATGACACGCTGGACATGCTTACAGGCGTAAAGTGGTTTAGTACGCTGGATCTGAAAAGTGGCTACTGGCAGGTTGAAATTGACCCTAAGGACAAGGAGAAAACTGCATTCTCCACAGGAAAGGGTCTGTGGCAATTTAAAGTCATGCCGTTTGGATTGTGCAATGCTCCAGCAACGTTTGAAAGGTTGATGGAGCTTGTACTTACCGGGCTAATTGGAGATGCCTGTCTGGTCTATTTGGATGACATCATCATCGTAGGCCGTACGTTTGAGGAACACCTTCAAAACCTGGAACGCGTGCTCATGAAGATCCAGAGTGCCAACCTCAAGTTGAGTCCGAAGAAGTGCTCACTATTAAAACGGGAAGTTAGTTTTTTGGGGTATGTAGTGTCGGAAGAAGGTATCCGCACGGATCCAGAGAAAATTGCCGCTGTCAAGGAGTGGCCGGTTCCAAAAGACAAGACGCAGGTTAGAGCATTTTTGGGTTTGTGCTCTTATTATCGGCGATTTGTGAAGAACTTTGCAGATATAGCCAAACCTCTGCACAAGCTAACCGAGGAGAAGCGACATTTCTGCTGGGATGAAAGTTGCGATATTGCATTCCAGGAGCTCAAGAACCGTCTGTGCAAAACACCTATTTTGGGGTACCCTGATGCGGGCAAGGAATTCATAGTTGACACAGACGCAAGTGATATAGGACTTGGCGGTGTGTTGTATCAACGGAATGGTGACCAAGAGATTGTGATAGCGTACTTCAGCAAGTCATTGTCAAAGCCGGAAAGGAACTACTGTGTCACAAGACGCGAATTGCTTGCTGTGGTAAAGTCCTTGCAGCATTTTAGCAAATATCTTCTAGGGCGGAAATTCCGCTTACGAACTGACCATGCTGCACTGAAATGGCTATTGCAGTTCAAAAATCCGGAAGGACAAGTTGCGAGATGGATTGAACTACTGCAGGAATACGACTTTGTGATCGAACATCGCAGCGGGAAATCTCATGGCAATGCAGTTGCATTGTCAAGAAGACCTTGCCCTGAAGATTGCAAGCATTGTACTAGGCAAGAGGGTAAGGAAGTGGTATCTGTGAGGATGCTCAGGACAGACCAGCTCAGCAATGAGTGGAAGGACAGCCTACAACATGCACAGCAGGAAGATTCGGATATTAAGCCGATTCTGGAATGGATGAAGGCCAGTGCTCCTAAGCCCAAGTGGAGCGACGTCTCAGCAATGAGTTCGACCACGAAAAGCTATTGGGCCCAATGGGACAGCTTGCTAATTCAGGATGGAGTCCTGTGCCGTAAATTGGAAAATGGTCGGGGAGACAGTTGTCATTTGCAAATGGTTGTCCCTAAGGCTAAAGTACCGGATGTTCTACAGCTGTACCATAGTGGTTGTTCAGGAGGCCACCTGGGAGTTAAACGAACTCTACTAAAAATCCGAGAACGGTTTTACTGGGTCCACTGTCGTGACGATGTCGAGGACTGGTGCCGCAAATGTACAAGTTGCATGGCTGTAAAGTGACCTCAAATTCGTAGTAGAGGCGCATTGAAATTGTACAATGTTGGTGCACCATGGGAGAGGATAGCCATTGACGTTGCGGGGCCGTTTCCGGAAAGTGAAAGTGGTAACAAGTATTTCATGGTTGTGATGGATTACTTCACTAAGTGGCCAGAAGTCTTCGCCATTCCAAATCAAGAAGCTTCAACAATTGCAGATAAACTAGTTCATGAAGTCTTCTGTCGTTTTGGAGTACCTTTAGAGATTCACAGCGATCAAGGAAGGAATTTCGAGTCTCAAATATTCCAGGAAACTTGCAGAGTTATGGGTACTCATAAAACACGAACAACTTCTTACCACCCACAATCTGATGGAATGGTAGAACGATTTAATCAGACATTGGAAAGATACATGGCAAAAGTTGTGGAAAAACGGCAACGAGACTGGGACAGGCACATACAACCGTTTTTGTTGTCATATCGAAGCGCTGTTCACGAAAGTACGTCAGTGACGCCAGCTTTCGCAAACTTTGGAAGAGAATTACGGCTGCCTGCAGACCTGATCACCGGAATACCACCTGATGCCCCACGCAGTATAACCGATTATGCAAATGACTTGCGGAACAAAATGAATGACATTTATGAGCACGTCAGACAGACGGGCCAGCAAACGTCTGAGAAGATGAAAACACGGTATGACCGCAAAATGAACAACAAGGGGTTTGATGAAGGTTCACTAGTGTGGTTACACAATCCAGTTCGCAGCAAAGGGAAATCTCCTAAGCTTCAAGCTAAATGGGACGGACCGTACCGGATTGTGACAAGGATCAATGATGTAACCTACCGGATACAGAAAGGTGCCAGAGGTACTCCTAAGATTGTCCATGTGGATCGACTGGCGCGTTATTATGGGGCCAATAATGCTCGGGACGAGCATGTCTTAGGAGGGGGCAGTGTTGCGTGCCACTATTAATGTCTTGTACATGGCAACACTAGTTACACTAGTGCCCTCTAGTGTCGAGTAAATTAAAGTATTGCGCGCCACTATTAATGTATTGTACATGGCAACAGTAGTTACACTAGCGCCCTCTAGTGTTGAGTAGCAGAACTAGGAGAGTCAAGATCCTTCCAGAAATTTCGGGACCGATATGTACTCGAACATTCTAGATGTCGCTACAGTAGAAGATTCTGGAAACTATCTGAGGCCCTATATAAGGTCGGTATAGACCACGACCGAGGCAGTATTGAATTGGCGATACAAGAGAATACTTCGAAGCGAAATAACGGCGAACTGTGTTTTATTATTAGTGTGATTTTAGATTGTAATTAGTGTTGTGTAATTAAAGTGTCAATTTTGGTAATTCAATCGGCAGTTTTAATTGTCTCGAACCTGAAGCTCGTAACAATACATATTGTTATCATATTTTTATGGTTGGTTAGAAAAGTTATATCTAAATGCAAACTTTCACAGGGTAATTTTTTTTAAATATTTTTACCCAGCAAGTAGTAAAGCAACTACAATCCCATCGCTGGTTATGTAGCCTAAGATGGTGAATTGCACTGACTTAACAAAAACCTATTCACTCTTGCCTAATACTCGTAGTACTAGGTAAGTATTATTTGTGACCTATTTGTGTGTGTGTGTGTGTGTGTGTGTGTGTGTGTGTGCGCGTGTGTGTGTGTGTGTGTGTGTGTGTGCGTGTGTGTGTGTGTGTGTATGTGTGAAGAAAAGCGTATAAGAATACGTGAAGAGGAATAAAGGTTGAGTACTACTTCGCTTACCTATACGAGGTTGCCACTCGAGAACCTTTCTTCCTATTTTTTATCGGTTTTCCAAGTTATATAGCTAGCCCATTGCCATTTCACTTTAATATTCCGTTTAATGTCAGTTACTCTGGTTCAACTGCGAATATCTTCATTTCTAACTTTATCACGTAGAGAAACCCCTCTCCAATTTAAAATTTTTACATTTTTTAGATGATAGTTTGTCTAACATAAAAAAAACCATAAACCCAAGAATGTCTTTATATAGTTATTTATACTTAGGTAAGCACCATTCTTTTATTTATTTAAATTGTTTGATTTAATTTGATAACAGTGTACCTAAATGTAAGTATCTGTATCTTTATTTCCCTCCCCAATAATATTTTATAAAATCATACTCATAAAAACAGCGTTTTATTGTAATACATAATTATAAAATTCATTATCAACTAATTAATAAAAATATGCGACAATAAAATTACATAGGTATTAAAAACGATCGAAATCTAAGTAACGAGAGCATGTTCATCGTTCCACATCTAAATTATATAAAAATGCATTTTTCAATTTCACTAATCAACGTCGCCGCAAAAATGTCTTCTTCTTTGGGCACTTTAAAAATTCATTTATTTAGAAAATAATATTTACAGTTACCAGTGTACTGATATTAACTAAATTAGGTATTTCTAGTCATAAAAATATTTATAATTGAGTATAAACTTTTAAAAAACTAATATATATTTGAAAGAAGTCGCTCCAACACCGACGTGCGGTCCACCCTCGACGATGTCCGAAAACAGACTCACAAACTATATAGAAACACTAAACGGACTGTGACAGAGCTTACATGGCGACGGAGCATGCGCGCTCGCGTAAATATATCCCATTTCAGGGAAAAATGATATATTCTCTTATAAAACGGGTAATAAAAATAAAACTCTCAATTAAAAATATTAATATTTTTAAGACCTTTTTTTTAGTGTAAGAACTATTTAAAAAGCTTGCCGTTTTGGAGAAATTTTACAAAATATGACAAAGATAGGTACTCTTTGGGGATTTTTTTTCTAATAAGGGGTTGACAAAAATACAATTTTGTTAAATTAAAAACATTTACCAAATCTTCTTCTGTTACCTTATATTTTTTCTTTGTGGATTAAATGAACAGTTATTGAGATTTTTTTACTTAAATATCCTAGATTTAGGCATTTCAACCACTGTTAAGGCCTTAATATCTGTACACTGGTAACTGTAAATATTATTTTCTAAATAAATGAATTTTTAAAGTGCCCAAAGAAGAAGAAATTTTCGCGGCGACGTTTGTTAGTGAAATTGAAAAATGCAAATTTATATAATTTAGATGTGGAACGACGAACATGGTCTCGTTACTTAGATTTCGATAGTTTTTAATACCTATGTAATTTTTATTAGTATTTGCATTAGAATCAGAGTAACTGACATAGCTCAACGGAATATTACAGTGAAATGGCAATGGGCTAGCTATATAACTTGGAAAACATATAAAAAATAGGAAGAAAGGTCCTCGAGTGGCAACTTCGTACAGGTAAGCGAATTAGTACTCAACCTTTATTCCTCTTCACGTATTCTCATACACTTTTCTTCACACATACACATACACACACACACACACACACACACACGCACACGCGCGCATGCACGCACGCGCGCACACACACACATACACACACACACAAATAGGTCGCAAATAATACTTACCTAGTACTATTAGGCAAGAGTGAATAGGTTTTTGTTAAGTCAGTGCAATTCACCATCTTAGACTACATAACCACTTACCGATGGGATTGTAGTTGCTTTACTACTTGCTGGGTAAAATTAGTAAAAAAAAATTGACCCTGTGAAAGTTTGCATTTAGATATAATTTTTCTAACCAACCATAAAAATCTGATGAGAATATGTATATAAGTATAAAGGTTGCCTCACACGGAACAGTAATAATATAATATTATATCTTCCATTATCTCTGAAATCCGAGGTATGTTCATATTAATAGGCTAAATAGAGCCACATTGAAATGCATGGGGATCGTTTTGTAATTTCACGTCATTATCGAAAAAAAAATTGTACGTATTTTAGGTGGCGGTTTGCAAAATACGATTCCACAAAAATTAACTCAATAGAAAATAATTGCAAAGTTGCTTCTAAAAATACTTCAATTTTCAACGTCAATTTTTTTTTACGTGGTAGAGCCATGCTACAGCTATATTTATTAGGTATAGTTGTAGCACGAATGGGTCGGCTCGACCGGGGAAGGGCCACGCTCTCACGGAATAACATGTAAAATAGCAGTTTAACCCTGCTGTGTTTCGTATGGTGAGTGTAGAGAACATGAGAAACTTTTTACTGGAAACGAGGCATTACATCTTAGTCCTCACGGGTGACAACGCATCTACATTTTGATACGTAATCGAGAATAGATGTAGATGTGTATGGGCCGTAGCAACCACTTACCATCAGGTGGACTGTGTGTTCGTTTGTCACCCTTATTCTATTTAAAAAAACTTTCTGAGATTTCAGTAAAATAATGTTAAGCACTCGTACAATTATGTCTCATGTTAATAAAGCTAATGGGCTATTTTGATTTGTAATAAAGTGATTTTACTTTATAGGTTAAATAATTTATTTACCTTTCTATATCAAGAACCGTTTTTCTGTCACTCCTATTGAATTTGACAGTGCTTGCTGAAATTTAGCATCTTTAGATGGATCAGAATCGCCCGCTGATCCGGCTGTTAGATATTGCAAAAATAATCGAAAATATTTATTAGGTTATAAAGCAAGTATTTTTGTAAATGTTTTGTATGTAAATGTAAATGTTTTCATTAATTTGTTATTTTATTGTTTACAGTTATTATCACGTCTTAGCTTTTCGGTCGGACACTAGTTATAATATATAAAACTCGACTTGGTTTTATATATTAAAATAAAATGATAAATTAAAATAAATCGTACAAAATTTTGCACGCACTGCGTTATGAAACAACAAATGGAGAATGAAATAGACATAGGAAATAGACATGTATCAATTATGAATGATTCGTTCGTTTGAACTGGGACACTTTAAAGGTATTGATGATTCAACTTTACAAAACTATTTTGTCTTTCGTGGATCGTGTCACATGTTTATGAGATACGAAAACTGTCAATTAATTATTTATTTATAATATATCAAGATTTAAAATATAAACCCTAACACACAGTTTACGTTGAAATTCAGACCACTATGCTACATATATATTTATCTATGCTATGTAATCAATTTAGGTATGAACGGTAAAATAACGTAGGTAGGTAGGTTTGTCGTATTTGTTTATTTTTGAACAAAAACTTTAATATAAATTGGTCGGTAAGCTATGAAATCGTGTATTGTTATGAATGAATTGGACAAACATGATAACTTTATTCAATATCATTATTTATTTTATTTATTTAATAAAATTGTTTATTAATAAATAAATAAAAAATAAAATAAATCAATTTTTTGTGTTTACGCCATCCAGCGTAATTTATACCTACCACCTTGAGAGTCCATCGGTTTGGGTTCGATAAAATAATTAAAACTATAGAAAGATGTAGAATGCGATATTTATTATGAAGCAATTTTACTAAAGAAAATATTATTTTGATTTCGTACACTAAAGTTTAGGCTTCACATGTCTAAAAATAAGAATTGTAACATTTATTTGGTTGAAAATTATATTAAATAATATTATAGATTACTAGCTGTGCCCCGCGGTTTCACCCGCGTCATCACGTGTCGGAGGTGCGCGACATGACCTAGTTCAAGCATTTTATAATTGCAATTAAATATTTTATTTGATAGCAATAGATGGAAAAATTGGCATAATTAATGGAGTACTTTTATCTGTCGGCATATTATGTATGATGTAGAGCGAAGTTAAGTTTTATCCACTTTCCCTACCCCTCCCGGTTGAGCAGTTCTCGCAGTTCTCACCGGGCAGCTTGGGTTTATGTGTCGTTCGCGCGCCCAGTCAAGTATTGAATTATTTTAATTTTACATTATCTTTTAAACTATGCATCCAAATAACATGGTATAAAGAACAAAGTTTATCGTCATAAAATTGTCTTGATGATGAAGTAACTTTCGTTCGTAAGGATAAATAGGCCATGTCTAATAATAACGCTCATAAATCACTTTTAAATTTTCAATATTTTTTTGTCACAAAATAGGTATTTTTAAATAAAACTAATTTTACGGATTTTATCGCGTATATTAACTTATTTTTATATTCCCGACGTTTCGGGTGCTTTCCAGCACCCGTGGTCACGGGGGACTGAGTTGTTTGACGTCCTGCTGTCATAGTTAGCCCGGCTACCTTCAGTTTTTTAATATTAATTTTTGGTTCGATTTACGCAGAATGAGCTTACAGTATCTTGAAGTCTAGCAGTGGTATACTTGGGTTTGGATTTGATTTTATTAATTATGGGAATCCAAGCAGATGGCAGCACCCATCCATCTTCTCTATTGAAATTAGGATGTTTTTTAATTTCAATAGCCTCGCGAATCATCCTTGGGAGGAATCGGTGTTCTTTTGCGAGGATTTGTGGTCTATCAAATCTAATGTAATGACAGGGACGATCCTGAACATGTTCACACACTGCAGACTTCCCGATACGTCGGTGCTTCACGTCAGCTATATGTTCTTTAACGCGGGTTTTAATAGATCTTTTTGTTTGTCCTATGTACGAGAGACCACATTCACAATCCAGCTTGTACACTCCTGCATCTTGTAGAGGGATATGACACTTGACGGATGGTAAAAATTGACCAATCTTCTTCAGCGGCTTGAAGTACGTTTTAATGGAAGCTCGCTTCAAGATGTAGCCAACCTTGTCTGTGACTCCTCTGACATAGGGTAGTACAGCAGGCACACGCTCGACTGTGGCTGGCTTCACTCGGTCACTGTGACGTAGGCGCGGGACCCGAAGCTTGTTGTCTTGCAGTACTTGCTCGACGTGCTGAAGCTCGGCGGCCAGATGTTTTCTGTCACAGATCCCTCGTGCTCTCTGAAACAAAGATTTTCCCACGGTAGCTAACTGTGAAGGATGATGGTGAGATTCACCATTTAAATATCGGTTGGTATGGGTATTTTTTCTGTACACAGTATGACCAATAGTGTTATCAGGATTTCGGATGACTAAAACATCTAGAAAAGCTAAAGTATTGTTTGCCTCTAACTCCATTGTGAATTGTATTTTAGGGTTTATGGAATTAAGGTGGTTTAAAAATGCAGTTACTTTGTCAGATGGTAAAATTGTGAAAGTATCGTCTACGTACCGCTTGTAGAATCTTGGATTTACAGGAGCAGTAAGAAGGGCTTTCTCCTCAAAGTCCTCCATGAATATGTCGGCGACTACGGGAGATACAGGTGAGCCCATTGCCACTCCATCTACTTGCATGTAGAACTCTTCTTTCCACAATAAATAGCCAGATGTGAGGCAGTGTTTGAGTAATACTGCATATTCTGTAGGCATGTTGTTATCTTCTAGCTTTCTAGTAACAATTGAGATGCAGTCTTCAATAGGTAGGCATGTGAATAGTGACTGAACATCAAAACTGACCATAGTTTCATTGTCAGCGAGATGTAGGTCTTTAATCTCACTAACAAATTGGTATGAATCCTTTGTGTGTGCTCTGGTATGTCCTCTTAGTGGTGACAGTATTTTCGCCAAGTGTTGAGCCAACTTATAAGTTGGTGAATCGATCTGGCTTACTATAGGACGTAGTGGAGCGTTTGGTTTGTGTATTTTCGGTAACCCATACAACCTCGTTATTTATGTATTTACGTATCCCTATCGATAACACCAGCGTACGCAGATAAATGATTTCGGGAGTGCTTTTTCTACTGACTTGCTTAATAAATATCTATATTTAAGGCTAGCTGAGTGATATACCTTAATTCTAGATAGCCTATACTATGAATCAGGCTATAATATACAAAAAGAATTTTTCAAATCGGACTGGTAGTTCCAGATATTAGCGCGTTTAAACAAACAAAAAAACAAAAAAACTCTTCCGCTTTATTATATTAGTATAGATTAGTATAGATATTAAATCTGAAAAATAAAAAAATGCCGTTCATACCTTATAATAAGGTAACGGTGGTTAAAAATCCGATAATTTCCAGAATATTACCTCTATACTACTTCTATATGCGACCTCAATAATCTTTCTACACCTAATTAGCACTAAATTTTTGGCACTGATAACATCGATTACTAATATTTTTATTAGTGATTGATGACTGATAAAGAACAAGTTCTATAAATACCGTTCATACATTATGGTAAGGTAATGGTGGCCGTGGACCCTATAATTCCCAGAATAATATCTTAATCTGTATCGGGTCTCGATAATCCCTTTGGACATTTTCTGAAAGCAATTTCGATTCTATTTTGATTTTCAGGAAATCTAAATTTTGCATCTGCTATGTTCTGAATAACGACTATATTTTTATTAGGGGCGCCTTGTTATTGCGTATACTTGCAGCACCTAATTAGCACTTAATTCCTTGCTATTAATATTTTTCGTATATCTAATAATTTCATTGCGTTGCTAGCGAGACGTTTTGCTAGCAACGCAAATTTCAACAGTTCGTTGCGGTGAAAATTTTAGAGCACCTAATTTTTAAACTTGGCACCTAATTAGCATCTAAAAAGCCCCTAATTTTGGATTTTTCCAAATGCAAATTCCCGACTTTGCGTTGCTGGCGAGACACAACTCCTTAGTTGAGTCGTTAGTATTATCACATTTTAATTATTGCAATACCGTCCATGGCCCACAACTATATGAAAAGACAAAAAAAGCAATTCAACGCGATCAAAAGGCATGATTACTTGTACTCGTTTCTGTTTTAACGTCCAAAAGAGAGCCCATATAACTCCTATTTTAAAAATGGACACTTGTAGGAAGCTCCCCTTGGTTTGCTTAGTTCGCAAAATTATTAGTAACAAAAATCCACTTTATTAAGTTACATTGGAGTAAGAATGCCCACATTCAACATGTTTTAGGCTTTCACGTGTATTTATGAAGTAAGTTAGTAAGCCTAAAACATGTTGAATATTCCATGCCATAAAATTAATTTCACGGGATGTTTTAAATATACGGCCGCAAAAATATGGAATGATTCGCCACCGCCCTTAAAAGAAAATTTTAAAATGAATTATGCAACATTAAAAAAAAGAGTTATTACATAAAAAAGGGCTTTTAGAACGAATATCTGTATATTTATATACAGATATTTACGTCTTTTTATTTAACACATAAAATGTAATGAGGCTTAGATACCACTAATACGTAATTAAGTACGATGTGCGTCCGACCAAATACATCCAAAATATCAGGGACTGGCTGAAAACCCATGCTTAGCTTGATACCCAGCGAATACTAAGCCTGTTCCCGTTGCCTCACATTAGTATTATTAGTTAATTTTAAATGTTTATTTTTTTATTTATTTTTTAAGTCTATAATTATGTGTATAGGTTAGTTTTAATTTGTAAACTTATTATTGCGTAAGACATCGAGCTATAACCTTGTATAAATTAAATTGATTGTTAACTTGCAATGTGTTTAAAAGTGAGACTTAGCTATAATACTATAAAGAAAATGACGATGAAGTCACCACTTCCATTTTCACTTGTGTGGATAAGTTTATAAAATTAAGACTTCTTCGTGTAAAGCACAATTTTAAAGCTATTCTCCACTGGTTTGGGAGACGACCTAATGAAGAGTCGACGAACTCTCACAACTTTACGTAGTGGAGTCATGCTGCAGCGTGCAGTTATTTATGGCTGCAGTAAGAATACGTCGGCTTGATTAAGAAATAACAAGGTATGGTAGCAGGTAGCAGTTTACATACATAAATTGTACATCTATAAACCAACACCTGGAACAATTATGTGTAACACATATAAACACGTGTTATGTGCGTGATTCGAATCGGTGGCCTTTTTTATAGAATACGGGTGACAAACGAGCACAGTCTACTTTATGATAAGCGGATGGTGTGGCCCATAGACATCTACATTTATCCTCAATTAAAAGTCAAAATGCAGATTCGTTGTCACCCTTGAGGACTAAGATAGAGTGCTTCGTTTTCAGCAAAAAATGTCCGGTTCTCTTCACTCACCATACGAACACTGCAGCATTAAGCTGCTTTTTTACGCTGGTATTCTGTGAGATTGCGCTCCTAATTCGGTCAAGCCGACACATTCGTTGCCCTGCAACGACGTAGTCAAAAGGTTAGCTTTTGCGTCATCATCATCATCATCATCATCGTATATCTCAGGGATGAAAAAACATGCACTAAAATTCTTAGTCTAGGCACAGAATAAATAATATGTCAAGGATGGATATAAGTGTCTATGGGTTATAACATCTAGGTACTTTACCATTAGGTGGATTTTAAAAAGACATTCCATGGGGGAAGTCTATATTTATTGGGATAAGTCAAGAAAGGTTTTTATATCGGTGTGAATTAAAAACTATTTAGGTACGCTAGTCACCAGCGGCGACGACCAATACTATGCGATAATGAGTTTAAGCTTACTCCCCAAATCGTGACGGCGAATCATCAAAAATGTAATAACATCTTTCTTGAATATTTTGCTAGGTCCTTTGAAAAGTTTTATAAGTGACATCGCCGTCGTTGTCGTTATAAATATTTTCCCTGCATTCCTAAATTTTGTGCTTTACATTGACAGAAATGCCATTACATAGATAAATTATATTTATTTGTACCACGGTGTGGCACTGAATTTCGGTGAAAGAAATAGTCAAAATGAAATGTTACTCTGTGAAATTATCAATAGACATTTTACTTTTTCTGTAACATCTGGTACAACTTGGCCAAAACCACACAACACAATTACTCTCTACCGAGCAAACATTCCGATGTTCCCTCCCTGTAGTTCTAACATCGTCTTAGCTGTCATGTTTAATTCTTAGCCTAATTGTTTTGGTCACGTTTATAATCATATTATTACCTATCTCTTTATGTATAAACTATATGTACTATATGTAGTGTGTGTATACTTTGTCACCTGGGTTTCTCTTCATTATTGGTTCTGGTTCTCCTCATATCTTCGGGGTTGTCAGCAGACAATTGTGGGATAGATCCACACAATAACATATACACTGTTATGCTGCTGTGTGGATCCGCACCCACGCTTGTTGAAGTGGCAAATCTCACCGATGAACGAATACCCCAAGGATACTGTTGGTGCTGTTCCGCAAATGGGTTCGCGCGGAGGCACACCGCTACCTAACTATGGCGGCAAAGCCGTCAATACGAGTTTCAGCAAACTAGTCTGAGGCGCTGCATCACCATGGCAGTCACAACAGTACCCTCAAGGCTTTGTTGTATGGGACACGTAGATCGCTGAGTAGAGATAACCTACAGACTACAACAGATGAACGATTGACAAAAAGCGTTACTTTAAACTGCCTACTACAATGCGCAAACCTGCGAGTCCAGCATATTACAACGAACCGCCAACGATCTACTCTCCCTCTCCATGTCCACATCATTACAGCCCTTTACAAGTCCACTGCTGAACATAGGCCTTCCCTAAGGAATGCCACAAAGCACGGTCCTGAGCCACCAGGTGGCTCCATGTCCACATCATCTTTCAAATCAAATTTAACCCAGTGGCACAGGTACTTAAAACTAGCAAGCCGCTTTAAAGGTTTCTTTAATGTAGTTAATTGAATCAAACTTAAATAGAATCCACTCACTTTTACTTGTGTTGTACTTAAGCCCGTGAGCCGCTGCGTGGCCCTCACAAATAGGCAAAAGTCGTGTAATCATATAAGAGATGGACTCAACAGCACCATGTCATCAGCGTAACTGATATTATTCGCACAAACTCCATCTACGCAACAGCCAACGTTGGCACTGTTGAATCGACCCAGCTGCTCAGCTGGTTTACATAGAGGTTAAATAGTCTTTGAGAGCTTAAACCACCCTTCCTCTCGCCACATTCTAACCCATATACTTCAGAATAAGAGCCATTCCATTTCACAACATTTTTCTGGTGCCCGTACCAGTACTGTAATAACGATATAATCTCCCTGGATACATTAGTCACATCATATAGCTACTGACATAATTTACAAGCTCAAAAGCTATAGATAAATTCATTTAACAGTGGTAGAGCCACGCGACAGCTTTTGCTGTCGCACGGATGAGCCGGCTCGAACCGGGGTGGTACCACGACCTCACAGAATACCAGCGTGAATAAGAGGTTTACCTCTGCGTTGCGGTGCGGTCTTGTCTGCGTGGGTGCAGGTGGCCGGAGGCCCAATCCCCCCCCCCATTGTACATAGTAGTGGAATTAAATAAAACTGACTACCCTCACTAGCATCCACGACCAAACTACTCCACTCCTGAGCCTGGGTGCTCAGGCTGCCCGCGTATACTGAGGGGGGGGGGGGGGCAAAATTCTGCTCGCAACTAATACTGCTCGGAGCAAGCGGAGCAATAAAACCAAGGCGACCCCTGTAACGCTGTCTGTGAATTTTTGCAACATCAGGGGACTTCATTCCAACTTTAACGCTATCCACTACCTATCTAGAGACGGCGAAGCCGGCCTTGCTCTTTTTAACCGAGACTCAAGTGTCTCCTCTAGCTGATACTTCATATCTCTCCTACCCCGGGTACAAATTAGAACACTCCTTTGTGCCCCGGGCTGGAGTTTGCGTATACGTCAAAGAGGACATCTGTTTTCGACGCCTAGTCTTGAAGGTACGGACCTGTCCATCCTATGGTTGCACGTCGACAGCGACGACCATCCTCGCGCCTACGGGTGCCGCTATAGGTCCCATAGCGGTAATGCCGACACAGACCGACTCATCGACCACGTCCAAATGGCTGCAGACTCCGCGCTACAACAGATCCCATCCGCAGAGATCGTGATACTCGATGATTTTAACACCCATCACGCTGAATGGCTTGGTTCTAGTTTAACCGATCATGCGGGTAGATCTGTCTTTGACTTTGCTTTGGCATATGGTATAACACAACTGGTTACTACGCCTACGCGGATCCCAGATATAGAGGATCATGTACCTGCCCTGTTGGACCTTCTGCTGACCTCTCATCCGGACGGATATCAGGTCTCCGTCGATGCCCCGCTGGGCTCTTCGGACCATTGTCTGATCCGGAGTACGGTGCCACACACGCTCCAATCGCAGTAGCGATCTGCAGCTTGCCGCCGCGTTTGATACTATAGGTCGGCCGATTGGGACGGGATGCGGTCTTTTTTTGCATCCTACCCTTGGGTTTGCTTCTCGCCGGAAAATCCCAGCGTTGTTGCTGACTCTGTTGCTGATGTGGTACTTCAGGGTATGGAACTTTTTATTCCATCCTCTGTGGTGCCCACGGAGGCAGATCCCAGCCATGGACTGGTCGCTCCTGTAAAATAACATCACGCTATAAGCTGGAGTGCTACCGGACCTGGGCTGACGCATCAACGTATCGGGATGTAAACACCAGCGCTCTTAAAAAGAAGTATAATTCTGCCTCCAGGTCCTTCAAAAGAGTCGTTGCCAAGGCAAGGTCTGAGCACATCGACGGAATTGGCGAGAAGTTAGTTCGCCTTCCTTTGGGAACCCGTGCATTCTAGTCTCTCGGCAAGGCTGTCCAAGGGAACTTCTGTCAGCCATCTCTTCCATCTATGCACAGAGGGGACGGCTCACTGGACCATGCCGCAAAGGAGAAAGCCGTTCTGTTGAGCTCTCTCTTTGCGTCCAACTTGACTCTAGATGACGGGGGTACACACCGCCGACCATCCCGCAGTGTGAGTCCTCCATGCCGGATGTGCGGTTTATACAGCGCTCGGTTCGCAACTCTTCTTCCTGGACGTCAGCAAGTCGAGTGGGCCTGATGGAGTCCCTCCCATTGTGCTGAAGATGTATGCTCCGGAGTCGGCACCGGTTTTAGCGCGTCTTTTCCGGTACTCCTACTCCCAAGGCGTAGTCCCAAATTCATGGAAAACAGCTTTGGTCCACCCGATCCCTAAAAAAGGCGACCGCTCAGACCCGTCCAACTACAGGCATATCGCCATCACCTCCTTGTTCTCCAAAATAATGGATTCCAATATAAACTGCCAGCTCATGAGATACCTTGAGGATCACCAGGTGATTAGTGACCGCCAGTACGGTTTTCGTCGGGGTTGATCAGCTGGTGATCTTCTGGTCTACCTGACTCATAGATGGGCGGAGGCAGTAGTGTCCAAGGCGGAGGCATTGGCCGTTAGTTTGGACATTGCGAAGGCCTTCGATCAGGTCTGGCACAAAGCGCTTCTTTCGAAGCTTCCTTCCTATGGGCTTCCCGAGAAATTGTTTTTTTTTATATGATAAGGGTGACAAACGAGCACTCAGTCCACCTGATGGTAAGTGGTTGCTGCGGCCCATAGACATCTACATCTATCCTCGTTTGCGAATCAAAATTCAGATGCGTTGCCACCCGTGAGGACTAAGATGGAAATCCTCATTTCCAGTAAAAAGGGCCTCCGGCCACCTGCACTCACCAAGCGAAACGCAGAGGTAAACCTCTACTTCACGCTGGTATTCTGTGAGGTCGTGGTACCACCCCGGTTCGAGCCGGCCCATCCGTGCGACAGCAAAAGCTGCCGCGTGGCTCTACCACTGTTGTGCAAATGGATCATCAGTTTCCTTGCTGATCGGAGCATCAAGGTCGTAGTAGACGGTGGATGCTCTGATTTCAAACCTATCAACGCTGGTGTTCGACAAGGCTGCGCGCTATCACCAACGCTGTTTCTCTTGCATATCAATGATATGTTGCAAACTGGTATCATTCATTGCTATGCAGACGACAGCACTGGTGATGCCTTATATACCGGCCGTGCCAATATTTCTCGGGAAAACGTCGCCAAGTACCGGGACAAACATGTGTCTGAAGTTGAGTCGTTGCTGAACAAAGTCTCGGATTGGGGGCGACTAAATCTAGTCCAGTTCAATCCCCAGAATATACAAGTTTGCGCGTTTACTGCTAAAAAGAACCCTTTGTCGTATCTCCCCAGTTTCAAGGCACTCCCCTTGCTGCCTTAGCTAGCATCGGAATCCTCGGAGTCGACATATTGAATAGTGTGCAGTTTCGTGGTCACTTGGAAGGGAAGGCCAAATTGGCCTCTAAAAAGCTTGGCGTGTTCAGCAGAGCGAGACAGTATTTCATGCCGGCACATCGCTAGCAACTTTACAAAGCGCAAGTTCGTCCTCACATGGAATACTGTTCTCATCTCTGGGCCGGGGCACCCCAGTGCCAGCTCCTTCCACTTGACCGCATCCAACGCAGAGCGGTTCGAATCGTCGACGACCGAGAGTCCCTTTGCATTTTCTATCAAATTTACCACAGGGAGTGCTCTGAGGAACTGGTCGGATTAATTCCAGCCGCCAAATTTCACGAACGCACATCGCGTCAAAATTCGCGATACCATCCTCCATCTGGATGCTTGGCGGTCCACGACTGTACGTTTTACTAGGAGTTTTCTTCCTCGTACAACTTCTCTGTAGAATTGTTTACCACCGGCGATTTTTCCGAACCGATACGACTTAGGGACCTTCAAGAAAAGAGCTTACACCTTTCTAAAAGGCCGGCAACGCATCTGCAATTCCCCTGGTGTTGCGGTTTTTTATGGGCGGCGGTAGTCACTTACCATCAGGTGAGCCGCATGCTCGTTTGCCCACTCTTCTATAACAAAAATATATCAAAAAACATGCGAATACTGGCGTTTTTCTGGCAGTGTGGTATATAATACTACACTAATATGTTATCAAGCAGTCTGTCCAGTACTTTTGACATAATAGTGGACAAGGATATTGACATATAATTCGAAATATCAGAGGCATATCCCGTCCCATTTTTAATAATAGGCACTGCAACAGTTTTAATAAGCTCCGCCGGTAAGTAACTATGACTTAAAAATAAACTATAAAACATAGCAACATAGCGAGGTAAGTGAACACCAGCATATTTCAGGTGTTCAATGCTCAAACCATCATAACCGGGTGATTTCTCTCTTACATTCGTTGCAGTGTCTCTAATGATCTTAGCCAAGACCTCTATCTGGGAGCCACCCGGATAGGAAGTCCGAGCATCGGTCACCCTCTCAGTATTAAGTACTGGAGGCTCGACCATAAAATGCTTACGAAAGGCATAAGCGATTTCAGATGGCCCATACCCCTGCCACACTCACAGGGAGGCTCGTCTTGCGATTTAAATTTTAGTGGAATCCCAGAATTTACGAAACTGTTTTTGCCAATGAAACTGAGCAATTTTGCCCATTTTCATTTATAGTTGATGGTCCTGTAAGGATTTTAATTAGATGTATAATTATTGAGTTATACTTGAGTACATTGTCTATTTATTTCATACCTTTCCTACGAACTGAGGTTACCTTCTCCATGTATAATCGCGTACTGTATTAGCAGATAACCTCGGTTGGTAGGAAAGGTATGAAATAAATAGACAATGTACTCAAGTATAAGAACAAACTGAGCAATTCACTTTCTGAGTAGTTAAGCATCAGTTTGGTGATGCTGCTGATGGGAAAGGGCCCCGAGAATTGCACTGCCTAAGGGCCCCGACATGGTTGATCCGGCCCTGGGCGAGACTTACGTTTAAATATTGTCCTCTATGGTGGCACTACTCAGGAGGCGTACAGCATCTTTCCGGGTGGAATCTTGCAACTCAAATTTCGAACACTTTCCGATGAGCTAGACTTGAAATTTTGAACATCAGCTCAGAATCGGATGACAATGCAGAAATAAAAACGTGGTATATTATTATTTTTTGTACAAAATAAAAAAAAAACAATTGTTTATGTGTGAAAAAGCGATATCTCCAAAATTAGTTAAGTAATAAAGGTGATTTTTTTAATGTACCCATAAAGTACTTTACTAGGTGGTAAGACACTCTTATTCTGTCTAAGAGTCTGTCTGGGCTGGTAGCCTCCTCATGCCTATTTGTATCGCCAAACAGCAGTGCTTACAGGCTGGTGAGAGGCATTCTATCTTAGTCCTCAATATCAATGCTTCTGTAGCTTTCTTTGTTTGAAGTTGATTGCGGTGGCCCATGGGCGTACAGTAGCCAGTTATTAGCAGCTGAAAGCTCGTTTGTCACTTCAAATACAAATTCGAACAAAAAGTACCCTTATAAAGTACTCATAAAATTTCGGAACCAAAAACAATTTGAGACGATTATACGAAAAACTTACGAGGTATTCCTTGAGAAGGGGTTTTAAGCAGAGACAATAGTTGCAGAACTTTTTACTATGAAAATATCATACACTCACAACACGAACAGTACTTATAGGTGTTTTTACTTATTTGCAAACAAACATGAGTGCTATAAAAATAATTTTACTTAACTATTCCTAAACACTGTAAGCACCAACACTGTTTCACCAACATATTTATTCATCTAGTTTACGGTAATATAATTATTTTAAGCACTAGTTATAATTAAGAAAGTAACAAAAAGCCGATACAAAGAAAATATATCACAAAATATTTTTATCTCTATGTATAAAAATCAATTGCTGTACGTTGGTCTCGCTAAAACCAGAAAACGGCTGGAACGATTTTGATGAAATTTTTTGTATGCGTTTGATTGGGTTCCTGGATTGCTATGAATCACAATTGGACCCGGTAGGTGGCGCTGTTGTCGAAATCCAGAAACCACCCTTGCGAAGCCGCGCGGATCATTAGTTCATAATAATTATTAACATTTTCCTATTATATAACTTATAGGGAGGTATGTTCGAAATCAGCGTTTCTAATTATATTCATATATATAAGTTAAGATAATAAAAATTGATTTTTATTCTTTTTTGTGTAAATATTAAAGCAAAAATTACGTAACCGCAAGGCTGGCAATATTAAATTACATGGGTTTTATTCACAGTTGTACACAGAATTATCACAAAATGTCTTATTTATATAATACATCGTAACATATAGTAATCATTTCAATTTCTCTGCTTGTGTGGCGAAAGCTAGAAGTTGCGACTTCGATAGTTCCCATCTATTAGAAAATGGATAATATATCATTCCATAAGTCAACTCAACATGGCAATTATCTGAAACAAACAAATAATCCTAGTTATTTATGTGTTGAAAATATCTTCAATATGTCGGAAATATCGTGAATACATAAGAAAGGTTAGGTTAGGTTAGGTTAGGTTCCCCCCCGAACGGGTTCCCGCCTTGTCGTGGCGGGGGGGCTTAGTAGCCGTGGCTTGGTCACCCACGGTGAACAAAGAGGAACCCCTTGGCTGGCCCGTGGTGTAGGGCCGGCCCGAGGTGGCCGCTCCGAGTGGGCTTGGGAAGCCCACTTCGGATGTGTGTCGGGGGACTGCGGTGAGAGGGGAGTCCGCACCCTCTACCGCTGCAGCCGAGGTGGAGTCGCGGAGGAAGAGGAGTGTTGGTATGGCGATGCGCCACTCGCCCTATCCTCCGCGACTCAAACGGGGCCGCACCGTTGATGCGGTGGTGGTGGGGCCGCGGGGGGAGAGGAGTGTCGGTATTGCGAGGCGCCGCTCTCCCTACCCTCCGCGGCCGAAACTTGGTTGGCGGCGGAGCCCGAGACCAGATCCGCCGCTGGGGCCAGGAAGGCCGGTGCTTCTGAGTGCTAGTTTTTCCTGGCCCCATGGCCTTCGCGCATCGGACACGGGGGCGTCAGTTGCGCATTAGAAATTGGAGGCCGAGGAAGAGGGCGCACCATGTGTTCTGGTGCGCCTTACCTGAGAAGGAGATGGGGGAGGAGTGTTCCTCTCCCGAGGAGGGGCCGCCATGGGGCGGCCAGCGCAGGTGGGGCCGCGGAAGTGTGCGAAAGCGTTCCCGTGGCCCTGCCAATATGCGACGAGGGTGGAACACCATGGGGTTTTAGTCGGTGCGAGTCCGACATAACCCGTCCTTGCCCCCGCGAGGCGGGTATGCGTAGGCATTTACCCATGTAAAAAAAAAAAAGGTTAGGTTAGGTTGCCCGGGGGAGTTCGTACAGGGAAGCAGCGTTGGTTGCCACGGCTGCAGTGTCACAAGTGGTGAACCGCATCCGGCGCCTGGGCCTGGAGGTGGCCCTAAGTAAGTCGGGGGCCATGGTGTTCCATGGCCCTCGACGCGCGCCGCCGCCGGGTTCACACATCGTGGTCAGCGGGGCCCGGATAGCTGTCGAGTCCACCATGAAGTATCTGGGATTGGTGCTCGACAGCCGATGGGAATTCGGACACCACTTCCGGCGGCTGGCGCCCAAGCTGATGGGTGCAGCGGGCGCGCTATCAACGTTGCTTCCCAACTTGGGGGGCCCGAGCGCCGCCTGTAGGCGGTTGTACGTGGGAATCGTGCGGTCCATGGCCCTGTATGGAGCCCCTGTGTGGGCGATGGACATGACGGCCAGCACTCTCGCCATTCTGCGTAAACCGCAGAGGGCGATGGCCGTCAGAGTCCTCCGCGGGTATCGCACGATTTCCTACGAGGCGGCTTGCGTCCTGGCCGGATCCCCGCCCTGGGACCTAGAGGCGAAAGTACTCGCGTCATTATATCGATGGCGCGAGGAAGAGCGGGCACGGGGCTCGAGGCCGGTGCAGCGGCAGATCGCGCTGCGCCGAGAGGAGCTCCGTCAGGTCTTGGTGGCGGAATGGCGGCAAAGGCTTCTGCGCCCTACCGCCGGCCTCGCTACCGTCGAGGCGATCCGGCCAGTACTCGACGACTGGCTCGGGAGAAGGCACGGCTCCCTGTCGTTTAGGGTGACGCAGGTGCTGTCGGGGCATGGCTGCTTCGGCAAGTACCTGCGCCGCATAGACAGGGAGCCGGACGCTCGGTGCCACCACTGCGTCCATTGCGGGGAGGACACGGCGCAACACACGCTCGCCGAGTGTGTAGCTTGGGAGGAGCAGCGCCGTGTCCTCACAAATAAAGTAGGAGGCGATCTGTCGCTGCCGGCCTTAGTGCGGAAGATGGTCGGTAGCGCAGAGTCGTGGAATGCAGTGGTGTCCTTCTGCGAGGACGTGATGTCGTAGAAGGAAACTGCGGAACGGGAAAGGGAGATCTCGACTCCCTTCCCTGGCCGCAGAAGGCGCACCGGGCGCAGGAGACAGGGCGGACAACGCCCTTTTCCGGCCCCCATAAATGCGGCCGCCCAGGGGCGAGGGACTTGGGGAAGCCCCCGCCACCCCTACTCGATGGACCCGAGGCGGAGGCGCGCGCGGGTGTCGGCGCGCGCTCCTGAGGCGATACACGGGGTAGTTGAACACCTCACTACCCCGTGCAGGAGACGAGGCCTGGACAGACCGGGCCAGCACTAGTGTGGGGCTGCGGAAGAATTTGGATTCCCGCGGCCTCACGCGCACGTGTGAGGAGACACCGGGGTGGTTTTAGCCGGTAAGAGTCCGGCACGCCCCTCCGCCTTTCCCCAGGCGGAGGTAGTCCATGAGGATTTCCCCCCGTCAAAAAAAAATAAGGTTAGGTTAGGGTAGCAACACCATCCTCTTTGCCTGCACCAGAAGAACCACCACAACGAATAGAAACATGACACATCTTAGGGACTCACAGAATGACTTAAGCCGAATTTGTTGCGAACGACGCCTACAGTGAACTTTATGCTGCACAAACGAGTGGGGGTATCTCAATATACCATCAATTATTCTACCACGCAACCATTGATATGACACTCCGCTAGAGTGATGCAAGCTCTCGCCCACTCTCGATTCATCTGGTATTTTATAGACGCATCGATATAAATAATTAAAAAAATACTGTTAGAAAATATTGTTAATTTCTTATTTATAAATAAAGAGATAGTAATCCACAAGACGGTAAGCTGCTACTGCAGACAATGGAACTGTAACAAACTTCTAACATAAATTATGATTGATTCATTGCTATAGATGTATTGTCACTTCTGAGTACTAAATCTGGCTTTGGAGCCACCAAACTAAACATGTACCTACCAACCAGAACACAAAAGTGGATGCGCTGCTACTTGGCGACTGGCGGTAAATGTAAACATACAAGACTGTTGGGGCAACGCGAAAAAATAAATGATAAATAAAAAACGTGTACAGTTCACACGCGGTAACGTGAAACCAGCAGAAAAAAAAACTACGAGAGAATGAGACTAATGTGGAGTATCGGGAGTAGGATAATTGTAGTGTTTCTTTATTACAATAGTGTTACCAAGTTTAAAAATTATTTTACATTTTATTTTTCATATTACGTTAGATATTATATTTAAGTAACTAGAAAATATTTAAGTAACTACTTAAATATTTTCTAATCAACAAAATGATTGGCGATGGAATGATTTGGACGAGACTAAAATCAATTTTTTTTTAATAGGATACGGTGACAAACGAGCACACAGTCCACCTGATGGTAAGTGGTTGCTGTGGCCCATAGACATCTACATTTATCCTCCTTTGCGAATCAAAATGCAGATGCGTTGTCACCCGTGAGGCCTAAGATGGAATGCCTCTTTTCCAGTAAAAAAGGTCTCCGGTTCTCTACACTCACCATACGAAACACAGCAGTAACTACACCAGTGTGCGTGTAATGTTTATATGTGGGTGACAAATAGTGCTGTACCGTCTATCTTATGCTTCCACACACAGCCAGCGGTGAAGGATCATGTCTCAGATCGATATATCATCATTGGCAAAATGCTTTGACGAGAAAATATATTGTGATCTCCCGAACGCTGCCCATCTGAGTTAAATCCGTCTATTGACCTCTCGGTCAAAGTTGGAATTATCTAGTCAGACAATTTGTACTGGATAAACATACTCGTCGATACCTTCGAGCTCGAGGAACCGATGGCGAAGAAAGGTTCTCGTAACGGTAGGCGAAGTGTAGGGCGACCCGTCACTAGATGGAGTGACGACCTGGTAAGACATGCAGGAAGTCGATGGATGCAGGTGGCTCGGGATCGTGCTTTGTGGCATTCCTTGGGGGAGGCCTATGTTTGGCAGTGGACTTGCGAAGGGCTGTATGATGATGAAGAAGAAACTAAATTACAGATGTAGATTAGACCGAAGGCCCCCACTCCCACACAAGAATTTCACCTACATTGTGGAATCATTTAACATAAATAAATTGCATCATTGGCAAACATCGAATACAGTAACAATGCATCTGCATTTTGATTCTTAATCGGGGATAGATGTGGATCTTTATAGGCTGGAGCATCCACTGACGTCAGGTGGAGTGTCTTCGCTTGTCATCCTTATTCTATTAAAAAAATCTCAGCTAGAAACTAGACATGGAACGAGTAGTGATTCGCCGAGTGCAATGAAATTTTGCACACTGTGTGCATTTTGGTCCAACTTGAGATATAGGATAGTTTTTATCCCGATAAATGACCCTCAAAATTTTTTATTGTGAACTTAAGGATTTTTATAGGAAGGGTCGTTGGAAAGGGTAGAACAACGTCTACCTGGCGAGCTAGTTTCTATTATAGATTCTTATATACGTTCTAAATATTTCTGCTGCTTCTCATGTTCCTGATGTTTTAATGTGTCTAATATAATAATAAAAACTGGCTTTCTGTCTATTTTTCTCTGGAATATAATTAAGACCGAGTACTCGGTACTCGGCCGTTAATACTCGGTGCTTGGCCGAACCCTAAAAAAGGCCGAATCCGCCAAGTACCGAATCCAAACCGAGTACTCGTCCCATGTCTACTAGAAACAATATTTTTTAGGCTTTACAAATAGTTGATCTAATATAGAATGTAGCAGCCATACCTAGAACCAATGCACTACTGATTTATTATGTAGTTTAGCTTAAAACATAGAAATTAAAAATATATTACTAACTTCTTTCCAACAAAAAAGTGAGCTCCGGCGATGTCATAAATTTATCATACTGATGAGTGCCTCGAGGTATTATATTTAAAACATATTCTGCAACATATATTCCTAATATTTGGGTGATTCTTGACCTGTTTGGCGTAGTAACAAATATTTTTCCACCAGGCTTAAGTGTTTCAACACATGCCTTTACAAATATTTCTTTATTGTAGACATGTTCTATTACTTCAGAGGCAACAACTGCATCATAATAATCTTTACGTTCTTGAGAGTGCTCCTGAAATTGTAGAAATTGATTGATTTAAATTTACCAGAACACAAGTGTCAAGATCTTCAAGTTTTACATACTGCACATAACCAAAAAATTTAATGTATTTAAAAAAATTAAAATTACCTCAACAGTAGTGCAGAAATATGAAGGCAGATTATTTGCTAATTTCGGATTATTTTTACTATGTTCCGTTGCCAATTCTATAAGATCTTTCCCTGCATCAATACCAGTAACACTTGCTCCTAATTTCGCCAAACCCTAAAAATATATACATTAATGTTTCTTCAATTACATTGTTTATAAAGAATAAAATATGTTGAGTAATATGGCTTGCAGAGTGGAGGCGGTGTTAGAGAATCTATCACATTACACTTTTCGTGATTGTCGTTAGAGGTGACCATTAGAATCTCCAGAGAGATCTCATGAATTAGCAGTATAACTATTCCATTAACGCCAAACACCCAGACCATAATCATAGGGAGGATTTGCTTTTAATTCAACAAAGGAATAAATACTTACAATAAAAAATTTGCTTCATGGTAAAGTTCCAAATCCAGCAGTGAACTTTTATGGGTTGATGAAGAAGAAGACGGTCTGCAGAGGCAGGGTAGAGAAACTCTCCATTCTTTTGAATGTATTAGAGTGTGAGAGTAAGTGATGTAAGAGTAAGAGTGAAATAGTAAATGTCGGCAGTAATTGCTCTCCTCATTGATGTAATGACAGTATAATAAATTTTTTTAATAAACATTACCCCCACTAAGATTTTCTCCTGTATCGTGGAGGCAGTTTACAAACATAAATTGCACAAGTACAAACATCCACACCCTGAACAATTTTTTGCATGCCATACAAATACTTGTTCCGAGCGGGATTCGAACCGGTGGCCCCGAGCACAGCTACTCATTGCTAAGCCACTGCACCACGGAGCCGCCAACTTTGACAACATCATTTTGTGTATGTAGGATGTAAGCTGATGACAACTGGCATACTCTTTGACAGGTCTATGTAGATTCAGTATTAACTTAAAATGCTGCATGTACTTATAACATTTGTTATTAATGTAAAATATATTTTCTCTTTATTTTTAGCTTTATTTACTCTCTCCATAAAAACCTTTACTATGCCACACATGCATGCATGCCATATGCTTTAAAGGGGATACAAAGTTATCCCTTCAAAAATTAATATAATAGCTCCACTCTATTAGTGATATTTTGAAGTCAGTTCCTGAAAAGTCTTAATGTTGCTCAACAACTTCCAATATCTAAAACTATCATTTCAAAAACGTCCAACGTCAAAGCGTCAAAACGGACGTGTTTGTTGCGCTTGTGTATAATTATTTACTTTAAAAATAGTTATAATATCTGTAGATTGTCGGGCTTGTGGTGTCCAAGTGCCTGATGGTTTTTACATGAAGTGTTCCAAAAAACAGTGCGAAAAAGTCTATGGTTTAAAGTGCCTAGGAGTGATAGAAAATGAATTCAGTTCCTTCTCGGATAAACACACGAAGCAATGGGTCTGTCCGGAGTGCATTTGTTCTATACCCAAACCTAAACGCTATGACCCGCATACACCTATCAGGAGCATCCCGGAGCTAAAAACATTCACGCCCAGTGCCAATGTCAACACTCAACGGGGAAGCCGCATGAAATTGTTGGATGAATCAATTATCGAGTGTGATAATAATAATAGTGATGATAATTTTCTGTCTGAGTTTAGACAGTTTAAATATGAAATATTAAGCCGATTAGACGTGCAAACTAACGTTATTAAGCATCTTCAAGAAATATATTTTTCTACAAAAACGGAATATATATTATTATAGCTCCACACTATTAGTGATATTTTGAAGTCAGTTCCTGAAGTCTTAATGTTGCTCAACAACTTCCAATATCTAAATCATTTTTGTGACCACAATGTTAATATGGGGAAGAAATGTTCTCTGTGACAAAATTGAGTGACAACCTGGTAAGACATGCTAGAAGTCGATAGATGCTTGTGACTCAGGACCGTGCTTTGTGGCATTTCTTGGGTGAGGCCTATGTTCAGTAGTGGACCTTTGAAGGGTTGTAATGATGACGATGTTAATGCTAATATTGATTAGATATGCATATGGTCAAAAATTCACTTATTTAAAAAGAATTAACACTCTTACCTCAGATAAAATGCCCCCTCCACAACCAACATCCAATATTTTTTTATCTTTTAATGGAGTAGGGTCTCTTTCATCTAGAGAACACTGCACCAGACCATCTCTTACAAAGGGTATACTGAAATTTTTTAATACATGCCATTAGAAAATAATATCACATTTAAATTTGAGACAGGAGCAGTAATAGTTAAATTTAATAATTGATAAGAGTATCCTGGAATTCTCCACACTTGCAGACCATGCATGATGTGAGTAAAGCCTTTTTGTTTGAGAAATGAGAAATCAGGGTTACTTTCAATATTGCTTAATCTTTGTTTTTACTATATATGGATAAAAGATTATCAAAATCTCTATAGACAGCCTGAATGAGGATAATTGCCATCTTGTTGTAGACTAAACTAGATTTTAAACTTATGGGAACATGGGAAAATTTGGTCTATAGTTTAATAAGAACATAATATGATGTATTAAAACTTATGGGCAGCTGCAATATTCTGATAACAACTTAATTAATAAATAACTGCGGTTGCTATCTGCCTGTCAAGCACGGTAACTATGACAGAACCCTTCCTACGAGGCAATCTATGAAAGAGGCATATGTTCAGCAGTGGACTTTTATAGGCTGTAATGGATGGACGGATGGATATATATGTATTGACAGCTTTTTTATTAGTTATTTCTGCTGTTCATTATCATCATTATTCAACCTCAGTGCAGACGCTCAGAAAAGTGATGGCTCAAAAAACACCAAGGGACATGTGATGCAGTATTCCAGTACATCCAAGATACCATATTACTGATGGCACATGGACATGACATGGACTAATTGTTTGAGCACCCTGAATACACTGATTGCATAATTCTTTGATGCTTTGAACTCTAATTATGTTACATAATGATTTCTTATAATTTCGTAATCTAAAATGTAATCTTTAATTTTTTTCTTTAATTTTAATCTGGAGGTAGCCATGGTTAACTTACATTGAGAAGTCATACACCTCAGTCCCCCCGTGACCGTGGGTGCTATAAAGTGCTTGAAATGTTGGGAATATAAAATAAGTTAATACATGCAATAAAATCCGTAAAACTAGTTTTATTTAAATCTAATTAGGTTAGCACACAGAACATATGATAAGTCAGCCAAAATATTAACTTGGCTCAAGATTGTCAACAACAAGCTGTTTAATGACAAGACTATGTTCCATACAACATTTGCTTTGTGGTTATCATTTGTCAACTTTCTTCTTCATTTGTTCTCAATGACAAGCTTTAAAATTGAGAACATATTATTTTATTGTTGATGTTACTCTTTTTTTCATACATTAAAACCAAAGTTTTAAAAGTGATATTCTTACTGTCCTATTACTTCTAACATACCGTATCAAGTTCAAACTGTGAAGACCTTTTAGTACTCCTTGTTCATCCCACCAGTCTTTCGTAAGCTGTCCATGTCTATACACATCTTCGGGATCAACAGTTGTGTTTGTTTTCTTTTGGTTCTGTTGAGCACAGCTGGGTGATCCATGCATTAAACATTTTTTGACATTGATTGCACTAAAATTACAAAATCCATGTAATCTTTTAAATACATTAATATTAAATGCATTAAATAATTTGGTACGACTTTCCATTGACGTCCGTCGAGTTTGGTGTTGATACGTATTTTTACAGAAAGATTACATTTTTTTAAGCACACACACAAAGTTTCAATATGCGGAAACATGTAAGGTATCAAATGACGATTCAATGTTAACTGATTATTATTCAAGCTTACACATTATTATTCTTTTTTACTTAAATCTATTTGATATGATAATTCAATACACAAAAATGTAAATAATTACTTCATTTATATTATTATGTATTAGATGTGTATGCAATCAAAATTATTTTGGCATATAGGGTAAACTACCCAATCGTTGGCACTCCTCCAATTCTTGGCACTTTAGTGTTTAGTTCGAAAAAACAAGGAAACCATACATTATTCAAGTTCGGTATGCATTAAAAAGTAAAATAGTATTATTTTTCTATTAAAAATTGGCCACACTGTTGCAATAACCAATATGGCAATTCAGAAACAACAGCTGACATTTTGTGCTAGTGACTTGGTGTAATTATTTTGATTTTTTCTTAAGGTGAGAGCTTTATTAATCATAGTATATCGCAGCTACTCGGCTAATTGTTGCTTTCAAAATAATTTGATATACTTAATTACACCTTTAGGCATTAGATTTAAAGATTATTTCTTGAATATTTTTATCACATTTTATTTATTACCTGTATACCTGTACCAACATATGGAACAATAATTCTATCAAAATTCCTTTATTGGCACTAATGCCAATAATATGAATTTTTCGAATGTTATCAACAAGCGAGTTTATGATATATTTGTAAAGGTTTTAAGTTAAATGATTGTTTGCCCATCGTAAATTTTTTATTTAATAGCAATTTCCAAATGTTGGCCCACTGTGCCAATAGCAAAAGCTAATTATTGGCAGTAGTGCCCATAATAGAATATTGACTGCTAATAAAAGGTATTTTATTAATTTAGAGTACGTCGTAAACAATGAAGGAACTAAATTAAAAAAACACCAATAAAAAGAAGTCAAGAGGAAAAATAGAAAAAAATAAACGAAACCAATATAGTGAGGAAAATATAAAAAGCTTTAGACGCGATTAAAATGACATGGCTAAAATCAAGCAGCAAAACAATATCAGGTTCCTCGAGCTACGTTACAATTTTGCATTAAGAAACCACATCATAACCCTCAGCCTGGTCCGAGGCCAGTACTTAACACAGACGAAGAGAATAAATTAAAGAATTGGTTAAATGTTAGCCATCCAAAGGGTTTTCCTAAACGAAAAGATCAAAAGATCTTCTTTCCTAAGGAAAGAAGATCTTTTGAATCGCGTTTAAGAATTTATATAAATAAGCGGCCGATCTAACCCGTTCAGGGACAACATTCGCAGAGATAAATGGCTTAAACTCTTCTTACAGCAACACTCGGAAATTGTTGGTAAAGCTCCTGAAGCTATAACAGCGGCAAGTGCTGCAGTATTAGAAAATGATATAAAAGGATGGTTTCAAAAAATTGAAATAATCTAAAAGATCACGGTTTGTTTGAAATTATATCAGACCCGAAAAGTGTCTTGAATGGTGACGAAATCAGTTTTGTTCTTTGCGCAAAAACAGGTGTGGTCTTGGCACCAAAGGGTGCAAAGAATGTTTACGAAATCGACCATGCCCCAGATAAAAGTTCACTAACAGTGATGTTTAATTTTGCTGCCAATTGTGAAATCACCCCACCTATGGTGATATTCCCGTACAAGCACTTGCTAAGGAACTACAACAACAGCATAAAAATTAGACAAAACTGAACAAATGCTAAAAAAGAAAAACGTGTCAAAAAACACGAAACTACGGAATCTGCAAAAAGAATATTATTTTCATATAATAGATTAAAATGAAGTAGAATTGATACAAGAAAAAGATAAAAATAAAATAGAATTAATACACAAAGAAGATAAAAATAAAGTAGTATTGAAACAAACAAATTAATACAGAGAAAAGGGAAACTAATAAAGAAAATTACACAGAAAATAGTCTGAAACAAAAACTAAATTTTAACAGTATTGAAAAAGAAAAATATGATATAAAGAAAAAATAATTAAGCAAGTACTAAATAAGCCAAAGAAAGAGGATACCAAAAGTATTTTGAAGAATGTTTTATATTCTGAGGAAGCATTGTGCAATACGGATGAAGACGAGAAATTGGATGATGATAGTCATATCAGAGCTAACAAAAACTTAAGCATAACTGAAATTGAGAAAATGTTGACCGATGATTAAGAATAAAATACTACTTTTTAATCGGTTCCAGTAAGACTGTAAACTACCTACATAAAATACTAAAATAGGTAGGGAGAGTATTAATTGAGTAAGTTCTTAATCAGACTGATTGATATTTTAAAGGTAGGTATTAAAAGATCTCAAGTATAGCCATTTAAGTACTGACAAAGAGAGACTGCCAAAACGAGTACTTAGAATAAGACAGTGTTAATGTAATAAGAGTTGAGTTTAGGTATTTTATGAAAACTTTACGGTAGAAAACGTACCTAAATAAAAGCAGATATTTACCTAGTAAAACAGTGTTTTAATTATACCCTAGGTATACGTACGTATTTATTTTATTTTATTGATAGGTAGGTACCATCTCCTACTTTAACTACATGCCAATAATTAGACGAGTAGATGCCAATATTGAGAATTTCTATGCCAATAATAGGATTTTCTGTAGTCTTTAGGATTTTAGTGTAAAATGTTTATTTAATATTATTCAATCACATAAAAATGATTACGAAAACGAAGAGTAATGTATTGTCCACAGAGTACATTATATATAGGGAATATTGTCTTTGATTCTGTCACGTTTTGTCTACTAGCTATTGTAAATAAGATTTTATGGTAATTTAATTTCCAACTGACACGAAGCTCACTCTTAAAGTAAATTGATTTTAAAAAATTGGGTGGTTTACCCTAAATAAAAATATTTGTAGCAAAATATTGATAAAACTTACCATTTTGTTTGTAGAACATTCACTATGCTAGGGATTCTTGGGACTAGTTTCATTTTTAACATTTATAAGTACATTGGTAAAAGAGATTTTTTTATGTGCTTAACATACAGTATTCTAAAAATAATAATAGTATATTAATTATAAATGCGCTAGCACTTCTTACTAGTTTGTGATTATCACAAACTTTTTATAGCTTGCTACATATATATTTATCTATGCAAACTATATAGAAACACGTGATTATAAAGTAAACAAAACACAATATCCAATATCGATAAAAACTATGGATGTGCCAACATGGAAAAATTACAACTCGCAACTCGAGTTGAAATTAACGCAACTCAAGTTTAAACTCGAGTTACGCAATTCGAGTTAGCAGTATGAAACAGAGTAAAGGATTTGTTACAAATTACTTTTTTATGAATTTGTTTTCTATATAGCTCTTTGGTGGGTTGGGATAACTATAATTACCAAACTTATTATATAGGATTGAAATAAAAAAGTATATTTAGTATCTATCACATACTTATGTATTTTTGGTTTTAATATTAGTTAAAGTAAGTACCTGTATTTAACGACAAACTCTTCAGCTCTTCACGAAATAATATTAATGTAGCTTTAAGATGTAGGTACATAAGCTACATCTATAGTGTATTATCTATGAGCTACATCTAGTTTAATTATCACAGTAAAAATATTCTTAAATAATTTCAAACTTTTTCAAATTCAAAATATTTATTGTAAGTTAAGTGTTACATTTGGCGTTAATTTAAAATGTGATGATGTATCTTACAACCTAAACACCTTTGATTATACGACGTGTATATAATCAAAGCTAAACACCCTTTTCGGGTATTATAATAATAGGTCTGTGACTTACGTAACTATAATGATCATAATTAATAAAAATTATAAATGAAATTAAATTACACAACTTAGCTATTATAAATCTCTAAATAACAAATTGTTTTGGCTGTAACTAAATACTATTTGAAATACAAAGCGCGCCCACAATGAACGAATCGCACTCTTACTCTTTGCTGGCTCACTTGATTCTTTCATGTACAGTAGCCCTAACTCGAGTTAACACGAGTTAGGGATATTCGATATACATCGATGTTTACAATACGATGCATCGAATCGATCCGATGATTTGGAAAGTTATTGATATACTCGATGTATCGATGTATTTTCATAAAACATCGAATCAATGATAACCAGTCAATTGTAAAAAGGTATACTTACATATCACTATTAATATTATAACTTCTAAATCAGAAAAACTAAAACGTGTTCTGATTTAGAAGTTATAATATTAAACCTGTTGGTGGCGTTAGTTGGCAGCTGTCAGTCCCTTAGCGGAATCAAGAAATTGAGATTGGCTGGTTGTGTATTAAAGAGAATCTAAAGAAAATCGTCTGGTCTGCCTTGGTCTTAAGGAGGCTACTCATTTGCGTGCCACAGGGGCAATTTTGACCGAAAAGCGATCGGGGCGATATCAGAACTGTCTCTACACACACGCCTGCCATTCTATGGGAGAGTGTACAGTCTCACTGGACACACGCATTGAAAATGGTGCCAGTTTTGTCAAAATATAAATACGTTTATTTCGGTAATTTTGTTAACAACATAATACTGAGACTTCCCGGTGAGTAATCAGAGGATACGCGTGTTGGGAATGACACTTCAAATGAATGAAGAAAAAAAAAATAGTAAATAATAATCATAAAATAAACTTCAAATGAATCGGTAAATATAGCCTTGGCTCTTTTTTTTTATATAGAATAAGGGTGACAAATGAGCACAGTCCACCTGATGTTAAGTGGATACTGTGGCCCATAGACACCCATATTTATTGATAAAACAAGTAATTAATTAATAATTACACCCGCAACACAGTCCTTAAAAGCTGTAGCATGACTCTACCAAGTTTAGAAACGTTACGACGTTCAAATAACGTTCTTTCTGCGGTGCTACCACAAAAAAAGACAAAAAGAAGATACTGGGTGAAGAAGCTGCTCTTTATACACTTATCATCAGTGTCCGAATTTCATATTTTTTATTAGTATCCATTGTGACATGTGCTGCGCGCGAAAGTCGCTAACGAACTGATTGAAATTGCCGTTATTGCGCTACACACGTGGAAGCGGTAGCTGTGATCTAGGGAGCAAGGAAGGTCTTGCGCTCATGTCGCTCTGCCGCAGGGCCGTCTTAGAAAATTGCCCCTGCTTTCATACACACATCGCAATTAAGGAGGCAATTAAGGGTCATTCCCACTCCTACACCCTAGATTGCCCCTGCAGCAGGCAAGTGAGCAGCCGCCTTTAGACCATTTAACCCAGTGGACTCCTTTGGCGTAATTCTGACCCCTCTGCCAAGGTATTGGATTTAAAAGCTTGTGCGTTTATAAAAACTGTTTACGAAATCGATTTTATCATTACAAGAATCGCTTCCGCCGAAATAGGTGCTCTTTAAAAAATGCCGATCGGTGCGGTTAACGTGTTTTTTTTTTATAGGATAAGGGTGACAAACGAGCACACAGTCCACCTGATGGTAAGTGGTTGCTGTGACCCATAGACATCTACATTTATCCTCGATGAGGAATCAAAATGCAGATGCGTTGTCACCTGTGAGGACTAAGATGGAATGCCTCGTTTCCAGTAAAAAGGGTCTCCGGTTCTCTACACTCACCATACGAAACACAGCAGAATTAAGCTGCTATTTTACGCTGGTATTCTGTGAGAGCGTGGTCCTTCCCCGGTCGAGCCGACCCATTCATGTTACAACTATACCAGAAATAAGCTGCAGCATGGCTCTACCACGTGTGCATAAAGCAGTCAAAATACTTAAAATTTACAAAAAGATGGAGTTATATTCCATATGTAAGTATTTTTATTATGATGCATGCTTTTTTTTTATTGAAACCATTTAAAATAATATCATAAACATTGACCTACTACTAAATGGACCTCGGCTCTGCGCTCAAGTGTCCGAGTCAAAAGAGTTCCAAAATGCAAAAAGAGTTCCAAAATGCAAAAAGAGTTCCAATTGCGTTCCAAAATACCGAACTGTATCACAAAACGAACAAAACTATTTATATTTATAATCTATACAAATAAATAAAATTGAAGTCTCTGTTTGTAATGTAAAAATTACAGTTTTTTACTAAATGCATATGAAAGTAAATACGGTAAGTACTTATAACTAAAATACAATTTTTAAAATTTTTGTCTGTCTGTCTGTCTGTTTGTTCCGCGTAATCTCCGAAACGGCTGGACCGATTTTGACGGGAATTTCACCGGCAGATAGCTGATTTCATAAGGAGTTACAGTAGTGTAGTTGTACCACTTCTAGACCACCTGAGTCAGACGTGGTTCAACGACGTTCGTCGACGCCCGATCCTAAAAAAAAAAAAAATAAGTTTTGGCATGCTCTGATCACGAATCCGCGGTCCATTTTTCTGTAGAATGCACGGTTCCGGAGATGTGTAGATCAATTAGCTAATATCTAATTGATATCCGGTAAGGGCCTCCACCGTCATTAGCGTCCCATTGTTCCTATTTCTATTGTTCTATTGTTCCTTAATCACCTTCATTGCAGCGTGTGCGTCGACTATATCAGTGCTATTGTTATTATAATTCTTTGTTTATACAGCGCTAATCTGAATCATCAATAAAACACATTACATAATTTTGTTACAATTTTTATTTATAAAATACAAAATCTTATTAATTATTATCTATAAAATAGGAGCGAAACATCTCATCCACTAAAATATCGTTGTACAATGTGTTCCTTGTAAATATACTCGTAAAACTATGTATTGAACATCCTTGAAACTTGTATAGCAAATACATTAAGCAATATTCGCCACAAACTGAAGTCCACTCATTCTGAATCCTATCAACATTCCAGTTCCATCTTTTACAATTCCTTTTTAAAAACTCTAGATGATATCGTACAGGTGATCGTCCATATGACTCAAAATATTGACCGACGTCATTCGTATCGATATATAAAGCTACCCAATGTGACCCTGGTTTATCATCTGTATCCAAATTACATATTATATACGTTGGTACGTGGGTATACATAGGCAGTCTATTAGCTGCATAAACATTATTTTCTAGACTGGGGTGAATCTTTTTCAGATGTTGTTGTACATCTAGTGTATCCATGATATTACTGCTATTAGTAGATTATTACAGTACCTAGCTACTCAATGAATAACATAGGAATGGTCAATTATAGTGATTTCTACATATTAAATTGCATTTTTGTGATATACAAATCGTACTTGAGTCATTGATCACCAAACAAAACACAATACGAAGAAATGTTGAGATAGGCAACGGAAATGTGAGATAAACTGATATGTTTCTAAATATTAAATTGCATTTTTGTGTTATACAAATCGTACTTGAGTCATTGATCACCAAACAAAACACAATACGAAGAAATGTTGAGATAGGCAACGGAAATGTGAGATAAACTGGTTGACGCATAAAGTAATTATCAACTCATTACGGAAATACTTTAGATTAGAATTTTTACGTACTGGTGGTATATAAGACCAACAAATGCAGTCATCGAGTTAGTGTACGGTCGTTTGGCTACATTACTACTCGCCACTCTCCCCTCAAGAAGAGAGTGATAACCTCGTCATTAATAATAACACATGCGATGGTGGAAAAAGAAAATCGCAATCGATTGATCATTTTTTTGAAGCTGAATCAAAAATAAAAAAGAGGAAGCTGTTATCATCAACCGTAGCACGAGCCGCTAGAGATGGTGTATCATACATTTCTACTAATTCTGACGACGGAGACCAAGCGACGCATCTCATCAAAATTGAAATGTACGATATGAAGAAGCTATCCAAGATTCCAACTACTGATCATTGGAAACATGCTTCCACGAGAATTAAATATTACGTAAAGACTAATAAGGATAGCATCTACGACAATACAAACGCCCTCGTATACAATATAACAAAGACAATAGCAGAAAGTGAAAAAGTTAAAAAATACTTTTTTAACAATGACAGTCATTAGCTGATCATTAGTGAATGTGATTCTGTTTACTTCAATTACAGGAAGACAAGAGCGGAAGGAAGAGATGAGTGTGGCATACGTGTACAAAACACATCATTGAATAACAAAACTACAACACTGAGTGGAGAAGAAAACGAGAAGAGTATGCAGTACTCAAGAGCTGAATATCCATTCTTCAGTTCAAAATCTAGCCGTTTGCTTAGTTTCGAAAACTGGCCTCTAGTTATGCGACAGAAACCTGAAGATCTTGCCGAAGCTGGTTTCTTTTATACTGGCCATGCAGACGGGACCAAGTGTTTCCATTGTGGTGGTGGTTTAAAAGATTGGGAAGATGATGATGATCCTTGGCAGCAGCATGTTCAGTGGTTTAGTCAGTGTGCTTATGTAAAATTTCAACTCGAACAGTGTTTTGTATTAGATTAAATAGAAGATTTATAAAGAAATAAAAAAAATATATTGCATACAATTTGTTTTATTTAATTTTATAACGTTTCACATAGTTACATACACACAAAATGCATTACACATAACACATAAAATCTAACACACAACACATATTATAACCTTAACTACTATAGTCTACAGTAACATTTCTGTTTTTATCTATCTCAATAATATTATCAAACTCAGCATAAACTATACAGTTAATTGTTTGTATTAATGAGGATTCAAATCGTACTTCTATTCTTACACTACCATGCTTTATGAGATTCCAATGAGTTGATGAGTTAGCTGATAAATCAGGAGTTAAGTCAAATGCTAATAGACAGTAACCTTTGCCATACTGTTCACAAGAGATTCCATTTCCTTCATTAAGAAAGTGAATACCAGTTCCCGAGAATAGAGTATGATATGCTGATGTAAATATGCTATTATTAAAAGATGGTTGCAAAGCTTTTGAAGGTATTTGTTGACCATCAATATATAAGCTGAAAGAATTAATACCATAGTTTTCAAAGTTAAATGGATTTTTAGTAAGGGAACCATTAAATGCAGAATTGTTCACAAATCCAATTATACATCTTTTCGGTACCTGTCCTAAAAATATATTATCAAGAGTTTTTCCTTGAACACCTGAAGGAATTGTTAAAACTTTTACTTCAGCTCGAGTAATAGGATATTTAGCAGTGGTAGAAGCTAAAACTTTTTGATGTGCGAGTAATACACTTGGATTAATTCGTGCTCGTCGCACAATAAGAGTTGCGTCCGTAATGCAAACTTTAAATTTTACATCGTTCGACCCAACAATTAAATTAAAACTCTCTCTTGATCGAACCAATTTAACACTCATTTCAACACCATTAATTAAAAATTTATCTTGGTTAAAAATGTCACCGTGAAGATGACCAATCATTTCTATTTCCTTACTTTCACTAATCAATTCCTGTCTTTTAACAAATCCTATGTTTTTACCATCTGTAGAATCCATTTTTCCTGCTGTATCCTCATACCAAAGGCTACAAGTAAGATGAGATTGTTTAGCAGCAGGGGCATAGTTTAAAAGGGTTTCCATGTATGCTCGATATGCATAGGTATTATTAGGTGGTGATACAAGTTTTTGGTTTAAATAAACATCAAGTTGACTAAAAAGTGAATGCAGCCAATTATTTACAGGTGCTACTATTGTAGTAGATACCAAGTTAGTTGAATCTTGATTTAATACTTTTGCCTTTATGTGGAGTAATGTATGAGACAAATCTATGTAGTCATCGCCGGTCCCAGGAACTTGAAACTCGATAGGTCCATCATCACCAAGAGATGAAATTGGTTTATAATGAATCCACAATCCATTTTCAATGCTAGTTTGTGTAGACGGTAGTGCAAACAAATCCAATTCTGACTTAACGCACTCGCAAGAATGATTATGAAGGAAAGACATATTTAGTTTGAAAATATATCTTTGATATTTTTTGGTTTTAGACTAAGTTTTTTCGCAGCTTTCACTTTAGCAGTTAATGGTGGAATGAACGATGTCAATCGTTTTCTTTTAGTTTTATACCCAGATCCAGTCATGTTAAATTGATCAATTTTCTCATCAGCCTTTCGTTTTAAATTCGTACTAACTTGCTTTAGACGATCTTTTATTGAGGCTTCCATAGGACGGGCTTGAACCATATCCGATAAAAGTCCTACTCCAGCGCTTAATGCCTCCTTACCCATCACTCGAGCACCACTTGAAAGTAAAGGTAAAACTGATCTGAATAACCCCCCTAAGAAGCTCCCAATACCATGACCGCGTTGATATGGTGAACCCTTATAAATTACTCCAACTCCTGATCCAGCTTGATGTGTATAATAATTTTCATATGGACATTTATGATGATCACGAAGAGAATTCATTATTATAATTTTCGGAAATGTAGTTTAATACACACGGTTCCAAACTGGAATGGTATTTTTTGTCCTGTACTCGATCTTATAACTATTTCCAACGTATCGAACTCTCTTCGCATAACAGGTAAGTAGTGAGGTTGAGAGAAAACGTGCATTTTATTTGCACCATAAATGTATTTTGTAGGATCTAATGAAATGACTCTTAATAAAGGAGTCATAACATCACCCACAATCTGAGGATCGATAATATCGCAATATAGAAATAGTTGAGATGGTAACCCTAAGTGTAAATTAGCAGGACACTTTCCAAAATTTCTCTCTAGGAGATTTTTATTTGGTTCATAACCTAGCTGTAAACTTAATTTGGGTGATAATGTTACGGATGTTATATTTTTATCCAATACCGAAATAGACACAAATTTTGTTATTTCATCATAGCGAAATTTCAAGTTCTCTCCGATACCATTTAACACTCTTAAAATATGCTCAACGTTATCATAGTTGGTAGCTGGAATATGTTTTTTGTAGTACACTGTGGATGGCTTATCTTCATTAGGCATTAACATAGATTTTGTAATGTATATAACATTTTCATGGTCTTGAACAGTAAACATGGTACATGGATATTGAAACTCGACAACTCCAACCGACCATTCACCTTCTAATTTTATAGCTTTTGGTAATTTCGTTGAAAAATTTGTGGTCTTGTTATCAGGAAAGTATTCCATTGAACTATTGCTGAGCAAAGTTAAATAGAAACTTTCTTTATTCATATTTCTTTTAAACTAGAAGCTAAAATCCAACTGTTAAATTTATCTGGATAACCTTTCCACTTCACTAATACTTCTTTTCTGTTACCTGAATAACGAGTGTCAATTATTTTATCTATTTTATGTTGTGAGGTGGGGTTGTAAGTGATTTTCTGTAATTCTCTTTCATAAAAAGTACCAATTATTGGTTCATTTTGTAAATCTGTTATTGTATAAACAACCCATGGAGATCTATCAATTATTGAAGATATAATAAATATTTCATCACTCCAATTTGATTCATATCCTTTTTGGAATACATGTTTATATTTAGTTATTCGAACATAATCACCCACATTGAAATTTGGTTTAGGATTTTCTAAAGAAAGTTTTTTTGACCGTCTGTCATAAAGATTAGTCCAAACTGTCATAATATTGTTGGAATTTACATCACATGGGCACATCTTAATACTAGAGTGAAAGCTGTGATTATAAGAGTATATTAAATCTTGTAAAACATCTATATATCTATAAGTATTATTATGAGTGAAATAACGCCACATTTTCATTTTTAGTGTTCTTTGAAATCGTTCAACAATACTGGCCTTAATGTCAGGATTGTTAGTGGTATAGTAATTAATCTTTTTGGATTTAAAGTATTTTTGTACATCTTTTGAAACAAATTCGGTACCTTTATCGGATTGTATGTGAGTAGGTGTTAAATTACTTTCAGTAAATATACTTTCAAAACATTCTTTAGTTGTTTCTGAGTTTTTCTTTTTCACTGGTCTTGCAAAAGCATATTTACTAAATACATCAATAATACAAAGTATATACTTGAAACCATCATTATATTGAGAATAAGTTCGCATATCACTTAAATCAGCTTGCCACAGTTCATTAATATTTGATAGAATGTACCTATTACGCGGGAATTTTTTTCGAATGGGTTTATGTAATGTGTATGTTTCTTGTGATTTTAACCATTCCTTTACTTGCTTTTTATTCATTTTACCCTTCATGGCTTTTGATAATTTATCAATACTACCAAAACCAGCGGGATTAGATGGATCATAATAAATCCTGTTAATTTCTTCTAGTACCTACGGAGTCCATTTTTCCCACTCAAGTCCTTTACGTATTTTAGTTGTAGACTTTTTATCTCTACTGCACGGTGTAGAAAACTCTTGAACTTCAATCTCAGAGGGTTTGTTCAGATCTTTTGCTTGAAGTTGGTTAATAAACTCACATCTCCTTGGATTTCCAATATAAGTAAGTGGTACTTTAATATCTTTTAATGCTTCAGCAAATCTAACCCACCCTACCGGATCACTTCTTTTTAGGGGTCTTAGTGAATCATTTATTAAATCAACAATATTACTTCCAGGAATTTTTTCACTATCAATTATGACTGTACCTTCGTTATCCCAATGTATTTTACTTTTACTTGTTTCAACTAAGTTTAATAATAACTGCCCTTTTTTATGATAAGTTTTTGGTATTAAACTGAGTATTTGAGCTGGTGTGTAAAGTGGATTTTCATCATTTTCTTTACTTTTAATGGATCGATTCTCCTCCAGCAAAGATTCAATATCAACTGAAGTTTTTAGATCTCTATCTTTATTTTTAAAACCAATTTTTGACTCATTTGAATCTTCATTAGATGTATCAGAACAAATTGGTAATTTGAGTGGTTGACGATCCTCTTCGGTAAAATGAAGGTATCTTTGCAGTGTTTGTAAATATAATATCCATTTCTTTCGGTCTTCCGTCTTACTATTCATAATATTTTGCATTTCAATATCTAATCGAGATAAATTACTATTAATCTTATTTTCTTGTTTTAATTTTTCAATCAATCCAGGTTCGATAAGTATCATTTTCTTTGCATTTTCCATGTTAACTGGCTAGTCCACTCACTAATCCACTCAATATTGCACCTAATATTGTTGGTAAGAAAGCCCCTCCTTTTTGTATAATTATATTTTTTCTTAGTTTATGTTTACACTTACGTACTAGTTTACGGAGTATGTTTTTATGTTTATTCAATTTTTGTTTATCCTGATCTTTAAGAGGTACTTTTCCTTGTAAAACGTTATGAATACACTCACAAATACAGTTAATTTCTTCTTCATCACACGTTTTAAGTAATGCTCTTTGATATTTTGGTTTAAGCGTATGCAAAGCGGTTAGCAAATGTTTATACGTTGTGAGTCGACGATGCATCATTTAGCAATGATTTCAATTGTTTGATTCTTGGTGTATTTAAACTCTTTTGTGGGGACGTAGACTGTACAGAAACCATTAAATGGAAAGACATTTGTCTTGATACGACAAAAATCATTGGTATTCTGTTTTAAATCTACCATTAAATATCCATGTGCCTCTAGAGTTGCATCCCTGTAGGCATTTTCAATGAATTTTGGGTTATCTGGTGATACTTGTCTTGCTAAATATCTTATTTGAGTTTTATCTCGAGGGTTTTTAAAATATATTATATAACTTGAGTTTAAAGATATGTCTCTTTGTCCTTTACCCTGATGAAATAAATTTTGTGTTAGATAAAATACACTAAGATTCCTGTGATGACTACCTTTTGTAAATATATCCACAATTCTTCCATCGGACTCTCTCATTAGATCATCAATAATAACAAGATGTGGGTTTTCACCATCAAACATATTAAGATTTGGAATTCCTTGATGATAGTTAACATTTGGTAAATTATATAATGGTTGCATTTCATCAAAGCACCATGTGATCTGATTAAAATCACAATTACATATTTCTGTAACTGATTTTATGAAATTTGTTACAAAATTTGACTTCCCACACCCACTTGGTCCTGCCACAATAGCAGTGAACGGATGGATAAAGTGAAACATAACACACGTCTAAAGTTCAAAGGGGTGAAATAAAAAATGAAAGTGTTGGTGTAAACAATTAATATATATTCCAAAAATTATATAAAACAGAATTATCTGTATACTATTTCTAACACAATTAGTACATCATAATTTTACAATTAACTCAACCTCAAATAAATAGAAACAACAATTAGTACATCATAATTTTACAATTAACTCAACCTCAAATAAATAAGGGAGCGCGGCGGACATTTCCTTGCTCTAAAACCCTCTCAGAAATGAAAGGAGGCCTATGTTCAGCAGTGGACTTTAATAGGCTGTAACTTTAACTTTTTTAACTTTTATGATTAAGTGTTAAATACCATTCCAGGTTGGAACCGTGTGTATTAAACTACATTTCCGAAAATTATAATAATGAATTCTCTTCGTGATCATCATAAATGTCCATATGAAAATTATTATACACATCAAGCTGGATCAGGAGTTGGAGTAATTTATAAGGGTTCACCATATCAACGCGGTCATGGTATTGGGAGCTTCTTAGGGGGGTTATTCAGATCAGTTTTACCTTTACTTTCAAGTGGTGCTCGAGTGATTGGTAAGGAGGCATTAAGCGCTGGAGTAGGACTTTTATCGGATATGGTTCAAGCCCGTCCTATGGAAGCCTCAATAAAAGATCGTCTAAAGCAAGTTAGTACGAATTTAAAACGAAAGGCTGATGAGAAAATTGATCAATTTAACATGACTGGATCTGGGTATAAAACTAAAAGAAAACGATTGACATCGTTCATTCCACCATTAACTGCTAAAGTGAAAGCTGCGAAAAAACTTAGTCTAAAACCAAAAAATATCAAAGATATATTTTCAAACTAAATATTATGTCTTTCCTTCATAATCATTCTTGCGAGTGCGTTAAGTCAGAATTGGATTTGTTTGCACTACCGTCTACACAAACTAGCATTGAAAATGGATTGTGGATTCATTATAAACCAATTTCATCTCTTGGTGATGATGGACCTATCGAGTTTCAAGTTCCTGGGACCGGCGATGACTACATAGATTTGTCTCATACATTACTCCACATAAAGGCAAAAGTATTAAATCAAGATTCAACTAACTTGGTATCTACTACAATAGTAGCACCTGTAAATAATTGGCTGCATTCACTTTTTAGTCAACTTGATGTTTATTTAAACCAAAAACTTGTATCACCACCTAATAATACCTATGCATATCGAGCATACATGGAAACCCTTTTAAACTATGCCCCTGCTGCTAAACAATCTCATCTTACTTGTAGCCTTTGGTATGAGGATACAGCAGGAAAAATGGATTCTACAGATGGTAAAAACATAGGATTTGTTAAAAGACAGGAATTGATTAGTGAAAGTAAGGAAATAGAAATGATTGGTCATCTTCACGGTGACATTTTTAACCAAGATAAATTTTTAATTAATGGTGTTGAAATGAGTGTTAAATTGGTTCGATCAAGAGAGAGTTTTAATTTAATTGTTGGGTCGAACGATGTAAAGTTTAAAGTTTGCATTACGGACGCAACTCTTATTGTGCGACGAGCACGAATTAATCCAAGTGTATTACTCGCACATCAAAAAGTTTTAGCTTCTACCACTGCTAAATATCCTATTACTCGAGCTGAAGTAAAAGTTTTAACAATTCCTTCAGGTGTTCAAGGAAAAACTCTTGATAATATATTTTTAGGACAGGTACCGAAAAGATGTATAATTGGATTTGTGAACAATTCTGCATTTAATGGTTCCCTTACTAAAAATCCATTTAACTTTGAAAACTATGGTATTAATTCTTTCAGCTTATATATTGATGGTCAACAAATACCTTCAAAAGCTTTGCAACCATCTTTTAATAATAGCATATTTACATCAGCATATCATACTCTATTCTCGGGAACTGGTATTCACTTTCTTAATGAAGGAAATGGAATCTCTTGTGAACAGTATGGCAAAGGTTACTGTCTATTAGCATTTGACTTAACTCCTGATTTATCAGCTAACTCATCAACTCATTGGAATCTCATAAAGCATGGTAGTGTAAGAATAGAAGTACGATTTGAATCCTCATTAATACAAACAATTAACTGTATAGTTTATGCTGAGTTTGATAATATTATTGAGATAGATAAAAACAGAAATGTTACTGTAGACTATAGTAGTTAAGGTTATAATATGTGTTGTGTGTTAGATTTTATGTGTTATGTGTAATGCATTTTGTGTGTATGTAACTATGTGAAACGTTATAAAATTAAATAAAACAAATTGTATGCAATATATTTTTTTTATTTCTTTATAAATCTTCTATTTAATCTAATACAAAACACTGTTCGAGTTGAAATTTTACATAAGCACACTGACTAAACCACTGAACATGCTGCTGCCAAGGATCATCATCATCTTCCCAATCTTTTAAACCACCACCACAATGGAAACACTTGGTCCCGTCTGCATGGCCAGTATAAAAGAAACCAGCTTCGGCAAGATCTTCAGGTTTCTGTCGCATAACTAGAGGCCAGTTTTCGAAACTAAGCAAACGGCTAGATTTTGAACTGAAGAATGGATATTCAGCTCTTGAGTACTGCATACTCTTCTCGTTTTCTTCTCCACTCAGTGTTGTAGTTTTGTTATTCAATGATGTGTTTTGTACACGTATGCCACACTCATCTCTTCCTTCCGCTCTTGTCTTCCTGTAATTGAAGTAAACAGAATCACATTCACTAATGATCAGCTAATGACTGTCATTGTTAAAAAAGTATTTTTTAACTTTTTCACTTTCTGCTATTGTCTTTGTTATATTGTATACGAGGGCGTTTGTATTGTCGTAGATGCTATCCTTATTAGTCTTTACGTAATATTTAATTCTCGTGGAAGCATGTTTCCAATGATCAGTAGTTGGAATCTTGGATAGCTTCTTCATATCGTACATTTCAATTTTGATGAGATGCGTCGCTTGGTCTCCGTCGTCAGAATTAGTAGAAATGTATGATACACCATCTCTAGCGGCTCGTGCTACGGTTGATGATAACAGCTTCCTCTTTTTTATTTTTGATTCAGCTTCAAAAAAATGATCAATCGATTGCGATTTTCTTTTTCCACCATCGCATGTGTTATTATTAATGACGAGGTTATCACTCTCTTCTTGAGGGGAGAGTGGCGAGTAGTAATACTGTTTATAGGTATCTTCATCGAAGCTCAATGATTTCTGCAATAACACAGTTATCATGTTAATATCAATTTGTTAACACTTAATCATAAAAGTTAAAAAAGTTAAAGTTACAGCCTATTAAAGTCCACTGCTGAACATAGGCCTCCTTTCATTTCTGAGAGGGTTTTAGAGCAAGGAAATGTCCGCCGCGCTCCCTCAATGTGTGTTGGCGAACTTCACATGCCTTCGAAATTTTCTCAGACATGCAGGTTTCCTCACGATGTTTTCCTTCACCACCAAGCACGTGGTAATAAGCACTTAAAATTGCTATTAACAATTTAATTGGTGCTGGCGGGGATCGAACCCGGGTCGCGTACTGTGAAATTTACAGCTAGCGCTAACCATCTGAGTTACCACGGCTTAATCATATACATACACAATATTTAAATAAAATAATACACACACATGAAAATAACAGAAAAAAAGTAATTTAGTCAATAGAATAAACACTTACATCCATAGCCTTTGGTGTATTGAAGTAACACAAATGTACTATTGATAGATCCACTGTAGCCAAACGACAGTACACTAACTCGATGACTGCGTTTGTTGGTCTTATATACCACCAGTACGTAAAAATTCTAATCTAAAGTATTTCCGTAATGAGTTGATAATTACTTTATGCGTCAACCAGTTTATCTCACATTTCCGTTGCCTATCTCAACATTTCTTCGTATTGTGTTTTGTTTGGTGATCAATGACTCAAGTACGATTTGTATAACACAAAAATGCAATTTAATATTTAGAAACATATCAGTTTATCTCACATTTCCGTTGCCTATCTCAACATTTCTTCGTATTGTGTTTTGTTTGGTGATCAATGACTCAAGTACGATTTGTATATCACAAAAATGCAATTTAATATGTAGAAATCACTATAATTGACCATTCCTATGTTATTCATTGAGTAGCTAGGTACTGTAATAATCTACTAATAGCAGTAATATCATGGATACACTAGATGTACAACAACATCTGAAAAAGATTCACCCCAGTCTAGAAAATAATGTTTATGCAGCTAATAGACTGCCTATGTATACCCACGTACCAACGTATATAATATGTAATTTGGATACAGATGATAAACCAGGGTCACATTGGGTAGCTTTATATATCGATACGAATGACGTCGGTCAATATTTTGATTCATATGGACGATCACCTGTACGATATCATCTAGAGTTTTTAAAAAGGAATTGTAAAAGATGGAACTGGAATGTTGATAGGATTCAGAATGAGTGGACTTCAGTTTGTGGCGAATATTGCTTAATGTATTTACTATATAAGTTTCAAGGATGTTCAATACATAGTTTTACGAGTATATTTACAAGGAACACATTGTACAACGATATTTTAGTGGATGAGATGTTTCGCTCCTATTTTATAGATAATAATTAATAAGATTTTGTATTTTATAAATAAAAATTGTAACAAAATTATGTAATGTGTTTTATTGATGATTCAGATTAGCGTTGTATAAACAATAGCACTGATATAGTCGACGCACACGCTGCAATGAAGGTGATTAAGGAACAATAGAACAATAGAAATAGGAACAATGGGACGCTAATGACGGTGGAGGCCCTTACCGGATATCAATTAGATATTAGCTAATTGATCTACACATCTCCGGAACCGTGCATTCTACGGAAAAATGGATTCGTGATCAGAGCATGCCAAAACCTTTTTTTTTTTTTTTTTTTTTTTTTTAGGATCGGTGTCGACGAACGTCGTTGAACCACGTCTGACTCAGGTGGTCTAGAAGTGGTACAACTACACTACTAGTTACTTAGGCTACATTTATTTTAGAAAAGTATTTAGGGTTCCGCACAAAAACATAAAAATCTTAACACGCGAGCGAAGTCGCGGGGAACAGCTAGTTTATATATATTTTCGATAAGGACTATTAATATTTAATCATTTAAAAGTAATATTTTACATAGATTAGTATTTAAATTCAATTCACATTAATTGTAAAATCTAAAAATCATACCGATAATTTTCGCTAGAAGCTGCATAAGATGATAACAGTTTCTGGTTGAAGTTGAAAGGCTGCTAAATTGTCGCAATTAAAATTGTATATATAATACGCTTATATAGGTTGACTCGGGACACATTTTTCGTGTATTTTGTTCTAGGCCCGCCGTCCATTTAGTAGTAGGTCAATGATCATAAATAATAATTTATTTATTCTTTATTGTATTCCTTAATATAAAAGAATACAAAGGGCGGACTTTATGCCTTGAGGCATTCTCTACCAGTCAACCCATGGAGTGGTGAGAATTTGACGTAGGTGTAGCAATATAGAATAAAAACAAAATAAAAAATAAATAAATACATAAAGACATATATACGTCTGTTAACAATATATTAATTCTTAAGATTAAGATACTTTATGTTTCGTGCAATAAAGAATATCTATATGTCTAACATCCTTGAACACACACAAACACACACAAACACACACACACACACACACACACACACACACACACACACACACACACACACACAAAAGGTGTGCGGACTGCGGACAAAGACAGTGCCGATGTAAGAGTAGATCATTCAAAATTGGCGGTTGTTTGAATGGAGTGTCAGGAAGATGACTACAGATTTATAATATAAAGTAATAAAAAGTACTCGATGTTACAAAAACATCGATGTTTCTAACCGATGCATCGAAATACATCGATGCACATTCTCGATGCATCACATCGAAAAAAAACATCGATATATTTTCAAAATGGACACCTCTAACACGAGTAGCTCGAGTTGACCTGACATGACTAATAAAAACATCAAAAATTATCATTATCAAAAATCTACAAAAATCTAAGAAATACGTTTTGACGTTTCACATTAATCATTCCGCAATAACTTTGTACAAGCGTACTCACAAGATTTAAAATAACCTTTTACGCAAATCCAGTGAATTATGAAGTTAACTATGTTTCATTACAACATCTATAGTTGTTTATCACCAATTCAAGTTCAAATCTTACAGATAAAGCAAAATATAAAAAATTTAACCAGTCAACTTTTTTGCCTGTCGTTGTTACAATGATATATCGCTATGTATCTTACCGTACCTAGTGTTTAATGATTAAAGTTGATTGTTATGCGAATAATCAGTAAAAATATTCAAATAATCAGTAATAATTTTTAATTAATCGAATCTGAAATGATTTAATTTTTTTATTTGTTTATTTAAATTTTATTTTTACAATTGCTTAAATTATATGAATCACGAATTAAACAAGTTTATATATTTTATAACTTCCTACTTTGTAAGTGTAAATTTGTGTAGGCAAAGAAATTCATATGCAAAGCCGCGCTGAAAAAAACACTACGTAATTCCAATCTCCCGCCATTTTGGGAGCTACTGTGCGTTCTTTTGTGATTATATGTTTATCTTATTTTGTGACTCGACTGTAACTTTTTGGACTGATTTTATTATATTCGTTAACCTTGACAAGTTATATACATAGGAATATCGTAAACAATAATATCTCATATTATTATTTATGATATTGTCTAAATAAGAATATCCTACTGCAGTTTAGTTGCAAGAAAGTTTAGTAGATGGCAGTTTATACAATGGTAGTCTTTGAGAACCATTTTCAAACGCATGCGCTTCCGATATAAAAAAAATTATAAACACAAAATATTTTTTTTGTTTTGTTGTTTTGTTGGGTTACGTAAAAAATATCTATTTTGCATTTTGCAAACAGTTTCAGACAGACACACATTATAATTAGTTTGATTTATTTTGTTGTAGTACCAAGATCAAGGTCGCGTCGAATTGTTTACGGTCCTGGATTTTTTAGTTGATTTGTCCTTAGATAACAGATGAAAATAATGATTATGTATTTATTTTTAATTTTGTTTAATTATGATTATTACATTAATTGGATATGTTTATAGGATAGCGAGTTATGGAGAGGGCTATGCTTGGAGTTTCTCTGCGTGATAAACTTAGAAATGAGGATATCCGCAGTAGACCAGAGTGACCGATATAGCCCAACGGATTAGCAAGCTGAAGTGGCACTGGGCAGGCCCAGTGCCACTTCAGCTTGCTATATAGCTCGAAGAACCGACAATCGATGGGGAGAAAAGGTTCTCGAGTGGCGGCCTCGTACCAGAGGACGAAGTGTAGGGCGTCCCTCCACTAGATGGAGTGACGACCTGGTATGCAGGAAGTCGATGGATGCAGGTGGCTCAGGACCGTGCTTTGTGGCATTCCTTGGGCGAGGACTATATTCAGCAGTGGACTTGTAAACGGGTGTAATGATGATGATTGGATTAACAATTATTTATTTATTAATTAAATATTTATCGATAAAATTATAATACTATATAAAAATAGAATAGAAATAAATGTAAGTATAGTGTTTAAAAGTTGGTAATGTTACGAGCTTGGGGTTCGAGACAATTAAAAACTGCCGATTGAATTACCAAAATTGACACTTTAATTACACAACACTAATTACAATCTAAAATCACACTAATAATAAAACACAGTTCGCCGTTATTTCGCTACGAAGTATTCTCTTGTATCGCCAATTCAATACTGCCCCGGTCGTGGTCTATACCGGCCTTATATAGGGCCTCAGATAGTTTCCAGAACCTTCTACTGTAGCGACATCTAGAATGTTCGAGTACATATCGGTCCCGAAATTTCTGGAAGGATCTCGACTCTCCTAGTTCTGCTACTCGACACTAGAGGGCGCTAGTGTAACTAGTGTTGCCATGTACAAGACATTAATAGTGGCGCGCAACACTTTCATTTACTCGACACTAGGGGGCGCTAGTGTAACTAGTGTTGCCATGTACAAGACATTAATAGTGGCGCGCAACACTGCCCCCTCCTAAGACATGCTCGTCCCGAGCATTATTGGCCCCATAATAACGCGCCAGTCGATCCACATGGACAATCTTAGGAGTACCTCTGGCACCTTTCTGTATGCGGTAGGTTACATCATTGATCCTTGTCACAATCCGGTACGGTCCGTCCCATTTAGCTTGAAGCTTAGGAGATTTCCCTTTGCTGCGAACTGGATTGTGTAACCACACTAGTGAACCTTCATCAAACCCCTTGTTGTTCATTTTGCGGTCATACCGTGTTTTCATCTTCTCAGACGTTTGCTGGCCCGTCTGTCTGACGTGCTCATAAATGTCATTCATTTTGTTCCGCAAGTCATTTGCATAATCGGTTATACTGCGTGGGGCATCAGGTGGTATTCCGGTGATCAGGTCTGCAGGCAGCCGCAATTCTCTCCCAAAGTTTGCGAAAGCTGGTGTCACTGATGTACTTTCGTGAACAGCGCTTCGATATGACAACAAAAACGGTTGTATATGCCTGTCCCAGTCTCGTTGCCGTTTTTCCACAACTTTTGCTAGGTACCTCTCCAATGTCTGATTAAATCTTTCTACCATTCCATCAGATTGTGGGTGGTAAGAAGTTGTTCGTGTTTTATGAGTACCCATAACTCTGCAAGTTTCCTGGAATATTTGAGACTCAAAATTCCTTCCTTGATCGCTGTGAATCTCTAAAGGTACTCCAAAACGACAGAAGACTTCATGAACTAGTTTATCTGCAACTGTTGAAGCTTCTTGATTTGGAATGGCGAAGACTTCTGGCCACTTAGTAAAGTAATCCATCACAACCATGAAATACTTGTTACCACTTTCACTTTCCGGAAACGGCCCTGCAACGTCAATGGCTATCCTCTCCCATGGTGCACCAACATTGTACAATTTCAATGCGCCTCTACTACGAATTTGAGGTCCCTTTACAGCCGCACAACTTGTACATTTGCTGCACCAGTCCTCGACATCGTCACGACAGTGGACCCAGTAAAACCGTTCTCGGATCTTCAGTAGAGTTCGTTTAACTCCCAGGTGGCCTCCTGAACAACCACTATGGTACAGCTGGAGAACATCCGGTACTTTAGCCTTAGGGACAACCACTTGCAAATGACACCTGTCTCCCCGACTATTTTCCCATTTACGGCACAGGACTCAATCCTGAATCAGCAAGCTGTCCCATTGGGCCCAATAGCTTTTCGTGGTCGAACTCATTGCTGAGACGTCGCTCCACTTGGGCTTAGGAGCACTGGCCTTCATCCATTCCAGAATCGGCTTAATGTCCGAATCTTCCTGCTGTGCATGTTGTAGGCTGTCCTTCCACTCATTGCTGAGCTGGTCTGTCCTGAGCATTCTCACAGATACCACTTCCTTACCCTCTTGCCTAGTACAATGCTTGCAATCTTCAGGGCAAGGTCTTCTGGACAATGCATCTGCATTGCCATGAGATTTCCCGCTGCGATGTTCGATCACAAAGTCGTATTCCTGCAGTAGTTCTATCCATCTCGCAACTTGTCCTTCCGGATTTTTGAACTGCAATAGCCATTTCAGTGCAGCATGGTCAGTTCGTAAGTGGAATTTCCGCCCTAGAAGATATTTGCTAAAATGCTGCAAGGACTTTACCACAGCAAGCAATTCCCGTCTTGTAACACAATAGTTCCTTTCCGGCTTTGACAACGACTTGCTGAAGTACGCTATCACAATCTCTTGATCACCATTCCGTTGAGACAACACACCGCCAAGTCTTATATCACTTGCGTCTGTGTCAACTATAAATTCCTTGCCCGCATCAGGGTACCCTAAGATAGGTGTTTTGCACAGACGGTTCTTGAGCTCCTGAAATGCAATATTCCAACTTTCATCCCAGCAGAAATGTCGCTTCTCCTCGGTTAGCCTGTGCAGAGGTTTGGCTATATATTCAAAGTTCTTCACAAATCGCCGATAATAAGAGCACAAACCCAAAAATGCTCTAACCTGTGTCTTGTCTTTTGGAACCGGCCAATATTTGACAGCGGCAATTTTCTCTGGATCCGTGCGGATACCGTCTTCCGACACTACATACCCCAAAAAGCTAACTTGTCGTTTGAATAGTGAGCACTTCGTCGGACTTAACTTGAGGTTGGCACTCTGGATCTTCATGAGCACGCGTTCCAGGTTTTGAAGGTGTTCCTCAAACGTACGGCCTACGATGATGATGTCATCCAAGTAGACCAGACAGGCATCTCCAATTAGCCCGGTAAGTACAAGCTCCATCAACCTTTCAAACGTTGCTGGAGCATTGCACAATCCAAACGGCATGACTTTAAATTGCCACAGACCCTTTCCTGTGGAGAATGCAGTTTTCTCCTTGTCCTTAGGGTCAATTTCAACCTGCCAGTAGCCACTTTTCACGTCCAGCGTACTAAACCACTTTACGCCTGTAAGCATGTCCAGTGTGTTATCAATTCTTGGAAAGGGATAGCTGTCCTTCTTCGTAACGTCGTTCAGGCGGCGGTAGTCAACATAAAACCGCATGCTGCCGTCCTTCTTCTTTACCAGCACTACAGGTGAACACCATGGACTAGATGAAGGTTCAATAACACCATCCTTCACCATTCCCTCAATCATGGTTTCCACTTCCTTTTCATGTGCTACAGGCAATCTTCTTGGCCGCTGACGAATAGGCAATTCTTGTCCTGTGTTTATTTTGTGTTGAACTAAGCCAGTCTTTCCTATGTCAGCTTCGTTTGACGAGAAAAAATTGGCGTACTTGAGTAACAACTTCTTCGCTTTGACCGTTTCATTCGGGGAGAGAACGCTGCGACAGTCTTCTAAAAGTGTGGTCACTCTAGTTTGTCCATCCTTGCTGGGGGTCCCAGTTGATAGATATTCGCACCGACGCAACCAATCCACTTCCTCACTAGTACCAACGAATGTGCCTTTTTCTATAATCTGTTCCTGATCACAAAGGTTCAGCACACGTACTCCTGAGATGTCGGCGGTTCTGACCAAGGTTCGAGCCACTTTCCATGGAAGGTCATTGTCTACCCTTTCCACGAGTACACAACGAAGAGTTTGCCCAGGATTCCGTGGAAGTCTAACCGGCACAATCGTTTCCGATCTCGGCGGAAGAACAATCTTCCTAAGGCTGTACACATTCCCTGGTAACGCCCCTTCCACGAAAAGTTCCTCTTGTCCACATTTCAAAACATCTTGCTTAACGTCGATTTCACAACAATTCTTCCTCATAAAGTCTAGGCCCAGGATGCAGTCGTCCATTATATCAGCCACGATGACATTATGCAGGTAGATCATGTTGCCTAGCTTCAACTCCATCTCCTTCTCTCCACGGACGGGTATGCGCTGACCGGTGGCTGTCACCAAATTAATGCGTTCTCGGTTGTATGCGGAGTCCCCAAGGAACCGACTTATAAGTTGGGAACTGACAATCGTGCGAGAGGCTCCAGTGTCTATGGTCAGTTTACACGGCGTTCCGTTGACTTCGCCCTTGATGATTAGGCTGTTCCCATCATGGGTTTGTGAGATCGAAATCCTTGGGGCTCTTTTAACATCAGCCAGCACCCGCCAGTTTCCCTGCTGTTGCTGGGCGGTGCTGTCAGCCACACCACCCTCTCGATATCGTTCACCTTCCCTTTCTACAGTTCGTTTAGGGCAGCCGGATCGAAGATGGCCCCTTTCCCCACAGCCGTAGCACCTAGGGCTGTAGCCCTTATTGCGGTCCTGAACTGTAGCTGCTGCAACCTCCCTGACGCGGTGGGAACGATGATCCTGCCGCACGGCTTCCACCTCCAGTGCATGGGTCAAGGCGTCCTTAAGCGTCTCGTGGTGCCCGAGCCTCACAGCAGCTCTGACTTCAAGGTCGCGGATGCCGTCGATGAATGTCTGCACCAGGTTCCCTACAATGAGCGCAGGTACAGACTGGTACGCTTTTCGAACCAGCTTCTCCACCTCAAGGGCCCACTGCTGCAGGTTTTCGTTACTGCGTTGCACGCGATCTTTGAGCTGCGCACGAAAGACGTGTTCCAGGTGAGCATCGCCATATCTTGCCTCCTATGCCTCAAGGAGCTGCTCGTAAGTTACTTCCTTACCGAGAGCTTCCAGAACAGTTAAGGCCTGGTCGCGTAGGCCTAGGGTGAGAGCAGTCATGGCCTGACTTTTATTCCAGCCGTTCGCTTTCATGACAGCCTCGAACTGGATTTTGTAGGCCGACCAGGAAGAACTCCCGTCGAACGGCGGCACTTTGAATCCACGTAGCGAAGGTGTTGTAGCTACTACGGGAGCTGTAATTCCATCCCCAAGTTTGAGGTCGTCCAGCGTTTTCTTCACATCAGTCATCACGTTGTCAACCCGATTGTTCACTTGGTCGATTCGGGTTTCAGCTTCCGACAGGCGGTTGTCATGTTGAGCAACCCTATCCTTCACCTCCTTTATCTCTTTCCCGAAGGTAGCGTGAAGGTCCTTCCTGAGGAGCATCTGTTCTTCCATACCGCGCTGCAGCTGCTCTTCCAACCGACGGGTCTGTTCCTCTTGTCGGCGGGCCTGTTCCTCCTGTCGGCGAGCCTGTTCCTCCTGTCGGCGAGCCTGTTCCTCCTGTCGGCGAGCCTGTTCCTCCTGTCGGCGAGCCTGATCCTGCAGCATCATCATCAGAGCACCTAAGTCAGGTGCTGCAGATGCAGGAGCTGCTGACGGGCCGGCCTCCATGGTTAGCAGCTGCCCCTCCGACGTTTGCGGCGTTGCATTACCAATTCGTCTCTGGTCCGTCTCCTGTTGGCGTTGACTTCGGGTACGGATACCCTCCGTGTCGTCTTTAGGTAAAATCGGCATATTTGATCCCACTTCTGACACCAATTGTTACGAGCTTGGGGTTCGAGACAATTAAAAACTGCCGATTGAATTACCAAAATTGACACTTTAATTACACAACACTAATTACAATCTAAAATCACACTAATAATAAAACACAGTTCGCCGTTATTTCGCTACGAAGTATTCTCTTGTATCGCCAATTCAATACTGCCCCGGTCGTGGTCTATACCGGCCTTATATAGGGCCTCAGATAGTTTCCAGAACCTTCTACTGTAGCGACATCTAGAATGTTCGAGTACATATCGGTCCCGAAATTTCTGGAAGGATCTCGACTCTCCTAGTTCTGCTACTCGACACTAGAGGGCGCTAGTGTAACTAGTGTTGCCATGTACAAGACATTAACAGTGGCGCGCAACACTTTCATTTACTCGACACTAGGGGGCGCTAGTGTAACTAGTGTTGCCATGTACAAGACATTAATAGTGGCGCGCAACACTAAATATGCATACGAGCCGTGGTAGCTGAGGCGGTTGGAATTCGCTGTAAATTTCACAATACGGGAGTAACCCGGGTTCGATCCCTGCCGGCACCAATGAAATTTGAGTGCTTTGAAATTAGGTAATATTTTTTCACCTTCCTGGTTATTGTTGCATACTAAATTGTGTTGTATATTTCTTGTTATTTCTTGTTTATGAATAGTTTCTTACGTGTTATGTAATGTCAAATTTTTGTAATAATTGGTTATGTTGTAAATCTTCTGTTAATAGTTTTGAGTTTTTTTATTTCCCAAAATTATTATTGAATTAAATAGTTTACGCCTACAAATATAACTTTTATTTTTATAACATAATCGTAAAATACTGGTATTCAGCTGAATCCGGTTTGACTGGGAGCCGACTCCAATATAGTAGGAAAAAAGGCCAGACAGATGATGAATCGTACATAATATATTATATAGAACTCATACAGAAAAAAGAAAAACATTTTTTTATTCACGCCATCTAGTGTTCAATCTTCATAAAAAATAGGGACTAGGAATTCAGCCACGTCTGTGTGTGTAAACGACACTATATTCAACGACAGATTTAATATGACCTAGTACAATAAAGTATAATGTCCGAGTACCGCGGGAGCTACTTCTACGACTTAATAATGTTCCAATTACACAAAATCCCAAATAAACTAAAAATTATGACTTCAGCGCCATCTCGCGGGAATATGGCAGAGAGCAGACCGTATGTTTCACCTTAAATTATCAGTTTCTAAGTTCGTCTGGCATTAATCGAAAGAAAACTATAAATGATTACCAACTCTAAAGAATTGATATCGATTTTTCTAAAGAGTCGAATATTCTACGTACCGATTTTTTGGTTTGCATGCCTAGTCCAATAAGTCTGACAGCTATCAAAACGTATTTCTTACGGCTGCAGTACACGTTGGCCGAGCGCGCTTGGCGAGCGCGCTCGGCAGATTTTCGTGGTGCCGTTCACACGTTGGCGTGTTTCATTCTGCGTTGGTAGCAGTAAAGTATTCTGTGGTTGGTAGCTAGATGATGATGGACGTTAGGGTGATTGCGGCCGCTGTAATAAACTTATACTTCACTTTCCTCAGAGTGAACGAAAAAAAAACTACATATACAACAATAATCCAAGTTTGTCCTTTTTATGGTTTCGACCTCAAAAGGAGAAAAGAAACCCTTATAGGATCTACTAGCTGACCCGTGCCCGCTTCGCTGGGGTTTTTTTCAAAATAAAAGATAGCCTAAAAGAAGCCCCTAAGCTACATTATCCCTGAGCAACATAAACTCAGAGACAATTTATAATAATATTTATCATTAGGTAGGTACTCTGAAATCGCAACTATACGTGTATTATTTAATGCAGTTAGGCAAGTTGTTACTCTGGTTTTATTTTTATGTTGCTCATGTTTAGGGTTCCATATAACTGATTCATTGTGACAATCAATCAGTGAACCTAAATATTTCCTCATTAGTCCATGTCGCCATGTTGAAACAATTTTATTAAGCCGACACTACAGTCTACCCCGACGCGTAACTATGAACTGAACACTTGGCCAACGTGTGATTGCTGTTTGCGGCTTGCGCCAAATTTCTTTGATTTGTGCACGGAAAACCGACACTATACGGCTCGTCAGCGAGTGTTGGCCGCAATCGCCAAATATATACAAAGCGGCCCAGTACACGTTGGCCGAGTGCGCTCGCCAAGCGCGCTCCGGCAACGTGTACTGGAGCCATTAGATTTGGTTGAGTATATACTACTTTACTTATGTAGAAAGCCCGTGAGGCAGTGGTAAAATTTGTGATCTAATTATTTATGTCTTATTTGGTTATTGTTTTAAAATTTATGTTTTTTATTAAAATTAATGTCTTTTCGATACCAATGCAACAAAACTGCCTTAACTTATTTTGTAAGTGTTTTTGCATTTCAAGAATACATTTTGTTTGCTTTGTGATAACTTTACTCCAAACTAGGGATGCCGATCTGAGTTCTGAGATCGATTAATATCGTATATCCGATATTGGCCTGACCAAAAACTATATATCAGGCGAAACACTATATTGCTTGTACTCAACAGCCAATCGCGATTTGCGACGATATTGTATCGCAGTAGTATCGAAATCCGAAGTCAAACCGATACCGTATCACGAATGAATACCGAGCAGACTCGATTCTTTTGTTATTTTGGCGCGATTGTTATATGAAATATCAACTTTTGACCTTAATCTAAGGGTAGTGATAGTCGCAATGCACTTGTATGTTGTAGCACTTGCTAACATTTGACCTTGAAATAGAGAGTAAAGAAATTAGGAGCGAAAATTTAAGTATTTTTGAAGTATTCTATTTTTAGTTTCCCGTAGGTAAAACAATCGAGTGAGCTCATTTATTTGTTAGTCTTAATTTTGGAAGTCTTGAAATTAATAATTTGATTTTGTTTTAGAGTTTATTTGTGTCCGTAAAACAATTAATTTTGTGACACGCAGTATAAATGTAAATAATTATTTGTGTATAAGTACCTATTTTGTATTATAGTGCAGCAAGTACATTTTAAAATTAAAAATTTAGCGACTCCTTTATCGGTGTAATAAAATAATTGTTATGATCGAATTCCCTGATCTAAAAGAAAACTGATTTTACTGATAAGAGATTATTTATTATGGTATCTTACTTGTTTTTCATAAAACGTATTTATATTTACATTTGAAATGCAAACATGAAAAAAATTCGTTTTTTAGAAATTGATTTTGACCTCGATTTTTTGTGAATCGATACATCAGCTTACGATTTGAATCGATTTATAAATCGATCTTTTTCGGAAAGCTTGGATATCCCTACTCCAAAGATGACAGCAACTTTTTTATACCTAGCTTTACGGCTCTGAGTTCTAGCCTTTCTGAGCCTGAAGTCACAATGTATAATTATCCTTCATAGTACACTGCTTCACAATATGTTGATGCGTCACAGTGTGCAGCCCTTGAGAGATTTTGACGGCAATTTGAGCCAGCAGACAGCTGACAGTTGGCAATAGTATCTCAAGGCTCCTAAGCAGACAGACAGCTTATCTTGAGAATCACATCACCATCAGAGCACTTGTTTCACAGTTTCCACTAATAGTTCACATGTGCAGATACTTAATACACAAAATCACACCAGTTTTACATATCTAAATCCACTTCAAACTATTATTTAAACAATAATACAAAAGCAGCAGACTTTTCTCGCCAAAGCTTCCGAATTTTATTTACTCCATCAAATCCACAGACTAGCAGACTATTAAGAGGATACTACGCAATACGCACCATAAACTTTGAATATACTGGCGTATACACTACGCGTATAGGGTCCGCGTATAGGCGACCTGACAGCCCGAAAATGCGGAACTAATTTTGATTTGTCATTGTGTGCGTTAGCTAGTGATGTACATTTTACTTACAAGGACTATCGAAAAATGATTGTTAAGGAAGCGGTAAAAAGATTTAAAAAAATTGTTTAGTGCACGAGATTTAGTGACATTTGAGAGATATTTGAAAAATAACCACTATTATATCTTGCGTGCCGACTTGTGCCGACCTGTCATTCAAAATCGGTTACAAAGTCATGAGATTTGGTATCCTTTTCTATCTTGCATTTTTGCCATAAGGAATTTTCTTCTCCCTTGCACACTATGTTGGTCTATACACCAGTATATTCTAAGTCTATGATACCAGAAATAATACACATAACCATAGTTAATATACAAAACACTATTTATCCTAGGGGAGCGGAGCAATTAGAAAGTACTTTTTATATACTGGAAATCTAATTCTATTTCTATGTGAGAAAGAAATCTCTTATGACAGCTGTCACATTTATTGGATTATATTATAGGTAACTCTGCCATTGCCTCCCAAGCCCGGATGAGAAAAGAGGAGGGGTGGTTCCGCCAGGGATAAAGAAACACTCAAAAATACCACAAAGAGTCAAATGTGGTATCCTTATCCCTGATGTCCAGGGAGCCTGGAAAGACTGACACGTCATCGGACGTGTGTTGGCGTACCAGAACTGCTGGGTAAACATCAGGGACTGGCTGCTACTCAAGGCAGATAAGCATATGGACGGGTGGTTTCTCGTTGTTTCGGTGCCGGAGGATTATATTCCGATCCTGATGAAAGTCGGACGCCGTCTCGCATGTGTATGTGGGGCGGTATGCGTATAATTCCAGGGTCGTGGAGGGAAATTCTTTGATACTCCACCAAGCAAAAAGGCAGTTGGGGTCATTCTACCCTTTGTTTATTTATCAAACAAAACCAATTTTTTGGTATGCAAGGATCATGTAAAAAATAATGACATAGTTAAATATACTAAGATATTTAAAAAAAAAATAGCTTTTACCGTTTTTAACAATAGACAGGAGTGACCACGAAGTCTATAGGAATGAACATTTTTGGCATTAAAATCTTAAACTATATAAAATAATATCAACACAAACTTCGAGCAACAAATTATTAATATTCACAGTCTTGTAATTATTCTGGACACATGTTAACTAGTCACAGTAGTATAATAAAAAATCAACAAAAATAGACATCACAAGTGACTTCATTTCTGTCCACTCTTCAAAAGATTTTTTCGTCTCTGGACGATAATATATGAAGTTGACTACGTTTTGATATTGGATGGGTATTGTAAATGGAATCATCAGTTGCAGAAAAACCTCAACCAAAAAAATTCTTTTCATCGTTTTCAATTCTTCTAGATTCAGAGAGGACACATAAGTCATATGGAGTTTAAGTTATTTACATTTTCTCTTAATGGTTGTCGCAGATTAATATTGACATCGCTTTCTACATCATTTCCGTAGCACATCTCGTGGAAATTTAACTTATTAAAGATAGTCTGGATGTAAGAGTCGAAGCTGGCGATAAGTAACGAACGCAAACTAAGGTAGCAGTTATTTCTTGAAACTAGTGAGTCCTGGAGGGTTTCATTAGGGAAAGGAGTGACTGTGGTGAACCAGTAACAAGATCTTTTATTTTATATGTTAAAAAGATGATACCCCATTTCGTGACGGAAACATATTTTGTCGGGTCCGTACCGTAGTCAGTACCCTTGAACGTAAATGTATTACTTTCCAGAAATGGCAGACATATGATCGAAATGGGTTTCATCAATAGGTGATATTTGGATTCCCTTGCAGTTTTCTTGCAAACAAGTAATTAATGATTCGCAATCAGAGATGTATCGCCCAACTGCTACTTGAGCATCTGCTGTTCTCTTGATGCATATTCCAATGCTGTCTGGGGCGCTTTGTCGTGACTTTTTGTAGCATTCTCAACTTAGAATGAGCTAAACAATTGTTAAGTAACAAAATCCTGAAAATGAAGATGTGGAGCTTTGCGGAACTGGTTACAAAGGCGGTGTTTAATTTATAAGTCCATTCTCAGTTTCTATGAGCTCTTTTTCTTTTCACAGTGCTTTCGAGTACGTTCTTGCCATTGTTTAGGTACTTGTTTGTGCATTCATGGAGTCAGGTTATTGATATTTTCCGCTAAATCTGACTCTTTCTTGTATTTATTGTTATCCCTATCAGTTTTATTTCTTTCTTCTAAAATAGCTGTAGTAATTTTTCATCTTTTTTAGGGTTCCGTACCTCAAAAGGAAAAAACGGAACCCTTATAGGATCAATTTGTTGTCCGTCTGTCTGTCTGTCTGTCTGTCTGTCTGTCAAGACCCTTTTTCTCAGGAACGCGTGGAGGTATCAGGCTGAAATTCATATCAAATACTCAAGGCTACTGTCCCTTGGAGCTGTGAAAAATCAAACTTCTAAACCAACGCCATCAAAAGATACAGCCGTTTATGCCACAAATTTTCGACGTTCGCAAGGGAATCAAAACCTATAGGGTACTTCCCGTGAACTCAGAATCTTAAAATTTGGTACGAAGAACAAATAAAGGAAAAATTGCGAAAAGCATAAATTTTTAGTTACATCATATAATAAAAACATTTTCAATAATTTTAAGCTTATATATCTACGGATTTGTTCGGAACCCTCGGTGCGTGAGTACGACTCGAACTTGGCCGGTTTTTTTTTCTTAACCCATTCCCTCTTTGTCTGTCAATATTTTTTTAACCACTTAAGGATAAAATAAAATAAAATTTAGATCTGTGTTTCAGGTTTGCAGACTGTATAGTTTTGAAGATTTTGTGATTATTCAGTCAAAATGTGATTCAGTAGTATTTTAAAGTTTGATGAAATGTATGTTAGAACCTTGATCTATTACTAAATTTCGTTGATTTATTAATTTATATAAAACTTTATATAAAGTTTTTATATAAATTAATAAATTAATATTAATTTATATAAAACTTTATATAAAGTTTTTATATAAATTAATAAATCCTAACAATGTTTAAATTTGGTAGAATTTTTAAGTAAAAGAAGAACATAAAATTAGATACTTATTTGTTAACGTGTCTTATAAATTCATGACAGCTACTCCAATACAAAACATTAAGCACACCTATTTTCTCAAATTTCTCGCCACACCTGGTGGAGACAACCTTAGAGATAACGAACAAAATCGACATTTAATTTCTTATTATTATCTAATATAATACCCGAGCTGACCTGACAAGCGTTATTTAACTGATTAATGCATAATAAACATAGGTTGTAGTCACTTCGGTCGACTATCGTCACTTCTGTCAGCAAAGCAGTCGTCAGAATTGACTTCGACAGAAGTGACAAATTTTAAATCTATTTAGGTTAACAGCTACACTTAAGGCGTAATAATGTCCATTATTGTTTTGAAATTATGTAGAATAAAATAGAATAGAATAGAATAGAATAATTTTTTATTCAATATAGATCACATGTGTAATTCTTGTAGAAAGTCATTTTTTACTTTACCACTAGTTCGAAAAAAAAACCTCTGCCCTGGGAAGAACCAGCAAGAAACCCAGCGGGACTTTTTTTTTAAAGCAAATTTTACATTAATGGTTGTACAAACTATACAGGGTATTTTTGGAACGCTCCCGAAAACTAAAACAGGCGACAACACCAAGTATACCTTTGATCATGGGTCACAAATAAATTCGATCCTGATGAAAAAAAAATCATCTTTTTACAACGTTTTATTAGCTTTATTCACGCGCCATCATGTTAGTACAGCTAAATGAAACGATAATTTCATAAAAAATATCATGAAAATAATGAAACATAAAACCAGCAGTGGAATTACTGAATTGATATCACCTGATCAAAGGTCAATGTACGCGCGAACGCAAATTCGCGCGGCCCGCAACTAGCGGGCCATACCACAATACCTAATAATTTACAACACTTGTCTAAATACCTAACTTATCTACTTAACCTACTATTTTGCCACTGTGCTTGTCTCCACGTAGCCACTTTAATCCGAATTTACAGGTTAAATAACCCAAATAAATGGTTCGATTCCCCGCTAATGAAAAAATACTTAAATGAAATGTAACCAAGGTTGGAGTCATGCGTTTTTATTCATCGTGTAGGTATGTTTATTATTCTCATTTATTCAGTTATGTACCTATTCAGATTAGTCTAGTACTAAGTTATTTAAAAAAATAGTTATGAAACAGCTTACCGCTCTAAATCCTCTGTGGTCTTATGAGATGCGGCTCAAATTGTGCTCCATTCATTTCAAGGTAGATTTGGGTGCAGGCGGGGCATCATCGTGTGGTCTTCGACACAGTCTGAACGTAGTTTCTCGAAAGCATCCACGATCCTTTGGCGCATTTCGTCAGCACTATCACACTCACGATTAAAAACCCTTTCTTTCACATAACCCACAAAAAGAAGTCTAACGGGGTCAGATCTGGTGAGCGAGGTGGCCAAGCGTGTGGTCCTATTCTGCCGATCTAGCGATCATCAAATAGTTCATTGAGGCGCTCACGGACGAACCTCACGAAATGTGGAGGGGTACCATCATGCTGGAACTATGTGCGGCGATATTCAGCCAACGATAGGTCGTTTAAAATGTCAACCAACTGTTCATTTATAAAGTTTAGGTATCGCTGTCCGTTCAGTCGCTCTGGCAGAAACACTGGTCCCAGTATGCGATCCTTAAATAAACCTGCCCATACGTTAACCGACCATCGGGTTTGGTGCCCGGTTTGTCGAACAGCGTGCGGCTTAACCTCTGAATACACGTGTGTATTTCTTCGGTTCCACAGGCCGTTTCTGGTAAATGTCGACTCATCCGTCCAGATAATGTGCTCAATGGAACCAGGCACACGTTGTTGCTGGTATAATAACCAACGGCAGAAAACTCGTCGGCGGTCGTAATCGCCGGGAACTAAAGCTTGCACTTTGTGCAATATGTATGGGCGCATTCGGTTACGCTTCAACACTTTGTGCACTGCACAGTATGATACACTTGTTCCATCCCGACGTCTTAACAATTTATTTAGCGATACTTCGTGTACCTAGGTTCGGATACCTAACATGTTGCCGTATTCACAATCACTATAAACGTACGCGTTAAGCATTATTAAAACAAAAAACGTAACAACAAGAATAATACCAACACGTAATCACAAGTAATAACAATTTAATAAACAAAACGAGCTGTCGCTCGCGCACGCGTGTACAAAATCAACACGGAACTGTTTCAAAAACTACAATTAATAACGAACCCCGACAAAACTGAAACCTACTGCGTCACAGCGTGAGGCGACACGAGCCGGCCGGGTTACATTCTGCCGTCATAATAAAGAAGGACGCAACTAACAAAAACGTAAAATGGAAATAAAAAATAAATTGATGAATTTTTCTTTCAGAACCTGTGTCTAAAGTATATTAAAAGGTATCTATATGAAAATTGAAATATATACGTAGAGACATGAAGATTTTAAGGACGAACTTATTTTTTTGATAATTTGTTTATTTATTTAAATAAAACGAATTTTCCTTTTCATCTTAGCTTAAAAAATACACCTGGTAACACAAAAACATCGAAGGAAAGACGCATATAACTATTTGCGTCTTCCCAATCTAATAAATAAAAAAACTGCCATTCAACATTTTTACATATTTTGGAAAGTTCATTTGAAGTTGAAAGAACGCTAATAGTAATTTACTACTTTTTTCTTAGTAAATATTAGAAAAGCATTGGTAGTGAGACACAAAAAATAACAACCCGCAACTCTTGAGTAATGATTTTAAAGGGGATATTATACAAGACTTACAACGATAATAATTAAAAATTTAAAATTTTGTACAACCGACTTTAATATAAATAATTAAGGATAACTCAAAAACTATTGGTCTGACCTCGATCAAATTTATATGGGACCACATGTGATGTTTCACATGGTCCAGCTCTTAATAATAAGATATAAGCTCTTAATAATAAGATATAGAATAATAAGAAAAGAATAATTGAAATTTAAGTAATCGATGCAAATATTGTTAAAGATGACGTCTTAAAATAAGTCTTTTCTTTTATGTTGAATTTGTATAAGTCTTTTCTACTAAAAAAATGTCATCTGTGATCAACAGTTACGTCTAAAATTCTTACGATAATTTCTAAAATATTGATATTTAATAATTTAAAAAAAATTAGTAGATGCGCCTTCTTATCATGAGTCGAATGGTATATTTAAGGCTTTAACTATCCTGAATGACCTTGACGAAACGGCGATCGCAGAGATTTTAGCCGATGTCAACACCGTCTAGCAACTACGTTCTGTATTACTTATAAAAGTGCAAAGATTAATAGACTGCAGAGATGACAATTATATAAGTGACATACTGCCTGTTATGCTTGCGCATCACTGAGAATTATGTCGCGGTTACGGATCTTCAATTACATTGTGCTGTAGCTTTGTCCGGTAGGCGTCACGAGCTATCAAGTGTTCAAGTTTCAAGTATGGAACAGTTTTTTATTATATATATTAAATCGAATTTATTTGTATCGTATTAATAGATCTGGGTCAAAGCGTTCGCTGTAAATTTTCCCGGGTTTGATCCCCGACAGCAAGAATGAAATTTGTAATTGCAATTTTCGTCAACACGCATTGGGGAAGCACGGCGGAAATTTCCTTGCCCTAAAACCCTCTCAGAAATAAAAAAAGAGTCCTGTGCCCAGTAGAGGGACTTGTATAGCCTATTACTTTACTTTGTAGCAATATTTATATTCGTTTCAGATATAGAAGGGTACCTTATGCTGACAAAAATATCATGTGGAGGCGACGAAAACGTAAAACATCTTTGTACCTAGATAAAACGTTCGAAAGATTGTCAGTCATGTCATACGCCACATTTTCTATAGAGCGTAGAACATTGCAGATAGGGCAAAATAAAAAATAATCCAAAATATTATGGGAACTATTTATTAATAATATATACATTTATAGGTATTTATAATAAACATAATGAACAAGCTGCAAGGTTCAACTAATAATGTTTTTTGTAAACACAATCGTAAAATTCCTGTTCTAATTTTTACCAATGGTTAATTGATGAAACGTAGTCAAGATCACTTCATATAAAATATATTTAATTAAAATTGACACGTGACCTATTTGGCCTTCTACTTACAATTCGGCGGAAATTTGAAAAGAAGATTTTGTCTTTTCACACAAGTATTGTTTACAACTGGCGTGGTTTCGAAAAGCGTGATTAAGTGTCAGCGGTATATTATAATCAATTAAATAGGTACTGAACTTTTATGAAATTTATTTTTTTGTTTATTTTTGTTGTCTTCTTAAAAACTGACGCCATCTCACTATTTTATTATTTGTTTTTTTTTGTAACGCATAAGGATAAGTTAGACTAAGTTAGATTAACTTGAATAAGTTTATAATTTTTTAATTTTATCACAATATTTTCGCAATAAATTATTACCTTTTCTACAGTGATTCTCTCCTCTTAGTTTCGGCGTGACTGTAGGATGTTATACTGAGTCACCGTCAGTTACTAAGCGGCCATAAATCATTATATGTATGTATAGACATACATATATACATTTTTTTTATTTTAATATTTACGTTTTTTTGAATTTTGATTGGATTTTTGAAACCTGGTAAAATAATTTTTTTCCATGCCAATTGATGGGCCTGAGTACAATGCCAGTTATGCTCTTTGGCTGAAGTTATTTTTATTTTATGCTCAATTGCAGACAAAACAATATTGATTGCGCATTTATAAAACAAAATTTTACCTCTTCTCCTTCTAATAATAGCGCCTGCACCTAACACGGCGAAATAGATATTATTATCTATAAGACCATTTGCGGAAACAGTTTTTATTAATAGTTATGAGTGTAACATTTTATCAGCTGCTTTGTTTATAGTGCCTTGAGCAACACTTTGCCGGTTTCTGTACAGAATATGATGCTGGCGTTGCCAATACGGATGGCCGCTACCATTGAATATAATACCCGCTATGTTACACTTATTTACATAGAAACTTTAATTATCATTTGCATTAAATTCTAAATAGCACTTTTTACACAAGAAAGTAAACTTTTAGATCAGTCCATCTTGTTTTTCTCTAATTAAGTGTAAAGTAAAACAAACCAATATGTCCGTGATTTAAAATTTATTGCAACTTTTTATAGAAAAGCATGACCTTAACATAATATAGTCAATCATTTAGTCAATTATTTAGCCATGGGATAAAACTTTTAAGTGTGCCAGTCAAACATTAATGATGATATTCGGGTCATTATACTGGAAATAGTCTTTTAAATATTTTTTAGTACAATTGACAATCTTCAGTATGATTGACCGTGTATATGACTTTTATAAGTCTATGTTATTTTTGATGAAAATTATTATTGCAGATAAAAGCCCTTTCACATTTATTTTAGTCTCGAATTAAATTAATCCAAATGAAAATAAGAACTTTGGCACTTTATAACTGATCTTTAAATGTAAAACACTGACTTGAAATTATATAATTATTAGCAGTTTTTAATTCATTGAACTTTTTTAAGATTGTATTGGATCTCTACTGGTAAAAAAAAAAACAAATATATATATTATAGTTCTTGATGAAAATAAAGTATGCGTGTTACATCGTATCCCATCAAGAATTTCTAATGTAATTCTTGGTGTAAAGCTAAGATGTGATAATAACTGTAAACAATAGAATAACAAAATAATGTAAACATTTGTAAATACTTGCTTTATAACCTAATAAATATTATTTGACCGTAATAAAATAAAACAAGGCATGAAAGTAAAAATAAATATTTTCGATTATTTTTGCAATATCTAACAGCCGGATCAGCGCGCGATTCTGATCCATCTAAAGATGCTAAATTTCAGCAAACACTGTCAAATGCAATAGGATTGACAGAAAAAAACGGTTCTTGATATAAAAGGGTAAATAAATTATTTAACCTTACTTACTTACTTATCTTCACGCACAATCCCTGACGGGGTAGCCAGAGAGAACAGATCGCCAAGTGTCACGATCCTTACAAACCTCTTTCGCTTCTTTCAGATTCATTATCTTCTTCATGCATGCACGTCTAGGTATCCGAGTACTTTTGACCCTACCCTCTTCGAGCAATTTGCTCACATGGTCTTCGAAAGTTAGTCTCGGTCTACCTCGACACCTTTTAATATTAACTTTCGCGCTATATATTTTCTTCACCATTCGGTCTTCACTCATTCGCTCAACGTGCCCAAACCACCGAAGCACGCCCTTATCAATTTTTGTGATAAGGTCATCTTTCAAACCTGCCATATTGTGAATCTCTTCGTTTCGCTTTCGGTCGGCCATGGTAACGCCGCACATTTTACGAAGAGATCGCATCTCCACTGCATTCAACTTACTTTTATGCTTCTTCTGGCATACCCAGGTTTCGCTGCCATATAACAAAGTCGGTACCAACACTGCGTTATGTATTGCAAGGCGTGCACTCTTCGCTACGCCTTGCCTTTTGACTAACGCAGTCAGGGCACCATTGATTTTGTTCCCGGCAGCGACACGCCTGTCCACATCTAAATCACATCTTCCATCCCGGCTAAAAGCACTCCCCAAGTATACAATTTAATTTACCTGTTCTAGACATTCCTGATTTACCCATATTTCACACTTCGTTCTCTCTTCGTCCCTTTCAAATACCATTATTTAACCTATAAAGTAAAATCACTTTATTAAAAATCAAAATAGCCCAATAGCTTTATTAACATGAGACACATAATTGTAAGAGTGCTAACAATACTTAACATTATTTTACTGAAATCTCAGAAAGTTTTTTTTAATAGAATAAGGGTGACAAACGAGCACACAGTCCACCTGATGGTAAGTGGTTGCTACGGCCCATAGACATCTACATCTATTCTCGATTACGTATCAAAATGTAGATGCGTTGTCACCCGTGAGGACTAAGATGTAATGCCTCGTTTCCAGTAAAAAGGTTCTCCGGTTCTCTACACTCACCATACGAAACACAGCAGGCTTAAACTGCTATTTTACATGGTATTCTGTGAGAGCGTGGCCCTTCCCCGGTCGAGCCGACCCATTCGTGCTACAACTATACCTACTACTAATATAGCTGCAGCATGGCTCTACCACGTAAGAAAAAATTGACGTTGAAAATTTAAGTATTTTCAGAAGCAACTTTGCAATTATTTTCTATTGAGTGAACTTTTGTGGAATCGTGTTTTACAAACCGCCACCTGAAATACGTACAATTTTTTTCGATAACGACGTGAAATTACAAAACGATCCCCATGCATATCAATGTGGCTCCATTCAGCCTCTTAAAATGCACATACCTCGAGATTGAGAGATTTTAAAAGTTTTCATATGTAGATAATGGAAGAAATAATATTATATTATTACTGTCCCGTGTGAGGCAACCTTTATACTTATATACTGTTGCGAAAGCGAACGGCTGGAATAAAAGTCAGGCCATGACTGCTCTCACCCTAGGCCTGCGCGACCAGGCCTTAACTGTTCTGGAAGCTCTCGGTAAGGAAGTGACTTACGAGCAGCTCCTTGAGGCATTGGAGGCGAGATATGGCGACGCTCACCTGGAACACGTTTTTCGTGCGCAGCTCAAAGATCGCGTGCAACGCAGTAACGAAAACCTGCAGCAGTGGGCCCTTGAGGTGGAGAAGTTGGTTCGAAAAGCGTACCAGTCTGTATATGCGCTTATTGTAGGGAACCTGGTGCAGACATTCATCGACGGCATCCGCGACCTTGAAGTCAGAGCTGCTGTGAGGCTCGGGCACCACCAGACGCTTAAGGACGCCTTGACCCATGCACTGGAGGTGGAAGCCGTGCGGCAGGATCATCGTTCCCACCGCGTCAGGGAGGTTGCAGCAGCTACAGTTCAGGACCGCAATAAAAGCTACAGCCCTAGGTGCTACGGCTGTGGAGAAAGGGGCCATCTTCGATCCAGCTGCCCTAAGCGAACTGTATGTAGAAAGGGAAGGTGATCGATCTCGAGAGGGTAGTGCGGATAATAGCACCGCCCAGCAGCAGCAGGGAAACTGGCGGGTGCTGGCTGATGTTAAAAGAGCCCCAAGGATTTCGATCTCACAAACTCATGATGGGAACAGCCTAATCATCAAGGGCGAAGTCGACGGAACGCCATGTAAACTGACCATAGACACTGGAGCCTCTCGCACGGTTGTCAGTTCCCAACTTATAAGTCGGTTCCTTGGGGACTCCGCATACAACCGAGAACGCATTAATTTGGTGACAGCCACCGGTCAGCGCATACCCGTCCGTGGAGAGAAGGAGATGGAGTTGAAGCTAGGCAACATGATCTACCTGCATAATGTCATCGTGGCTGATATAATGGACGACTGCGTCCTGGGCCTAGACTTTATGAGGAAGAATTGTTGTGAGATCGACGTTAAGCAAGGTGTTTTGAAATGTGGACAAGAGGAACTTTTCGTGGAAGGGGCGTTACCAGGGAATGTGTACAGCCTTAAGAAGATTGTTCTTCCGCCGAGATCGGAAACGATTGTGCCGGTTAGACTTCCACGGAATCCTGGGCAAACTCTTCGTTGTGTACTCGTGGAAAGGGTAGACAATGACCTTCCATGGAAAGTGGCTCGAACCTTGGTCAGAACCGCCGACATCTCAGGAGTACGTGTGCTGAACCTTTGTGATCAGGAACAGATTATAGAAAAAGGCACATTGGTTGGTACTAGTGAGGAAGTGGATTGGTTGCGTCGGTGCGAATATCTATCAACTGGGACCCCCAGCAAGGATGGACAAACTAGAGTGACCACACTTTTAGAAGACTGTCGCAGCGTTCTCTCCCCGAATGAAACGGTCAAAGCGAAGAAGTTGTTACTCAAGTACGCCAATTTTTTCTCGTCAAACGAAGCTGACATAGGAAAGACTGGCTTAGTTCAACACAAAATAAACACAGGACAAGAATTGCCTATTTGTCAGCGGCCAAGAAGATTGCCTGTAGCACGTGAAAAGGAAGTGGAAACCATGATTCAGGGAATGGTGAAGGATGGTGTTATTGAACCTTCATCTAGTCCATGGTGTTCACCTGTGGCGCTGGTAAAGAAGAAGGACGGCAGCATGCGGTTTTGTGTTGACTACCGCCGCCTGAACGACGTTACAAAGTAGGACATCTATCCCTTGCCAAGAATTGATGACACGCTGGACATGCTTACAGGCGTAAAGTGGTTTAGTACGCTGGATCTGAAAAGTGGCTAGTGGGTCTGTGGCAATTTAAAGTCATGCCGTTTGGATTGTGCAATGCTCCAGCAACGTTTGAAAGGTTGATGGAGCTTGTACTTACCGGGCTAATTGGAGATGCCTGTCTGGTCTATTTGGATGACATCATCATCGTAGGCCGTACGTTTGAGGAACACCTTCAAAACCTGGAACGCGTGCTCATGAAGATCCAGAGTGCCAACCTCAAGTTGAGTCCGAAGAAGTGCTCACTATTCAAACGGGAAGTTAGTTTTTTGGGGTATGTAGTGTCGGAAGAAGGTATCCGCACGGATCCAGAGAAAATTGCTGCTGTCAAGGAGTGGCCGCTCCCAAAAGACAAGACACAGGTTAGAGCATTTTTGGGTTTGTGCTCTTATTATCGGCGATTTGTGAAGAACTTTGCAGATATAGCCAAACCTCTGCACAAGCTAACCGAGGAGAAGCGACATTTCTGCTGGGATGAAAGTTGCGATATTGCATTCCAGGAGCTCAAGAACCGTCTGTGCAAAACACCTATTTTGGGGTACCCTGATGCGGGCAAGGAATTCATAGTTGACACAGACGCAAGTGATATAGGACTAGGCGGTGTGTTGTCTCAACGGAATGGTGACCAAGAGATTGTGATAGCGTACTTCAGCAAGTCATTGTCAAAGCCGGAAAGGAACTACTGTGTCACAAGACGCGAATAGCTTGCTGTGGTAAAGTCCTTGCAGCATTTTAGCAAATATCTTCTAGGGCGGAAATTCCGCTTACGAACTGACCATGCTGCACTGAAATGGCTATTGCAGTTCAAAAATTCGGAAGGACAAGTTGCGAGATGGATTGAACTACTGCAGGAATACGACTTTGTGATCGAACATCGCAGCGGGAAATCTCATGGCAATGCAGATGCATTGTCAAGAAGACCTTGCCCTGAAGATTGCAAGCATTATACTAGGCAAGAGGGTAAGGAAGTGGTATCTGTGAGGATGCTCAGGACAGACCAGCTCAGCAATGAGTGGAAGGACAGCCTACAACATGCACAGCAGGAAGATTCGGATATTAAGCCGATTCTGGAATGGATGAAGGCCAGTGCTCCTAAGCCCAAGTGGAGCGACGTCTCAGCAATGAGTTCGACCACGAAAAGCTATTGGGCCCAATGGGACAGCTTGCTGATTCAGGATTGAGTCCTGTGCCGTAAATGGGAAAATAGTCGGGGAGACAGGTGTCATTTGCAAGTGGTTGTCCCTAAGGCTAAAGTACCGGATGTTCTCCAGCTGTACCATAGTGGTTGTTCAGGAGGCCACCTGGGAGTTAAACGAACTCTACTGAAGATCCGAGAACGGTTTTACTGGGTCCACTGTCGTGACGATGTCGAGGACTGGTGCAGCAAATGTACAAGTTGTGCGGCTGTAAAGGGACCTCAAATTCGTAGTAGAGGCGCATTGAAATTGTACAATGTTGGTGCACCATGGGAGAGGATAGCCATTGACGTTGCGGGGCCGTTTCCGGAAAGTGAAAGTGGTAACAAGTATTTCATGGTTGTGATGGATTACTTCACTAAGTGGCCAGAAGTCTTCGCCATTCCAAATCAAGAAGCTTCAACAATTGCAGATAAACTAGTTCATGAAGTCTTCTGTCGTTTTGGAGTACCTTTAGAGATTCACAGCGATCAAGGAAGGAATTTCGAGTCTCAAATATTCCAGGAAACTTGCAGAGTTATGGGTACTCATAAAACACGAACAACTTCTTACCACCCACAATCTGATGGAATGGTAGAACGATTTAATCAGACATTGGAAAGATACCTGGCAAAAGTTGTGGAAAAACGGCAACGAGACTGGGACAGGCACATACAACCGTTTTTGTTGTCATATCGAAGCGCTGTTCACGAAAGTACGTCAGTGACGCCAGCTTTCGCAAACTTTGGAAGAGAATTACGGCTGCCTGCAGACCTGATCACCGGAATACCACCTGATGCCCCACGCAGTATAACCGATTATGCAAATGACTTGCGGAACAAAATGAATGACATTTATGAGCACGTCAGACAGACGGGCCAGCAAACGTCTGAGAAGATGAAAACACGGTATGACCGCAAAATGAACAACAAGGGGTTTGATGAAGGTTCACTAGTGTGGTTACACAATCCAGTTCGCAGCAAAGGGAAATCTCCTAAGCTTCAAGCTAAATGGGACGGACCGTACCGGATTGTGACAAGGATCAATGATGTAACCTACCGGATACAGAAAGGTGCCAGAGGTACTCCTAAGATTGTCCATGTGGATCGACTGGCGCGTTATTATGGGGCCAATAATGCTCGGGACGAGCATGTCTTAGGAGGGGGCAGTGTTGCGCGCCACTATAAATGTCTTGTACATGGCAACACTAGTTACACTAGTGCCCTCTAGTGTCGAGTAAATGAAAGTATTGCGCGCCACTATTAATGTATTGTACATGGCAACAGTAGTTACACTAGCGCCCTCTAGTGTTGAGTAGCAGAACTAGGAGAGTCAAGATCCTTCCAGAAATTTCGGGACCGATATGTACTCGAACATTCTAGATGTCGCTACAGTAGAAGATTCTGGAAACTATCTGAGGCCCTATATAAGGTCGGTATAGACCACGACCGAGGCAGTATTGAATTGGCGATACAAGAGAATACTTTGAAGCGAAATAACGGCGAACTGTGTTTTATTATTAGTGTGATTTTAGATTGTAATTAGTGTTGTGTAATTAAAGTGTCAATTTTGGTAATTCAATCGGCAGTTTTAATTGTCTCGAACCTCAAGCTCGTAACAATACATATTGTTATCATATATTTATGGTTGGTTAGAAAAGTTATATCTAAATGCAAACTTTCACAGGGTAATTTTTTTTTAATATGTTTACCCAGCAAGTAGTAAAGCAACTACAATCCCATCGGTAAGTGGTTATGTAGTCTAAGATGGTGAATTGCAGTGACTTAACAAAAACCTATTCACTCTTGCCTAATACTCGTAGTACTAGGTAAGTATTATTTGTGACCTATTTGTGTGTGTGTGTGTGTGTGTGTGTGTGTGTGTGTGTGTGTGTGTGTGTGTGTGTGTGTGTGCGTGTGTGTGTGTGTGTGTGTGTGTGTGTGAAGAAAAGCGTATAAGAATACGTGAAGAGGAATAAAGGTTGAGTACTACTTCGCTTACCTATACGAGGTTGCCACTCGAGAACCTTTCTTCCTATTTTTTATCGGTTTTCCAAGTTATATAGCTAGCCCATTGCCATTTCACTTTAATATTCCGTTTAATGTCAGTTACTCTGGTTCAACTGCGAATATCTTCATTTCTAACTTTATCACGTAGAGAAACCCCTCTCCAATTAAAAATTTTTACATTTTTAATGATAGTTTGTGTAACATAAAAAAAACCATAAACCCAAGAATGTCTTTATATAGTTATTTATACTTAGGGAAGCACCATTTTTATTATTTATTTAAATCGTTTGATTTAATTTGATAACAGTGTACCTAAATGTAAGTATCTGTATCTTTATTTCCCTCCCCAACAATATTTTATAAACTCATACTCATAAAAACAGCGTTTTATTGTAATACATAATTATAAAATTCAGTATCAACTAATTAATAAAAATATGCAACAATAAAATTACATAGGTATTAAAAACTATCGAAATCTAAGTAACGAGAGCATGTTCGTCGTTCCACATCTAAATTATATAAATTTGCATTTTTCAATTTCACTAACAAACGTCGCCGCGAAAATTTCTTCTTCTTTGGGCACTTTAAAAATTCATTTATTTAGAAAACAATATTTACAGTTACCAGTGTACAGATATTAAGGCCTTAACAGTGGTTGAAATGCCTAAATCTAGGATATTTAAGTAAAAAAATCTCAATAACTGTTCATTTAATCCACAAAGAAAAAATACAAGGTAACAGAAGAAGATTTGGTAAATGTTTTTAATTCAACAAAATTGTATTTTTGTCAACCCCTTATTAGAAAAAAAATCCCCAAAGAGTACCTATCTTTGTCATATTTTGTAAAATTTCTCCAAAACGGCACAAGCTTTTTAAATAGTTCTTACACTAAAAAAAAGGTCTTAAAAATATTAATATTTTTAATTGAGAGTTTTATTTTTATTACCCGTTTTATAAGAGAATATATCATTTTTCCCTGAAATTGGATATATTTACGCGAGCGCGCATGCTCCGTCGCCATGTAAGCTCTGTCACAGTCCGTTTTCGGACATCGTCGAGGGTGAACCGCACGTCGGTGTTGGAGCGACTTCGTTCAAATATATATTAGTTTTTTAAAAGTTTATACTCAATTATAAATATTTTTATGACTAGAAATACCTAATTTAGTTAATATCTGTACACTGGTAACTGTAAATATTATTTTCTAAATAAATGAATTTTTAAAGTGCCCAAAGAAGAAGACATTTTTGCGGCGACGTTGATTAATGAAATTGAAAAATGCATTTTTATATAATTTAGATGTGGAACGATGAACATGCTCTCGTTACTTAGATTTCGATCGTTTTTAATACCTATGTAATTTTACTGTCGCATATTTTTATTAATTAGTTGATAATGAATTTTATAATTATGTATTACAATAAAACGCTGTTTTTATGAGTATGACTTTATAAAATATTATTGGGGAGGGAAATAAAGATACAGATACTTACATTTAGGTACACTGTTATCAAATTAAATCAAACAATTTAAATAAATAAAAGAATGGTGCTTACCTAAGTATAAATAACTATATAAAGACATTCTTGGGTTTATGGTTTTTTTATGTTAGACAAACTATCATCTAAAAAATGTAAAAATTTTAAATTGGAGAGGGGTTTCTCTACGTGATAAAGTTAGAAATGAAGGTATTTGCATTAGAATCAGAGTAACTGACATAGCTCCAAGGAATATTACAGTGAAATGGCAATGGGCTAGCTATATAACTTGGAAAACATATAAAAAATAGGAAGAAAGGTCCTCGAGTGACAACCTCGTACAGGTAAGCGAATTAGTACTCAACCTTTATTCCTCTTCACGTATTCTCATACACTTTTCTTCACACATACACATACACACACACACACACACACACACACACGCGCGCGCACACGCGCGCATGCTCGCACGCGCGCACACACACACATACACACACACACAAATAGGTCGCAAATAATACTTACCTAGTACTATTAGGCAAGAGTGAATAGGTTTTTGTTAAGTCAGTGCAATTCACCATCTTAGACTACATAACCACTTACCGATGGGATTGTAGTTGCTTTACTACTTGATGGGTAAAATTAGTAAAAAAAAATTGACCCTGTGAAAGTTTGCATTTAGATATAATTTTTCTAACCAACCATAAAAATATGATGAGAATATGTATATAAGTATAAAGGTTGCCTCACACGGAACAGTAATAATATAATATTATATCTTCCATTATCTCTGAAATCCGAGGTATGTTCATATTAAGAGGCTAAATAGAGCCACATTGAAATGCATGGGGATCGTTTTGTAATTTCACGTCATTATCGAAAAAAAATTGTACGTATTTTAGGTGGCGGTTTGCAAAATACGATTCCACAAAAATTAACTCAATAGAAAATAATTGCAAAGTTGCTTCTAAAAATACTTCAATTTTCAACGTCAATTTTTTTTTACGTGGTAGAGCCATGCTACAGCTATATTTATTAGGTATAGTTGTAGCACGAATGGGTCGGCTCGACCGGGGAAGGGCCACGCTCTCACGGAATAACATGTAAAATAGCAGTTTAACCCTGCTGTGTTTCGTATGGTGAGTGTAGAGAACATGAGAAACTTTTTACTGGAAACGAGGCATTACATCTTAGTCCTCACGGGTGACAACGCATCTACATTTTGATACGTAATCGAGAATAGATGTAGATGTGTATGGGCCGTAGCAACCACTTACCATCAGGTGGACTGTGTTCGTTTGTCACCCTTATTCTATTTAAAAAAACTTTCTGAGATTTCAGTAAAATAATGTTAAGCACTCGTACAATTATGTCTCATGTTAATAAAGCTAATGGGCTATTTTGATTTGTAATAAAGTGATTTTACTTTATAGGTTTAATAATTTATTTACCTTTCTATATCAAGAACCGTTTTTCTGTCACTCCTATTGAATTTGACAGTGCTTGCTGAAATTTAGCATCTTTAGATGGATCAGAATCGCTCGCTGATCCGGCTGTTAGATATTGCAAAAATAATCGAAAATATTTATTTTTACTTTCATGCCCAAGACTACCTTGTTTTATTTTATTACGGTCAAATAATATTTATTAGGTTATAAAGCAAGTATTTTTGTAAATGTTTTGTATGTAAATGTAAATGTTTTCATTATTTTGTTATTTTATTGTTTACAGTTATTATCACGTCGTAGCTTTACACCAAGAATTACATTAGAAATTCTTGATGGGATGCGATGTAACGCGCATACATTATTTTCATCAAGAACTATAATATATATATATATATATATATATATATATATATATATATATATATATATATTTGTTTTTTTTATAATATACATATTTGTTTTTTTTACCAGTAGAGTTTCAACAAAATCTTACAAAAGTTCAATGAATTTAAAAAAATGCTAATAATTATATAATTTCAAGTCAGTGTTTTACATTTAAAGATCAGTTATAAAGAGCCAGTGTTATTATTTTCATTTTCATTAATTTAATTCGAGACTAAAATAAATGTGAAAGGGCTTTTATCTGCAATAATAATTTTCATCAAAAATAACATAGACTTATAAAAGTCATATACACGGTCAATCATACTGAAGATTATCAATTGTACTACAAAATATTTAAAAGACTATTTCCAGTATAATGACCCGAATATCATCATTAATGTTTGACTGGCACACTTAAAAGTTTTATCACATTGCTAAATGATTGACTTTTATATTATGATAAGGTCATGCTTTTCTATAAAAAAATTGCAAGAAATTGTAATTCCCGGCCCTATTGATTTGTTTTACTTTTTACTTAATTAGTGAAAAACAAAATGGACTGATCTAAAAGTTTACTTTCTTGTGTAAAAAGTGCTATTTAGAATTTTATGCAAATGGTAATTAAAGTTTCTATGTAAATAAGTGTAACATAGTGGGTATTATATTCAATGGTAGCGGCCATCCGTATTGGCAAAGCCAGCATCATTTTCTGTACAGAAACCGGCAAAGTGTTGCTCAAGGCACTATAAACAAAGCCGCTGATAAAATGTTACACTCATAACTGTTAACAAAAACTGTTTCTGCAAATGGTCTTATAGATAATAATAACTATTCCGCCGTGGTAAGTGCAGGAGCTATTATAAGAAGGAGAAGAGGTAAAATTTTGTTTTAGAAATGCGCAATCAATATTGTTTTGTCTGCAATTGAGCATAAAATAAAAAATAACTTCAGCCAAAGAGCATAACTGGCATTATACTCAGGCCCATCAATTGGTATGGAAAAAAATAATTTTACCAGGTCTCAAAAAATCAATCACAATTCAAAAAACATAAATATTAAAATCAAAAAATGTATATATGTATGTCTATACATACATATAATAATTTATAGCCGCTTAGTAACTGACAGTGACTCACTATAACATCCTACAGTCACGCCGAAACTAAGACGAGAGAATCACTGTAGAAAAGGTAATAATTTATTGCGGAAATTTTCTGATAAAATTTAAAAAAATATAAACTTGTCCAAGTTAATTTAACTTAGTCTAACTTATCCTTATGCGTACAAAAAAAAACAAATAATAAAATAGTGAGATGGCGTCAGTTTTTAAGAAGATATAACAAAAATAAACAAAAAAATAAATTTCAATAAAGTTCAGTGTTTAATTGTTTATATACCGCTGACACTTAATCACGCTTTTCGAAACCACGCCAGTTGTAAACAATACTTGTGTGAAAAGACAAAATCTTCTTTTCAAATTTCCGCCGAGTTGTAAGTAGAAGGCCAAATAGGTCACGTGTAAATTTTAATTAAATATATTTTATATGAAGTGATCTGGACAACGTTTCATCAACTAACCATTGATAAAAATTAAAACAGGAATTTTACGATTGCGTTTACAAAAAACATTATTAGTTGAACCTTGCAGCTTGTTCATTATTTTTATTATAAATACCTATAAATGTATATATTATTAATAAATAGTTCCCATAATATATTGGATTATTTTTTATTTTGCCCTATCTGCAATGTTCTACGCTCTATAGAAAATGTGGCGTATGACATGACTGACAATCTTTCGAACGTTTTATCTAGGTACAAAGATGTTTTACGTTTTCGTCGCCTCCACATGATATTTTTGTCAGCATAAGGTACCCTTCTATATCTAAAACGAATATAAATATTGCTACAAAGTAAAGTAATAGGCTATACAAGTCCCTCTACTGGGCACAGGACTCTTTTTTTATTTATGAGTGGGTTTTAGGGCAAGGAAATGCCCGCCGTGCTTCCCCAATGCGTGTTGACGAAAATTGCAATTACAAATTTCATTCGTGCTGTCGGGGATCAAACCCGGGAAAATATTTACAGCGAACGCTTTGACCCAGATCTACTAATACGATACAAATAAATACGATTTAACATATATAATAAAAATTCTTACGTACTTGAAACTTGAACACTTGATAGCTCGTGATGCCTACCGGACAAAGCTACAGCACCACACCGTGCAATGTAATTGAAGATGCGTAACCGCGACATAATTCTCAGTGATGCGCAAGCATAACAGGCAGTATGTTACTTATATAATTGTCATCTCTGCAGTCTATTAATCTTTGCACTTTTATAAGTAATACAGAACGTAGTTGCTAGACGGTGTTGACATCGGCTAAAATCTCTGCGATCGCCGTTTCGTCAAGGTCTTTCAGGCTAGTTAAAGCCTTAACTAAATTAAGTATTTCTAGGCATAAAAATATTTATAATTGAGTATAAACTTATAAAAAACTAATATATATTTGAACGAAGTCGCTCCAACACCGACGTGCGGTCCACCCTCGACGATGTCCGAAAACGGACTGTGACAGAGCTTACATGGCGACGGAGCATGCGCGCTCGCGTAAATGTATTCAATTTCAGGGAAAAATGATATATTCTCTTATAAAACCGGTAATAAAAATAAAACTCTCAATTAAAAATATTAATATTTTTAAGACCTTTTCTTTAGTGTAAGAACAATTTAAAAAGCTTGTGCCGTTTTGGAGAAATTTTGCAAAATATGACAAAGATAGGTACTCTTTGGGGATTTTTTTTCTAATAAGGGGTTGACAAAAATACAATTTTGTTAAATTAAAAACATTTACGAAATCCTCTTCTGTTACCCTGTATTTTTTCTTTGTGGATTAAATGAACGGTTATTGAGATTTTTTTACTTAAATATCCTAGATTTAGGCATTTCAACCACTGTTAAGGCCTTAACTCATTTATTCAAAAATTGTTAGATGCGCCCTTTTTTCTTATGACCGCAGCATTGTTTCGTACCGAGCTAGATACAGGTCGACAGCGGAGGGAATGTGGGTACAGTCGCGTTCTAAAGTACTACATGGTATTGGGCTCTTGTTTTATAATATAGTAATTAATTGTCTTATTGTAGAATCATACTAGGTGTTTTACTAGCTACTTAGAACTTTGGAAGAGGTGGGAATTAAAAATGGTTAATGTTTACTTGAGCATTATTTGTAATTTCTATCGTAAAATATAAAGTAGTTTGTAACAAGAAAACTTAAGCTAAGGGTGACACGCCGTCCATTATGACGTCTTGGGCCACATGGAAGCCAGATGTTGATGGTGTGTTGGTGTTACTGGATGCTACTTCATCATCACTTTCATCTTCGCTTGAGCTTCCGTCATCAGGTCGATCACATGGTAATTTTTTCGGTACTCTTCCTCAACACTTTTAATTTTACTGCACAATTTTCCCCATTCACCTTCTCCTATCATATTTACCTTTTCGTTCACTAGTTTAGTCATAAAACAATAGATATAAATAATTTTTCTTTCCTTCCTTTTTAAAACATCGTCGCGAGTCGCAAAGTAAGCTGTATATGCAACTGTATTTTCGGAGCGAACAATGCGCGGGAACCAATAGCATGCAGGCACAGTAATACTGGCGGATTGTTCCCCCGTCGCGCCCCCTTCGTACCAATATGTGATAAATCACTCAGTGCCCAAGTTCAAGGCCAGCGTTCTTTTTTCACCGTTCGTGCGTACATTAACCTCCATTAGTCAGGTGATATCAATTCAGTTTCCACTGCTGGTTTTATGTTTCAGTATTTTCATAAATTTTTTAATGAAATTATCGTTTCATTTAGCTGTACTAACATGATGGCGCGTGAATAAAGCTAATAAAATGTTGTAAAAATATGATTTTTTTTCATCAGGATCAAATTTATTTGTGACCCATGATCAAAGGTATACTTGGTGCTGTCGCCTGTCTTAGTTTTCGGGAGCGTTCCAAAAATACCCTGTATAAGTACAAAATTTATTTTAGAAACAGCTTGGAAGCGATTACCTCATTCCCAGGGGTTATTATCAACCATGTATTCATTTATACTATAATAACCCATTTTATACAGTTTCAACTTAACAAAACATTTAAACTTCTTAATAGAGAGAGCCTGTACACTTTCCGGGACATTGTTGTAATAGCGTATACATTGCCCCAAGATTGAATTACTGAGTCTGTGTAGTCGAGAAACTGGTATCACTAGCTTGTGTTTGTTCCTTGTGTTTACAGAATGTATATCACTTTTTTTACTAAAACTACCTTTGTTTTTGTAAACATACATTAAATTTTCGTAAATATAATATGAGGCCAAAGTTAATATATTTATTTCTTTAAATTTATCTCTAAGAGACTCTCTCGGTTTTAGGGTGTAAATAGCTCTAATGGCCCTATTCTGTAAAACAAAAATAGTTTCTGAATCAGCCGCATTTCCCCATATCAAAATCCCATAAGACATTATGCTATGGAAATAACTGAAATAAACTAATCTAGCTGTCTCGACACTAGTGAGACCTCTAATCTTTTTTACAGCATAGGCTGCAGAACTTAGTCTGCTTGCTACTCGTAGTTGGGATATATGGGGGCCCCACTGAAGCTTTGCGTCGAGAGTGATGCCAAGAAAAACAGAGGATTCAACAGGGCTCAGTTCTTCCCCATTTAAAACATATTGGTACTCAGATTTTTAACATTCGTTGTTGTAAATTTAATACATTTAGTTTTATTTCCGTTTAAATGTAGATTATTAACGTTAAACCAATGCACTAATTTTGATATAGCATTATTCACTTCGTCACATTTAAATGCTTAACGTTTAAGTTTAAAAATCAAGGAAGTATCATCAGCAAATAATACTATATCATGATTATCCTCTACAAGAGATGGTAAATCATTAATATACACTAGAAATAGGAATGGGCCGAGAATCGAGCCCTGAGGGACACCGATTTGTACATGTGAACCGGAAGAACTTTTACCATTGATAATAACTTTTTTCTTTATAGGATCGGGTGACAAACGAGCACATAGTCCACCTGATGGTAAGTGGTTACTGTGACCCATAGACATCTACATCTATCCTCAATAAAGACTCAAGATGCAGATGCGTTGTCACCCGTGAGGACTAAGATGGAATGTCTCTTTGCCAGTAAAAAGGGTCTCCGGTTAGTTGTGTATCGCCAGCAACGCAAAGTACGGCAATTTGCATTTAGAAAATCCAAAATTAGGGGCTTTTTAGGTGCTAATTAGGTGCCAAGTTTAAAAATTAGATGCTCTAAAATTTTCACCGCAACGAACTGTTGAAATTTGCGTTGCTAGCAAAACGTCTCGCAAGCAACGCAATGAAGTTATTAGATATACGAAAAATATTAATAGCAAGGAATTAAGTGCTAATTAGGTGCTGCAAGTATACGCAATAACAAGGCGCCCCTATTAAAAATAAAGTCGCTATTCAGAACATAGCAGATGCAAAATTCAGATTTCCTGAAAATCAAAATAGAATCAAAATTGCTTTCAGAAAAAGTCCAAATTAGGAGCTTTTTAGGTGCTAATTAAGTACCAAGTTTAAAACTAGTTGCTCCAAAATTTACACCGTAACGAACCATTGAAAGGGGAATGCCCACCGTTCATAGGCACTTCGGCCATGGGTGCCCACATATAAAAGCATATGGAAATGATAATATGCAATTAAAAGAATGAAATGGTTAAGAAATTGGTTTAAAAAAGTCCGGATTTTTAAGATATAAAGGTTTATTATTTTCACAAGAACAGTCTTTTAACAACAAATGACTTCGTATTTTCGCTTTTGCAACCACAATTATTGACACAGCATAAATGTCCTCTTTAATGAGTTACTGAGAGCTGGGAAGAACTCTGGCCGGTGTAAAAGCTGGGATCATCGTTGACAGTAGATATCGAGGTATTTTTAAGAACGGATAAGAATAACAGTTAAATTGTGCAGTAGCGTTTTTGTTATGTTTTAAAGAGTTCATGGTAAATCAACTAGCAATTCGCTTGTTTAATTATCATAACATAATAATAATTATCGAAAAATAATATTACCATTATAATAATGACACCATAAAAAATCGATTGAAAAAACAGAATCGACTTTTTAACGAGATTTGTGATTGGCAACCCTTTTTATTTTACCCACAAAGTAATGACTTGCGGATTTACCTAATTTCATTTTTCTCTTTTCGGTACTTTTTTTGTGCAAAAAATATTGCAATCTTTTTTGGATACATAAATACCGCGATTAATTACCATAAAAACAGATGTATTTTTTTAACAAATGCAAATTGTTGGGCGTTAAATGGCCAGAAATGGGCATTCCCCTTTGCGTTGCTGACAAAACGTATCGCTGGCAACGCAATGAAGTTATTAGATATACGATAAATATTAATAGCAAGGAATTAAGTGCTCATTAGGTGCTGCAAGTATAGGCAATGACAGGGCGCCCCAGATAAAAATAAAATCGTTATTCAGAAAATTATTCAGCAAAGCAAATGCAAAAATTAGGTCTTTGTCTTTGTGCCATCTAGCGTCTATCGCACTTACCACCTTTAGAGTCCATCGATTTTGATTCGATAAAATGACTAGAATTATAGAACGTTGTAGATGGCGCTATTTATTACATTACAAAGAAATTTACTGGAAAAAAATATCCTTTCGATTTAGTACACTAAAAAAATTGTAACATCTATTTGCTATAAAATTAAACTTCTATCGTTCTATCGTATATATTATATCGCACTTGCACGGTTGAATGTTATATTAAATCAATCGTTTGCTGGAAATCTTTTGAAGTGTTATTTTTAGTAAATCCTACGATGAAATATAAATGATATTTTTAATTCATATTTGTAACAAATAAATGTAATAAAATGTAAAATAATTTTTAAACTAGGTAACGATTAAAAAATTGTTTTAAATTGTTTTAATATAATAATAAAAAACCCTAATGAATGGGTATTGAGTGGTATTGAGCTACAAAATTTTGCGATTTCACCCCTTAGATTTTTTACTCGTTTCACCCTTGCGCCCCGCACGGAGACGGAGTAGTACGGCGAACGGCGGAACTACAAATACAAACTACTACCACAGTCTATAAATCTATACCACAGTATAAATATGAACAGTATGGAAACTAAGCCTAGTTGAGGATATAATTACCTACGCTCCATTGAAGCAATAGGGTTGTAACTTTTAATGTTTTGATATTGCTTTTATATTTTTGTTCTGTAGTGATCAATCAATCGAATTTAAATAACTAGCTTACAAATACAATTTAAATAGGCAATCTCAGCAAAAAAAACGATAGTTTAAACACGGAAAACAATTTAATATTAACACACAACAACTTGTAGAACTTTACCTTTTTCATTACGGCGTAACATTTTACAAGTTTCGGCGGGAACGTACGCGAGCCGCAGTTGGACGAAAACGTACCTTTATTCTCCTCTAGTTGTTCCCGGCGACTTCGCTCGCGTGTTAGGGTTTTATATTATATATATTTTTAGCGCGGAACCCTAATTCTTTTTCTAAAATAAAAGTAGTCTAAGTTACTCCTTATTACATCAGTTATCTGCCAGTGAAAGTGCCGTCAAAATCGGTCCAGCCGTTTCAGAGATTAACCGGAACAAACAGACGGACAGACAAACAAAAATTTTAAAAATTGTTATTAAGTTATAAGTACCGTATTTACTTTCATACGCATTTAGTAAAAAGCTGTTATTTTGACATTACAAACAGACACCTTAATTTTATTTATTTGTATAGATTATTATAAATTATTTACAGAAAAATATTTTCGTCTGCTACAAGTTCGGAATTCTTTATTATTGAATTTAGCTGTGTAAAAAAATATCATTCTAATGAACAGGTTTTTTTTTTTAAATAAACTGGTGCAAAACAAGGAACGGGTACTATGAAACCGATTTTGTTTATTTTTTTGTAAATTAGATCAGCTACTTTGCAGTTTATGTGTTCTTTTTTAAAGCAACAACGAAAAATCGGTTTCAACACCCTCAAAAACCATGAAAATGACACCCATGACGAAAAAATTAATACCTATTGCAGCCGTCATCTTGGATTTACATTTCAACAGCATTATCGGCTTCAACATACTCAAAAACTATGAAAACGATACCCATGACGAAAAAATTGATACCTATTGCAGCCGCCATCTTGGATTTACATTTCAACAGCACTATCGGCTTCAACATACTCAAAAACTATGAAAATGACACCCATGACGAAAAAATTGATACCTATTGCAGCCGCCATCTTGGATTTACATTTCAACAGCACTATCGGCTTCAACATACTCAAAAACTATGAAAATGACACCCACGACGAAAAAATTGATACCTATTGCAGTCGCCATCTTGGATTTACATTTCAACAGCATTATCGGCTTCAACATACTCAAAAACTATGAAAATGACACCCATGACGAAAAAATTGATACCTATTGCAGCCGCCATCTTGAATTTACATTTCAATCAGCACTATCGGCTTCAACATACTTAAAACCTATGAAAATGACACCCACGACGAAAAAATGATACCTATTGCAGCCGCCATCTTGGATTTATATTTCAACCAGCACTATCGGCTTCAACATACTTAAAACGAATGAAAATGACACCCATGACGAAAAAATGATACCTATTGCAGCCGCCATCTTGGATTTATATTTCGACAGCACTATCGGCTTCAACACCCTCGAAAACCATGAAAATGACACCCATGTTTTTTATTAGTGATCGATGCACCCATGACGAAAAAATTGATACCTATTGCAGCCGCCATCTTGAATTTACATTTCAACCAGCACTATCGGCTTCAACATACTTAAAACCTATGAAAATGACACCCATGACGAAAAAATGATACCTATTGCAGCCGCCATCTTGGATTTATATTTCGACAGCACTATGGGCTTCAACATCCTCGAAACCCATGAAAATAGCAGCCATGACGAAAAAAATGATCCTATTGCAGCCGCCATCTTGGATTTATATTTCGACAGCACTATGGGCTTCAACATCCTCGAAACCCATGAAAATAGCAGCCATGACGAAAAAAATGATACCTATTGCAGCCGCCATCTTGGATTTACTTTTTGTTACCACTATTACACTATCAGCTTTAAATAGCCTCAAAACCGCCGCATTCTGGATGTACAAATAAATTCACGAATTCATTATGATCAATCACACGGACTTATAATTCGATAACGATTATAAAAATGACAATAAAAATCATTCTTACCTTTTAAAATCAGCAGGAAGCTTAAAATAAGATAGCTCCAGTTTTGATGAAGCCGAGTTCAAACAACCGTATACTACGCAATACGTTCGTGCCATTTTTAGTCTTGAGGCGACACTCGCTACTGAGAGCACCGCGACGAGCGTTTAGAAGTCTCGTCGTTGCGCATGTTTGTGTGTGTGCGCCGTTTCGAGCGTTTGTAGGAAGTTTCCGTACTGTTCCTACTATATATTTACTGTGTCTATACTGTGCTTCTACTAGGTATAACTCGTTTGGGGTCAATGTGCAGTCAAGTCAAGCACAGCGTGATCGCTTCGACGACAAAACATACTACAGTGGATTTCGAGTATAACGACGATGAAGGGACCACTCTATTTTCGTCGTTATATCCGGAAGTCGTTACAGGCCAAGGTAACAAATTCAATACATTACAGTTGCTACTCAGAATATCACTTTGTAACTGAACCATAAATTTAACTCCGAAACTTACACGCTTCCCTACCTACTTAGCTGATATCTATAAACAATAGGTAAAGGTCTCCACACTTGCTGACCATCTATATGGATGTAAACAAAAGATAAGAAATGTTTGTGAAAGAAAGAAATCTTTATGTCTTTGGCGGCCGACTCCGGTCGCAATATCTGCATGGGATTTCTAGGAATTTGTTACAAATGATTCATTAAGAATAGTCGCTACACCCGAACTCGGCGTTACATCCAAAGTCGTTATAGCCACATGAATTTTGTACTAAAATATGCTTTAAATTCAAGGCACTTAGATTTCAACGTCTCTATAGGTAAATGGTCGCTACAACCAAGGTCGTAATAAATGAAATCCACTGTATTTCATTCTTTATTCTTTAAATTATCTTTGTAAGCTGTATGATGTGTCTATATATAGTTTCTGGGGTACCGTACTTAGTTATGTACATAAAAAATATGTAAATATACATATTATTATTAGTTTATCATTTTAACTATTTATAAAAGTCTGGGGGCATCACATTTTTGGGGGCTTAGCAAAGCCCCTTTAAGAGCGAGGCCGTGGGCGAGAGCCCACTTTGCCTACGTCTAGCTACGCCACTGCTTACAATCATGTATGTAATGTAACACAATTAACAACATAAAACAAATTAGAAATAGCTTAGTAGTGATCACCTTATTCCCAGGGGTTATTATCATCCATAAATTCCTTAATATTAATAATAATAATAAATACTTTTATTTCTCAAAAATTTATCATACATGTTTTTGAGACGCCCCAGAGAGTAATTTACATACTCGTATTGGGGATGCCTCGCTCTTCAACCCATTTTACAGTTTTTAAGATTTAAAAGTACTTACATAATTAATAAAGAAAAAGTTTATTACAAAAAAGAAAGTTAAGCTAAGCTAAATAAACTTTACCAGTGTGTGTGTGTGTGTGTGTGTGTGTGTGTGTGTGTGTGTGGGTGCGTGCGTGCGTGCGTGCGTGCGTGTGTGCGTGCGTGCGTGCGTGCGTGCGTGCGTGCGTGTGTAGGTGTGTGTGTGTGTGTGTGTGTGTGTGTGTGTGTGTGTGTGTGTGTGTGTGTGTGTGTGTGTGTGTGTGTGTGTGTGTGTGTGTGTGTGTGTGTGTGTGTGTGTGTGTGTGTGTGTGTGTGTGTGTGTGTGTGTGTGTGTGTGTGTGTGTGTGTGTGTGTGTGTGTGTGTGTGTGTGTGTGTGTGTGTGTGTGTGTGTGTGTGTGTGTGTGTGTGTGTGTGTGTGTGTGTGTGTGTGTGTGTGTGTGTGTGTGTGTGTGTGTGTGTGTGTGTGTGTGTGTGTGTGTGTGTGTGTGTGTGTGTGTGTGTGTGTGTGTGTGTGTGTGTGTGTGTGTGTGTGTGTGTGTGTGTGTGTGTGTGTGTGTGTGTGTGTGTGTGTGTGTGTGTGTGTGTGTGTGTGTGTGTGTGTGTGTGTGTGTGTGTGTGTGTGTGTGTGTGTGTGTGTGTGTGTGTGTGTGTGTGTGTGTGTGTGTGTGTGTGTGTGTGTGTGTGTGTGTGTGTGTGTGTGTGTGTGTGTGTGTGTGTGTGTGTGTGTGTGTGTGTGTGTGTGTGTGTGTGTGTGTGTGTGTGTGTGTGTGTGTGCATGCTTTTGTTTGTTAGTTTGTGACTGGGTTAGTAATTAACTTTTATTAGATTAGTAATTAGATAGAATTAGTAAGTAGTTGTTCAGTGTCATAATAATTTAGTTCTTGGAGCCAGATAGTTATTTTCTTTTTGCATATAGTTTTGTTAAGGTTAAATATAGGGATAATTTTATTGATTTTATTGTATAAGAAACCTCCAAGGTGACAAAAGAAACGTTTAGATAATTTGGTGGATAGAGTTATATGATAGCGGTCCACGGGGTTAAAACGCCTTTTATCTCGGGAGAGTGAGGGGTTGTATTTTAATAAAGCATGTTGTTTTAGTAAGGTACTTTGTATAAACAGTTGCCGCACAGTTAAAATTTTCAACTCTTTATATAGGAGCTCTGTAGGATAGCGATACGGCAGTGAAAAAGAGACCTTTAAGATGGCTCTCTGCGTTCTCTCCAATTGAAGCATTTTAGTTTTTGGAGCACCGCCCCAGGAGGTAATACCATATGTTAACAGAGATTGGGCCAAGGTGAAGTAGACGGATTTCTTTAGTTTCTCGTCAGCCACATCTCTCAGAGTTTTAAAAACATATATAAGTTTACGCAACCTGCTATTAAGGGTATTAATGTGTTCATGAAAACGTAGAGTGCTATCAATTATTACTCCTAGATATTTTACTTTTTCAGCTTGACATAGTTTGATGCAGGTATCCGCGTTATTAAGTGAGTTGGAACATGAGTGACTTACGATAGAGTATGGTGGTGATAATGTTGTTAATGTGTTGTTTTTTAATCTAAATGCAACATAACATGTTTTATCTATGTTGAGTGTCAGCACATTACTTCGGAGCCAGTTAGAGACTGTGTTGTAGCCCAGCTGGGCGTACGTATAGACATCTTGCCATGAACCTGCGTTAAATAGGAGGACGGTATCATCTGCATAACTTATTATCCGCCCTTTAGGAAGAGTGAGCATACTCATTTCATTAATATATATTAGAAATAAGGTTGGAGAGAGTACACTGCCCTGAGGCGTACCATAGGTAATTGTGCGTTCAGTACTGATGAATTTATCCACCTGAACGCACTGAGTCTTCAAAAAGTTGCAGTTGTATACCTCTAATTCCCAAACTCTCCATCTTACGTAAAAGTATGGGTACAGAAACCGTGTCGAAAGCTTTGGCGAGATCTAGAAATATGCCAAGAACCTTCTGCCCATTGTCCAAGTTTGTAACAATATAATTAGTAAGGTCATGAATCGCATCCGAGGTAGATTTACCTGACCTAAAACCATATTGTGAGGGCGAAAGAAAGTTATGTTTTTCCAAGTAGTTTACGAGCCTGTTGTTTATTATGCGTTCGAGTATTTTGGACAAGGCAGGCAGCACAGCTATAGGTCTATAATTATTGACATGGTCTCTGTCCCCACCCTTATAAATCGGGTGTATGATCGATTTTTTAAAAGCTTTAGGAAATTTTCCGGTTGTGAGAGCCAGATTGCAGATATATGTCAGGGGTGGGACAACTACATTAATATGCCTTTTAAGGAGATTAGAGGGTATTCCATCCCAACCCACAGCACAGTCATTACGGAGAGATAATATTAATCTTGCAACCTCGTCCTCATCCGTTGGTAACAATACCATGGAGTGCGAGTTGTTGTTATTGTTGTTGTTAAAACCTTTTTTTATTGACTCTGTAAGTCCATCCGATATCTTTTCGGCGAGATTTTTACCTATACTAGCGAATTTTACATATAATAGCGAATCTATCCGCAGAGATCGTGATACTCGATGATTTTTCGCCCACCACGCTGAATGGCTTGGTTCTAGTTTAACTGATCACGCGGGTAGATCTGTCTATGACTTTGCTTTGGCATATGGTATAACACAACTGGTTACTACGCCTACGCGGATCCCAGATATGGAGGATCATGTACCTTCCCTGTTGGACCTTCTGCTGACCTCTCATCCGGACGGATATCAGGTCTCCGTCGATGCCCCGCTGGGCTCTTCGGACCATTGTCTGATCCGGAGTACGGTGCCACACACGCTCCAATCGTAGTAGCGATCTGCAGCTTGCCGTCGCGTTTGACAAAATAGGTCGGCCGATTGGGACGGGATGCGGTCTTTTTTTGCATCCTACCCTTGGGTTTGCTTCTCGCCGGAAAATCCCAGCGTTGTTGCTGACTCTGTTGCTGATGTGGTACTTCAGGGTATGGAACTTTTTATTCCATCCTCTGTGGTGCCCACGGAGGCAGATCCCAGCCATGGACTGGTCGCTCCTGTAAAATAACATCACGCTATAAGCAGGAGTGCTACCGGGCCTGGGCTGACGCATCAACGTATCGGGATGTAAACACCAGCGCTTTTAAAAAGAAGTATAATTCTGCCTCCAGGTCCTTCAAGAGTGGTTGCCAAGGCAAGGTCTGAGCACATCGACAGAATTGGCGAGAAGCTACTTCGCCTTCCTTTGGGAACCCGTGCATTCTAGTCTCTCGGCAAGGCTGTCCAAGGGAACTTCTGTCAGCCATCTCTTCCATCTATGCACAGAGGGGACGGCTCACTGGGCCATGCCGCAAAGGAGAAAGCCGTTCTGTTGAGCTCTCTCTTTGCGTCCAACTCGACTCTTAGATGACGGGGGTACACACCGCCGACCAACCCGCAGTGTGAGTACTCCATGCCGGATGTGCGGTTTATACAGCGCTCGGTTCGCAACTCTTCTTCCTGGACGTCAGCAAGTCGAGTGGGCTTGATGGAGTCCCTCCCATTGTGCTGAAGATGTATGCTCCGGAGTCGGCACCGGTTTTAGCGCGTCTTTACCGGTATTCCTACTCCCTAGGCGTAGTCCCGAATTCATGGTAAACAGCTTTGGTCCATCCGATTCCTAAAAAAGGCGACCGCTCAGACCCGTCCAACTACAGGCCTATCGCCATCACCTCCTTGTTCTCCAATATAATGGATTCCAATATAAACTGCTAGCTCATGAGGTACCTTGAGGATCACCAGGTGATTAGTGACCGCCAGTACGGTTTTCGTCGGGGTTGATCAGCTGGTGATCTTCTGGTCTACCTGACTCATAGATAGGCGGAGGCAGTAGTGTCCAAGGAGGAGGCATTAGCCGTTAGTTTGGACATTGCGAAGGCCTTCGATCAGGTCTGGCACAAAGCGCTTCTTTCGAAGCTTCCTTCCTATGGGCTTCCCGAGAAATTGTGCAAATGGATCATCAGTTTCCTTGAGCTGATGATCCATTTGCACAATTCCTGAGCATCAAGGTCGTAGTAGACGGTGCATGCTCTGATTTCAAACCTATCAACGCTGGTGTTCGACAAGGCTGCGCGCTTTCACCAACGCTGTTTCTCTTGCATATCAATGATATGTTGCAAACTGGTATCATTCATTGCTATGCAGACGACAGCACTGGTGATGCCTTATATACCGGCCGCGCTAATATTTCTCGGGAAAACGTCGCCGAGTACCGGGACAAACTTGTGTCTGAAGTTGAGTCTTTGCTGAATAAAGTCTCGGATTGGGGGTGACTAAATCTAGTCCAGTTCAATCCCCAGAAGATACAAGTTTGCGCGTTTACCGCTAAAAAGAACCCCTTTGTCGTATCTCCTCAGTTTCAAGGCACTCCCCTTGCTGTCTCAGCTAGCATCGGAATCCTCGGAGTCGACATATTGAATAGTATGCAGTTTCGTGGTCACTTGGAAGGGAAGGCCAAATTGGCCTCTAAATAGCTTGACGTGTTCAGCAGAGCGAGACAGTATTTCATGCCGGCACATCGCTAGCAACTTTACAAAGCACAAGTTCGTCCTCACATGGAATACTGTTCTCATCTCTGGGCCGGGGCACCCCAGTGCCAGCTCCTTCCACTTGACCGCATCCAGCGCAGAGCGGTTCGAATCGTCGACGACCGAGTTCTTTCTGATCGGCTCGATACGCTGGCACTGATGTTGCATCCCTTTGCATTTTCTATCGAATTTACCACAGGGAGTGCTCTGAGGAATTGGTCGGATTAATTCCAGCCGCCAAATTTCACGAACGCACATCGCGTCAAAATTCACGATATCATCCTACATCTGGATGCTTGGCGGTCCACGACTGTACGTTTTCTTCCTCGTACAACTTCTCTGTGGAATTGTTTACCACCGGCGATTTTTCCGAACCGATACGACTTAGGGACCTTCAAGAAAAGAGCTTACACCTTTCTAAAAGGCCGGCAACGCATCTGCAATTCCCCTGGTGTTGCGGTTTTTTATGGGCGGCGGTAGTCACTTACCATCAGGTGAGCCGCATGCTCGTTTGCCCACTCCAAAAATGTATCAAAAAACATGCGATTACTGGCGTTTTTCTGGCAGTGTGGTATATAATACTACACTAATATGTTATCAAGCAGTCTGTCCAGTACTTTCGACATAATAGTGGAGAATGATATTGACATATAATTCGAAATATCAGAGGCATACCCCGTCTCATTTTTAATAATAGGCACTGCAACAGTTTTCATAAGCTCCACCGGTAAGTAACTATGACTTAAAAATAAACTATAAAACATAGCAACATAGCGGGGTAAGTGAACACCAGCATATTTCAGGTGTTCAATGCTCAAACCATCATAACCGGGTGATTTCCCTCTTACATTTGTTGCACTGTCTCTAATGATCTTAGCCGAGAACCCTATCTGGGAGCCACCCGGATAGGAAGCCCGAGCATCGGTCACCCTCTCAGTATTAAGTACTGGAGGCTCGACCATAAAATGCTTACGAAAGGCATAAGCGATTTCATATGGCCCACACCCCTGCCACACTCACAGGGAGGCTCGTCTTGTGATTTAAATTTTAGTGGAATCCCCGAATTTACTAAACTGTTTTTGCCAATGAAACTGAGCAATTTTGCCCATTTTCATTTATAGTTGATGGTCCTGTAGAGATTTTAATTAGATGTATAATTATTGAGTTATACTTCGAGTACATTGTCTATTTATTTCATACCTTTCCTACGAACTGAGGTTACTTTCTCCATGTATAATCGCGTACTGTATTAGCAGATAACCTCGGTTGGTAGGAAAGGTATGAAATAAATAGACAATGTACTCAAGTATAAGAACAAACTGAGCAATTCCCTTTTTGAGCAGTTAAGCATCAGTTTGGTGATGCTGCTGATGCTATTACACACATCCCTTCACGCTGGCTGGAAAGAGCCCCGAGAATTGCACTGCCTAAGGGCCCCGACATGGTTAATCCGACCCTGGGCGAGACTTACGTTTCAATGTAGTCCTCTATGGTGGCACTACTCAGGAGGCGTACAGCATCGTTCCGGGTGGAATCTTGCAACTCAAATTTCGAACACTTTCCGATGAGCTAGAGACTTGAAATTTTGAACATCGGCTCAGAATCGGATGACAATGTAGAAATAAAAACGTGGTATATTAATTTTTTTAGTACAAAAGAAAAAAAAGAAACACTTGTTTGTGTGAATAAGCGATATCTCCGAAATTAGTTAAGTAAAGGTGATTTTTTTAATGTACCCATAAAGTACTTTACTCTGTAGTAAGACACTCTTATTCTGTCTAAGAGTCTGTCTGGGCTGGTAGCCTCCTCATGCCTATTTGTATATCCTCCTCATGCCAAACAGCAGTGCTTACAGGCTGGTGAGAGGCATTCTATCTTAGTCCTCAATATCAATGCTTCTGTAGCTTTCTTTGTTTGAAGTTGGTTGCGGTGGCCCATGGGCGTACAGTAGCCAGTTATTAGCAGCTGAAAGCTCGTTTGTCACTTCAAATATAAATTCGAACAAAAAGTACCCTCATAAAGTAGTCCCATAAAATTTCGGAACCAAAAACAGTTTGAGACGGTTATATGAAAAACATAACGAGGTATTCCTTGAGAAGGGATTTTAAGCAGAGACAATAGTTTCAACCTTTTTACTGTGAAAATATCATACACTTACAACTAACAGTACTTATAGCTGTTTTTACTTATTTGCAAACAAACATGAGTGCTATAAAAATAATATTACTTAACTATTTCTAAATACTGTAAGCACCAACACCTTTTCACCAACATTTTTATTCATCTAGTTTACGGTAATATAATTATTTTAAGCACTAGTTATAATTAAGAAAGTAACAAAAAGCCGATACAAAGAAAATACGAGGGCGGCACTGAAAATTTCGGGAATCAAGGAAGTGACACATTACTATTTAAAAATGTATTTATTGCTTTTCGAAGTATTCTCCGCAAAATTTGACACAACCAATAATTGAAGCAACCATTCCATTCGGAAGTTGGGTCTCCAAAATGGCCGTTTTGTAGGCGTCCACAGCTTCTTCAGGTGATGAAAATCTCTGTCCACGCAATTTATTCTTTATTTTAGGGAAAGTATAGAAATCATTAGGGCTTAGGTCGGTGCTGTACGGCGGATGGTCTAATAATTCTATGTTTTCTTGCTCTAAAAACTCTTTTGTTCTGTGTGCGGTGTGAGAACTCGCATTGTCGTGATGGAGGATGATGCGGCGGTTGCAGTTCTCTTTACGGAGTTCAGAAACAACCTGTGGCAAACAAATGCTAGCATACCATTCTGCATTAACCGTTCTTTGTCCCTCAAGAGGAATAGTCGTAACATGGCCGGTTTTGGAGACAAACGCGGCCACCATTTTTTGTGCAAAATTCCGTGAACGAACAATTTTTGTTGGCTTTAACTCATTTTCGAACACCCAAACTCGTGACTGGTTTTTTGTTTCGGGTTCGTACGCGTATATCCAGGATTCGTCACCTGATACGATGTTGTATACAGCATTTGAGGATCTTGCGTGGAATCTTTCGAGAGTTCTGACGCACCAAATAACGCGAGCCGCTATTTGCTCTTCACAGAGCGAATGCGGTATCCATCGGGAAAGCAACTTTTTTACACCTAATTGTTCATGCAAGATTATTTTTATTTGACTCATGCCAATGTCTAAAGTTGCCTGAATTTCGCGGTATGTCACATGTCGATCTTCCTCAATCAGCTTACGCACAGCATCAACGTTTTCTTGGGTGACTGCAGTTGTTGGACGACCTTGACGGGGATCATCACTGAGCTTGACACGTCCACATTGAAATTCAGCAAACCAGCGATAAATTGTGGTTTTGGATGGGGCTTCATCACCAAATGCAGAAATCATCAGGTCAACACACTGTTTTTGTGTTAAACCACTTCGAAAGTCATAATAAATCATCGCTCTTGAATTTTCTCGAGTCAATTCCATTTTCTCAACGACTAAACAAGTTTGACAAAACCTTGTGACAAGACCGAGAATATTTTTTTAAATAAATAAATGGTATTCAATTTTAAAAGACCAAGGACTTTTCAATTAAAAAGATTTTAATATGACAGGAACAGTGGAAATATTCCATTCCCGATACTTTTAGTGCAGCCTATGTAATATCACAAAATATTTTTATCTCTATGTATAAAAATCAATTGCTGTACGTTGGTCTCGCTAAAACCAGAAAACGGCTGGAACGATTTTGATGAAATTTTTTGTATCAAACGATTGGGTTCCTGGATTGTTATGAATCACAATTGGACCCGGTAGGTGGCGCTGTTGTCGAAATCCAGAAATCACCCTTGCGAAGCCAGGCGGATCATTAGTTCATAATAATTATTAACATTTTCCTATTATATACCTTATAGGGAGGTACGTTCGAAATCAGCGTCTCTAATTATATTCATATATATGCAAGTTAAGATAATAAAAAATTGCATTTTTATTCTTTTTTGTGTAAATATTAAAGCAAAAATTACGTAGCCGCAAGGAAATAAAACCCATGTAATTTAATATTGCCATATTAAATTACATGGGTTTTATTCACAGTTGTACACAGAATTATTACAAAATGTCTTATTTATATAATACATCGTAACATAGAGTAATCATTTCAATTTCTTTGCTTGTGTGGCGAAAGCTAGAAGTTGCGACTTCGATAGTTCCCATCTATTAGAAAATGGATAATATATCATTCCATAAGTCAACTCAACATGGCAATTATCTGAAACAAACAAATAATCCGAGTTATTTATGTGTTGAAAATATCTTCAATATGTCGGAAATATCGTGAATACATAAGAAAGGTTAGTTGTTAAAAAATAGTAAATGTGTGTGTGAATTCTCTCAATGTAACACAGGGCTGCCTCTTAGCAACACCATCCTCCTTGCCTGCACCAGAAGAACCACCACAACGAACAGAACCATGACACTATCTTAGGACTCACAGAATGAACGACGCCTACAGTGAACTTTATGCTGCACAAATGAGTGGGGGTATCTCGATATACCATCAATTATTCTACCACGCAACCATTGATATGACACTCCGTTAGAGTGATGCAAGCTCGCGCCCACTCTCGATCCATCTGGTATTTTATAGACGCGTCGATATAAATAATTAAAAAAATAGTGTAAGAAAATATTGTTAATTGCTTATTTATAAATAAAGAGATCAATAAGAGATAAATAAGTAGATCTGGAGTGTGTCGACGAGGGTTGCGTACCTTATAATCAGAATCACCAATCGGTATTCGCTGAAGGTCATACAGGTTTACGAACCAACCTCGGCACATCCCGATGAGGAGGTGGAGGAAATGTATGAGGATATCTCTAGAGACATGCATTCCTCCAAAACCCAATATACGGTGTTAATGGGAGACTTCAATGCAAAACTAGGCACAAGAGAGAACGGTGAATTGAAAGTAGGGAAATTTGGAATAGGGCAACGGAACCCAAGGGGCCAGCAGCAGCTGGCCGACTTCATGGAGAAAGAGGGACTCTTTATGATGAACTCTTTCTTCCAGAAGCGGCCCCACAGGAAGTGGACCTGGTCGAGCCTCGACGGTTCGACAAAAAATGAGATTGACTTCATTATGACGACCAGACGACAACTGTTCAGTGATATCTCCGTGATTGCGAGGGTGAAAACTGGTAGCGATCACCGAATGGTTAGAGGCACACTGAACCTAAACGTTAAGTTGGAGAGGTCTCGTCTAATGAAGTTAACGCTCCGTCCCCCTCGCGCTCTGTTCCAAAGTCCCGAAACCTTTCAGCTCGAGTTACAAAACCGTTTTCAGTGCCTAGAAGACTGCAATGAAGTGGACGATATGAATGACAAGCTCGTGGAAACTGTCCATGCGGTCGGAGCTAAGTTCTGCAAGACCCGCCGCAGAAGAACACAAAAACTCTCCGATCACACTCTTAATCTCATGGCTGTTAGACGGGAGATGAAGCTACATTCTTCAACAGACTTGACAGCATACAGGCATCTGAACAGACAGATCTCCAAATGCATGCGGCGGGACTTACGCAACTTCAATACAGCTCGTATTGAAAAAGCGATCGAGCGGAACCAAGGCTCCAAAGTCTTTGCCAGAGATCTGTCTGCCAGAAAGAGCCAACTGTCAAGGCTGAAGACAGAATGTGGCAGCATCGTTTCCGGGACACCTGAGATTTTGAGTGAGATTAAAAGGTTCTATGGGCAGCTGTACACGTCATCGTTGGAGCCACACGCAAGTGTGACTAACGATCCAAGAGCGAGTCTCATCCGACACTATTACGAAGATATCCCGGACGTCAGTCTGAGCGCGATTAGAATGGCTCTCCAGCACCTTAAAAACGGTAAGGCCCCAGGCGAGGATGAAATTACAGCGGAGCTTCTGAAAGCGGGTGGAAGACCGGTACTTGAAGTCCTTCAGAAGAATTCCGTCCTCCATGGTGGCATTACACCGGAGGCGTGGAGCAGAAGTGCGGTGGTCTTGTTCTTCAAGAAAGGTGACAACGCTCTCTTGAAGAACTACAGACCGATTTCCCTTCTGAGCCGCGTCTACGTGCTGTTTTCGAGATTCATTACGAATCGTCTCGCGCGCAGACTTGACGACTTCCAGCCTCCCGAACAAGCCGGTTTCCGAAAGGGCTTTAGCACCATGGACCACATACATACCCTTCGGCAAATTGTACAGAAGTCCGAAGAGTACAATTTACCACTATGTCTGGCGTATGCGGACTATGAGAAAGCCTTTGATTCCGTCGAAATTTGGGCGGTGCTGCAGTCCCTTCAGCGGTGTCAAGTTGACTGTCGGTATATCGAAGTGCTGAAGTGTTTGTACAGTAGAGCTACGATGGCTATCCGAGTACAGAACCAGAGTACGAAACCTATCCAATTGCAGAGAGGTGTAAGACAGGGTGACGTCATATCCCCGAAACTTTTCACCGCTGCATTGGAAGACGTTTTCAAGCTTCTGGACTGGAAAGGATACAGTATCAACATCAATGGCGAGTACATCACTCACCTTCGATTTGCCGACGATATAGTCCTTATGACAGAATCGCTGGAGGACCTAAGCACTATGCTCAATGACCTCAATAGTGTCTCCCAACGGATAGGTCTTAAGATGAACATGGACAAAACAAAGATTATGTTTAATGTCCATGTCACACCTATGCCGGTAGTTGTTGGGAGCACTAAGCTCGAAGTTGTTGATGAGTATGTTTACCTGGGACAAATAGTCCGACTAGGTAAGTCCAACTTCGACCGAGAGGTCAATCGACGGGTTCAACTCGGCTGGGCAGCGTTCGGGAAGCTACGACACATTTTCTCGTCAGACATACCTCAAAACCTTAAAACGAAATTGGACAACCAGTGCGTGTTGCCAGTGAAGACTTACGGAACTGAGACGTGGTCCTTCACAGCTGGCCGTATGAGGAAGCTCAAGGTCGCTCAGCGAGCTATGGAGAGGGCTATGCTCGGAGTTTCTCTGCGTGATAAACTTAGAAATGAGGATATCCGCAGTAGAATTAGAGTAACCGACATAGCCCAACGGATTAGTAAGCTGAAGTGGCAGTGGGCCGGCCATATAGCTCGAAGAACCGACAACCGATGGGGAAAAAAGGTTCTCGAGTGGCAGCCTCGTACCGGTAGGCGAAGTGTAGGGCGACCCCCCACGAGATGGAGTGACGACCTGGTAAGGCATGCAGGAAGTCGATGGATGCAGGTGGCTCAGGACCGTGCTTTGTGGCATTCCTTGGGGGAGGCCTATGTTCAGCAGTGGACTTATGAAAGGCTGCAATGATGATGATGAAATAAAGAGATAGTAATCCACAAGACGGTAAGCAGCTACTGCAGACAATGGACCTGTAACAAACTTCTAACATAAATTATGATTGTATCATTGCTATAGATGTATTGTCACTTCTGAGTACTAAATGTGGCTTTGGAGCCACCAAATTAACATGAACCTACCAACCAGAACACAAAAGTGGATACGCTGCTACGTGGCGACAGGCGGTAAATGTAAACATACAAGACTGTTGGAGCAACGCGAAAAAATAAATGAAAAATAAAAAACGTGTGCAGTTCACACGCGGTAAAGTGAAACCAGCAGAAAAAAAACTACGAGAGAATGAGACTAATGTGGAGTATCGGGAGTAGGATAATTGTAGTGTTTCTTTATTATAATATTGTTACCTCTCTCTCTCTCTCTTCCTGGCTATGTGTCCCACATGGTGGTGGGGTCAGCCTTTCTTGTCTTACGCCTCCACTTCGCTCTATCCTCGACTTCATTTTCGGAGACTTCGCACTCTCTCATGTCCTTTACCACTACCTCTTTCCATCGTGTTTTGGGTCTGCCCCTGGATCTTCGACCTGGGATGGAGAGTTGTAGTGCCAAGTTCCCTACGCAGTCGGGTGGCCTCCTCTTCACGTGCCCATACCATCGCAGCCTACTTTCCTGCATCTTGTCAGCGATGTCGCGCACGCCCAAGCTTCCTCGCACGTACTCGTTGCGGATTTTGTCGCGCTTGGTAACGCCGCACATCCACCTCAGCATCTTCATCTCAGCAACTTGCATGGTATGCACATTCTTTTGAGTTACGGCCCATGTTTCACTGCCATACAATAGGACTGGTCTGATGATGGTCTTATAGATTAAACCTTTAAGTTTGACCGGCATTCTCCTATCGCACGTGACACCAGTCACTTCTCGCCACTTTAGCCACGCTGCTGCTATTCGGTGCTGAATGTTAATTTCCAAGTCCCCAGAACCGCTCATCATACTACCCAGATACTTGTATTGATCACACGAGTTCACCAATTGTCCATCGATGGAAATCGGACTGTTGTTTGTATCTGGGTCGTTGAAGGACATGAACTGAGTCTTTGCCACACTCAGCACTAGGCACGACACGAGTGCCTCTTGCAAGTGAGCGCAGCTGTCTGTGCAGATGGCTACGTCGTCAGCGTATATAAATGTCCACGTTGCTGAATTCTGTGCCGCTTCGGTGAGTGAGTCCAGAACCAAACAAAACAGAAAAGGGCTCAATACAGAACCTTGGTGCACTCCTTCTGTGACCGCTATCGACCTGGTCTCACCCACCACCGTCCGAACCATTGACCTCGCATCTCTGTACATGTCGGCAATGATGTTAACGTAGTGTTCGGGGACATTTTTCTTACGAAGGCTCCACCAGATCGTATCCCTTGGGACACGGTCAAACGCCTTTTCCATGTCCAAAAATGCGACATGTAATGGTCGGTTTTTCTCGCGATACTCTTCGACAATCGTGTTAAGAGCAAACATCGGATCCGTGGTAGACAATCCAGGTACGAAGCCATAGTGGTTCTTAGACAGCTCGCACTCGGATCTTATGCGGCTGTCAATTACCCTCTCATAGAGTTTCATGGTGTGACTGAGGAGCTTGATTCCGCGGTAGTTGTTGCACTCGTACTTACTACCTTTTCCCTTGTAGATGGGAACTATAGTGCTCAATTTCCACGCCTTTGGCATTTTTGAAGAGAACAACATACAGTTAAAGAAATCGGTTAGCAGCACGAGTCCGCGTGGACTTAAGCATTTCCAAGCCTCCACTGGTATTCCGTCAGGTCCAATGGCTTTCTTGTTGGACATTTTGTGTAGGGCTTTCTTTACCTCATCAGGGTGTATTGGAGGTGTAAGTCCTGCATTCACTTCCACTCCAGAAAGTTGTGTGGCAGCTAGATGGGGTAGGGATAGTAGCTGTTCGTAGTAATGATGCCAAGCTGTTATGACATCATGGTCTTTATATAACAAGTCGCCAATTGGACCTTTGACAGTTTTACACCTGGCCGGATCCTTTGTGCTTTGACAACGCTGTTTTGCTAGCTTATATATACATTTTTGGCCTTCTTTTGTGCTTAATTTACTATAAAGCGTTTTCTGGAACTGCGCACGTTCTATGGCTATAACTTTCTTGGTAACTTTTTTAACTGCTTTGTACTTTTCCCGATCTTCTGGGGTTAAAGTGGACTGCCAGGTCTTAAAAGCATTTTTCTTTTCCCGTATTGCATCTTGCACCTTCTCTGTCCACCACCACGTCTCTCTGTCGGATTTTTTACCGCTTTTTGTACGGCCAAGAATGTTGTTTGCAGTAGTTATAATGGACTTACGTAAATGTTCCCATATGGTGTCAATATCTGATTTAACATCCATAACACCTTTAAATCAGCAAGACGTTCACAAAACTCGGGAATTTTCTCACCTTTTAGGTTCCACCATTTGGTGAGTTCAGGAATTTGAGTTGGTTTTTCCTTGGGATGTCGTTTGAATAGCACGTCCATTACAACAATACGGTGTTGGGGGGCGACGCATTCTCCCGGAATAACCTTACAATTTGTTACACGGCCAATGTGAGCTCGGTTGATTAGTATGTAGTCAATCTGTGAAGATGTTTGGCCGCTTTTATACGTGATCAGATGTTCGATCTTTTTAGCGAAGAAGGAATTGGCAATAGCAAGATCGAAGGCTGCTGCCGTGGAGAGAATGACTTTACCAGCATCGTTTAGTGTTCCGTATGCGTAACCTCCGTGCACCCTTTTGAAAGCGCTGTTTGCTTCTCCGATGTGGCCGTTTAAATCATCTCCCAGTAAAGTAGTTTCTTTAGGAGATATTGATTGAAGAGTGTATTCTAGGGAAGTCCAAAAATTGTCTTTCTCTGCTTGGCTACAACCCACTTGGGGAGCATATGCAGCTACAATATTTAGTACCTCACCTTCCACCAGTACCTTTATTGACATGAGTCTATCGTTAATACGGTTGACCTCCAGGATGTTTTCAAGATGATCTTCTTTGACAGCAATTGCTACGCCATTCCTACCATGCTTTGCACCTACGTACATAAGTTTGTAGCCCTCTCCGATATTACGGGCTTTGTATCCAGTCCATCGAGTCTCTTGTAGACATATAAAATCTACCCTTCTGCGCTTGAAAAGAGAGGCAAGTTCCTTAGTCTTCCCCGTTAATGTTCCTACATTTAAGGTAGCGAAGCGGACTTTTAGGTTACGATTTGGGACTAACGTCGTTAGCCGAGCCCGTCCTTGACTCGGTAGCCCTAGCATACTATTCGCAGTTTTAGGGCGATGTGACTGCGCGTCGTTTCGCGGTGACGCCCTATCCGTGAAACTCAATCCATTACGTAACCTTTCCATGTTTCTTTTCTAAAGATTTGGCTTTTGGGGTTTATTAGTCTATTGCCGATTGCCATCTGACGCAAAAACACCTACCCGCTCAAGGTAGGGAAACCCGTTATGGAGGTGTTGTATCCAGTATACAGGGTATTTCTACCTGTATGAAGCGCTGTCTGGTTATCCCGCCAGACGTCGGTCGCCAGAGCCCCGTCCGTAGGTCAGCAGAGTGTACCACGTGCAGGTGGGGTTGGCGTTTGGGCTGGTAAAGGTGTTGTTTCCAGCCCCTTACACTCCTATTATAATATTGTTACCAAGTTTAAAAATTATTTTACATTTTATTTTTCATATTACGTTAGATATTATATTAAGTAACTACTTAAATATTTTCTAATCAACAAATTGATTGGCGATGGAATGATTTGGACGAGACCAAAATCAATTTTTTTTAATAGGATACGGTGACAAACGAGCACACAGGTCACCAGATGGTAAGTGGTTGCTGTGGCCCATAGACATCTACAGGAGGATAAATTCCTTTGCGAATCAAAATGCAGATGCGTTGTCACCCGTGAGGCCTAAGATGGAATGCCTCTTTTCCAGTAAAAAGGGTCTCCGGTTCTCTACACTCACCATACGAAACATAGCAGTACGAAGCATAGCACTGGTGTAGTTACTGCTAGTAACTACACCAGTGTGTGTGTAATGTTTATATGTGGGTGACAAATAGTGCCGTACCGTCTATCTTATGCTTCCACATACAGCCCGCGGTGAAGGATCATGTCTCAGATCGATATATCATCATTGGCAACATGCATTGACGAGAAAATATATTGTGATCTCCCGAACGCTGCCCATCTGAGTTAAATCCGTCTATTGACCTCTCGGTCGAAGTTGGAATTATCTAGTCAGACAAGTTGTACTGGATAAACATACTCGTCGATACCTTCGAGCTCGAGGAACCGATGGCGAAGAAAGGTTCTCGTAACGGTAGGCGAAGTGTAGGGCGACCCGTCACTAGATGGAGTTACGTCCTGGTAAGACATGCAGGAAGTCAATGGATGCAGGTGGCTCAGGATAGTGCTTTGTGGCATTCTTTGGGGGAGGGCTATGTTCGGCAGTGGACTTGCGAAGGGCTGTATGATGATGAAGAAGAAACTAAATTACACATGTAGATTAGACCGAAGGCCCCCACTCCCACACAAGAATTTCACCTACATTGTGGAATCATTTAACATAAATAAATTGAATCATTGGCAAACATCGAATACAGTAACAATGCATCTGCATTTTGATTCTTAATCGGGGATAGATGTGGATCTTTATAGGCTGCAGCATCCACTGAGGTCAAGTGGAGTGTTTTCGCTTGTCACCCTTATTCTATTAAAAAAATCTAAGCTAAACACAATATTTTTTAGGCTTTACAAAAAGTTGATTTAATATAGAATGTAGCAGCCATACCCAGAACCAATGCACTACTGATCTATCATGTAGTTTAGCTTAAAACATAGAAATTAAAAATATATTACTAACTTCTTTCCAACAAAAAAGTGAGCTCCGGCAATGTCATAAATTTATCATACTGATGAGTGCCTCGAGGTATTATATTTAAAACATATTCTGCAACATATATTCCTAATATTTGGGTGATTCTTGACCTGTTTGGCGTAGTAACAAATATTTTTCCACCAGGCTTAAGTGCTTCAACACATGCCTTTACAAATATTTCTTTATTGTAGACATGTTCTATTACTTCAGAGGCAACAACTGCATCATAATAATCTTTACGTTCTTGAGAGTGCTCCTGAAATTGTAGAAATTGATTGATTTAAATTTACCAGAACACAAGTGTCAAGTTCTTCAAGTTTTACATACTGCACATAACCAAAAAATTTTATGTATTTAAAAAAAATAAAATTACCTCAACAGTAGTGCAGAAATATGAAGGCAGATTATTTGCTAATTTCGGATTATTTTTACTATGTTCCGTTGCCAATTCTATAAGATCTTTCCCTGCATCAATACCAGTAACACTTGCTCCTAATTTCGCCAAACCCTAAAAATATATACATTAATGTTTCTTCAATTACATTGTTTATAAAGAATAAAATATGTTGAGTAATATGGCTTGCAGAGTGGAGGCAGTGTTAGAGAATCCATCACATTACACTTTTCGTGATTGTCGTTAGAGGTGACCATTAGAAACTCCAGAGATCTCATGAGTTAGCAGTATAACTATTCCATTAAAGCCAAACATCCAGACCATCATCATAGGGAGGATTTGCTTTTTGTTCCGTGCGGGATTCGAACCCGCGGCCCCAAGCACAGCTACTCATTGCTAAGCCACTGAGCCACGGAGCCGCCAACTTTGACAACATCATTTTGTGTATGTAGGATGTAAGCTGATGACAACTGGCATACTCTGACAGGTCTATGTAGATTCAGTATTAATTTAAAATGCTGCATGTACTTATAACATTTGTTATTAATATAAAATATATTTTCTCTTTATTTTTAGCTTTCTTTACTCCCTTTCCATAAAAACCTTTACTATGCCACACATGCATGCATGCCATATGCTTTAAAGGGGATACAAAGTTATCCCTTCCAAAATTAATATAATAGCTCCACTCTATTAGTGATATTTTGAAGTCAGTTCCTGAAAAGTCTTAATGTTGCTCAACAACTTCCAATATCTAAATCATTTATGTGACCACAATGTTAATATGGGGAAGAAATGTTCTCTGTGACAAAATGGAGTGACAACCTGGTAAGACATGCTAGAAGTCGATAGATGCTTGTGACTCAGGACCGTGCTTTGTGGCATTTTTTGGGTGAGGCCTATGTTCAGTAGTGGACCTTTGAAGGGTTGTAATGATGACAATGTTAATGCTAATATTGATTAGATATGCATATGGTCAAAAATTCACTTATTTAAAAAGAAATAACACTTTTACCTCAGATAAAATGCCCCCTCCACAACCAACATCCAATATTTTTTTATCTTTCAATGGAGTAGGATCTCTTTCATCTGGAGAACACTGCACCAGACCATCTCTTACAAAGGGTATACTGAAATTTTTTAATACATGCCATTTAGAAAATAATATCACATTTAAATTTGAGACAATAGAAAAATAAGGAGCAGTAATAGTTAAATTTAATAATTGATAAGAGTATCCTGAAATTCTCCACACTTGCAGACATGCTGCATGACGTGAGTGAAGCCTTTTTGTTTGAGAAATGAGAAATCAGGGTTATTTTCAATATTGCTTAATTTTTGTTTTTACTATATATGGATAAAAGATTATCAAAATCTCTATAGACAGCCTGAATGAGGATAATTGCCGTCTTGTTGTAGACTAAACTAGATTTTAGAGTTATGGGAACATGGGAAAATTTGGTCTATAGTTTAAAGCCCGCTTTTCCCTATGGGATATAATATAATATATATTACATCTCGAGATATAAATTAATATCGCTCACCATACATTTTATATGGAACCTTTTACACTGAGCTATAATATATATTACATCTCAAGCTATAAATATTTTTTCAATCGAACAAGCGATATTTTCATATTATATTTCGCCCCCTGTACCCCGCACACTGTTCCGCGCCCCTGCAGAACGGTGTACGGGGTAAAGGGGGGTAATCCAATGACCAATGACGAATGCACACTAGTTAAAAGATATATCTCACAGTTTGAAAGCCAATCGCGAGATATAATTTATATTTCGGGATATAATATATATTATATCCCATAGTGAAAAGCTAGCCTGATGAGAACATAATATTATGTATTAAAACTGATGGGCAGCATTCTGATAACAACTCAAATAATAAAGGACTGCGGTTGCTATCTACCTGCCAAGCATGGTAACTTTGGCAAAATCCTTCCTACGAGGCAATCTATGGAACAGGCCTATGTTCAGCATTGGACTTTTATAGGCTGTAATGGATGGACAGATGGATATATATGTATTGACAGCTTTTTTATTTGTTATTTCTGCTGTTCATTATCATCATTATTCAATTTACCTCAGTGCAGACGCTCTGAAAAGTGATGGCTCAAAAAACACCAAGGGACATGTGATGCAGTGTTCCAGTACATCCAAGATACCATATTACTGATGGCACATGGACATGACATGGACTAATTGTTTGAGCACCCTGAATACACTGATTGCATAATTCTTTGATGCTTTGAACTCTAATTAGGTTACATAATGATTTCATATAATTATGGGAACTATCTAATCTGGAGGTAGCCGTGGTTAACTATTACATTGAGACGTCATACACCTCAGTCCCCCCCGTGACCGTGGGTGCTATAAAGTGCTCGAAATGTTGGGAATATAAAATAAGTTAATACATGAAATAAAATCCGTAAAACTAGTTTTATTTAAATCTAATTAGGATAGCACATAGAACAAATGATAAGTCAGCCAAAATATTAACTTGGCTCAAGATTGTCAACAACAAGCTGTTTAATGACAAGACTATGTTCCATACAACATTTGCTTTGTGGTTATCATTTGTCAACTTTCTTCTTCATTTGTTCTCAATGACAAGCTTTAAAATTGAGAACATATTATTTTATTGTTGATGTTACTCTTTTTTTCATTAATTAAAACCAAAGTTTTAAAAGTGATATTCTTACAGTCCTATTACTTCTAACATACCGTATCAAGTTCAAACTGTGAAGAGGTTTTATTGCTCCTTGTTCATCCCACCAAACTTTCATAAGCTGTCCATGTCTATACACATCTTCGGGATCAATAGTTGTGTTTGTTTTCTTTTGGTTCTGTTGAGCACAGCTGGGTGATCCATGCATTAGACATTTTTTGACATTGATTGTACTAAAATTACAAAATCCATGTAATCTTTTAAATAAGTACATTATTATTAATATGCATTAAATAATTTAAGGTATCAAATGACTATTCAATGTTAACTGATTATTATTCAAGCTTACACATTATTATTCTTTTTTACTTAAATCTATTTGATATGATAATTCAATACACAAAATTATAAATAATTACTTCATTTATATTATTATGTATTAGATGTGTAAGTATGCAATCAAAATTATTTTGGCATATAAATAAAAATATTTGTAGCAAAATATTGATAAAACTTACCATCTTGTCTGTAGAACACTCACTATGCTAGGGATTCTTGGGAATAGTTTCATTTTTAACATTAATAAGTACATGGGAAAAATAGTTTTTTTATGTGCTTAACAGAGATTCTAAAAATAATAATAGTAAGTATATCAATTATAAACAAAACACAATATCACAAACTATATAGAAACACTACGCACAATATCCAATATCGATAAAAACTATGGATGTGCCAACATGGAAAAATTACAACTCGCAACTCGAGTTAATTCGAGTTGAAATTCACGCAATTCAAGTTTAAACTCGAGTTACGCAATTCGAGTTAGCAGTATGACACAGAGTAAAGGATTTGTTACAAATAACTTTTTTATGAATTTGTTTTCTATATAGCTCTTTGGTGGGTTGGGATAACTATAATTACCAAACTTATTATGTAGGATTGAAATAAAAAGGTATATTTAGTATGTATCACATACTTATGTATTTTTGGTTTTAATATTAGTTAAAGTAAGTACCTGTATTTAACAACAAAACTAGCTATATAGCAGTCTTCACGAAATAATATTAGTGTAGGTACATAAGCTACATCTATAGTGTATTATCTATGAGCTACATCTAGTTTAATTATCACAGTAAAATATTCTTAAATAAACTCAAACTTTTTCAAATTCAAAATAATTATTGTAAGTTAGGTGTTACATTTGGCGTTAATTTAAAATGTGATGATGTATCTTACAACCTAAACACCCTTTTAGGTATTACAATAATAGGTCTGTGACTTACGTAACTATAATGATCATAATTAATAAAAATTATAAACGAAATTAAATTACACAACTTAGCTATTATAAATCTCTAAATAACAAATTGTTTTGGCTGGAACTAAATACTATTTGAAACACAAAGAGCGCCCACAACGAACGAATCGCGCTCTTACTCGTATGCTGGCTCACTTGATTCTTTCATGTACAGCAGCTCTAACTCGAGTTAATTCGAGTTGACCCATCACTAATAAAAACATCAAAAATTATCATTATCAAAAATCTACAAAAATCTAAGAAATACGTTTTGACGTTTTACATTAATCATACCGCAATAACTTTGTACAAGCGTACTCACAAGATTTAAAATAACCTTTTACGCAAATCCAAAGAATTATGAAGTTAACTATGTTTCATTACAACATCTATAGTTCTTTATCACCAATTCAAGTTCAAATCTTACAGATAAAGCAAAATATAAAAAAAATTAACCAGTCCACTTTTTTGCCTGACGTTGTTACAATGATATATCGCTATGTATCTTACCGCAGTGTTTAATGATTAAAGTTCATTGTTATGCGAATAATCGGTAAAAATATTCAAATAATCAGTAATAATTTTCAATTAATCGAATCTGAAATTATTAATTTTTTTTATTCGTTTATTTAAATTTTATTTTTACAATTGCTTAAATGAATCACGAATTAAACAAGTTTATATATTTTATAACTTCCTACGTAATTCCAATCTCCCGCCATTTTGGAAGCTACTGTGGCATACTTTTGTGATTATATGTTTATCTTATTTTGTGACTCGACTCTGACTTTTTGGTCTGATTCTATTATATTCGTTAACCTTGACAAGATATATACATAGGAATATCATAAGCAATAATATCTCATATTATTATTTATGATATTGTCTAAATAAGAATATCCTACTGCAGCGTAGTTGCAAGAAAGTTTAGTAGATGGCGGTTTATACAACGGTAGTCTTTGAGAACCATTTTCAAACGCATGCGCTTTCTATATAAAAATTTTTTTTTTGTTTTGTTGTTTTGCCGGGTTACGTAAAAATATCTATTATGCTTTTTGCAAACAGTTTCAGACAGACACACATTATTATTAGTTTGATTTATTTTGTTGTAGTACCAAGCTCAAGGTCGCGTCGTATTATTTACGGTCCTGGATTTTTTTAGTTGATTTGTCCTTAGATAACACATGAAAGTAATGATTATGTATTTATTTTTAATTTTGTTTAATTATGATTATTACATTAATTGGATAGGTTTCTAGGATAGCGAGTTATGGAGAGGGCTATGCTTGGAGTTTCCTGCGTGATAAACTTAGAAATGAGGATATCCGCAGTAGAACCAGAGTGACCGATATAGCCCAACGGATTAGTAAGCTGAAGTGGCAATGGGCCTGCCATATAGCTCGAAGAACCGACAATCGATGGGGAAAAAAGGTTTCTCTGGCGGCCTCGTACCAGAGGACGAAGTGTAGGCCGTTCCCCCACTAGATGTAGTGACGACCTGGTAAGATATGCAGGAAGTCGATGGATGCAGGTGGCTCAGGAACGTGCTTTGTGGCATTCCTTGGGGGAGGACTATATTCAGCAGTGGACTTGTGAACGGGTTTAATGATGATGATTAGATTAGCAATTATTTATTTATTAATTAAATATTTGTAGATAAAATTATAATACTAAATAAAAATAGAATAGAAATAAATGTAAGTAGAATGTTTAAAAGTTGGTAAACATGCATACGAGCCGTGGTAGCTAAGGCGGTTGGCATTGGCTGTAATTTCACAGTACGGGAGCATCCCGGGTTCGATCCCTGCCGGCACCAATGAAATTTGTGTGCTTTGAAATTAAGTAATATTTTTTCACCTTCCTGGTTATTGTCGCATACTAAATTGTGTTGTATATTTCTTCAAATTTTTGTAATAATTGGTTACCTATGTTGTAAATCTTCTGTTAATAGTTTTGAGTTTTTTTTTATTTTCCAAAATTGTTATTGAATTAAATAGTTTACGCCTACAAATATAACTTTTATTTTTATAACATAATCGTAAAATACTGGTATTCAGCTGAATCCGGTTTGACTGGGAGCCGACCCCAATATAGTAGGAAAAAAGGCCAGACAGATTGTTCATGCACCTAGTTGCCCAAACTAAGGTCTACCAGACAGGGGCTCATCCAGCTGTTGGGTTCGACGAACAACTAAGTATGGGGCTCAAAATGGTTTATGGAAAATGTTCTATCCTACTACAATTTAATGGGGAGGCTAGTCAAATACAGAGTACTTACCTGTATCTGAGGCGACGACTGTCTCAAGGTTCGGTCAGGACGGAGGTGTGTATGTGAATGTGTGGTGGTGTTTTTTGTGGTGTGGATTATGATTGAACTGACTGGACCGTTGAAGTCGGCAGCAGCTCGGACTTCGGCACCGCTCCAAATTGTGGTAACCTTCAGCGGCGTCACCTACGGTCAATTTCTTTCTTCTTCACTAGTTCAGTCTATTAACTTTATCGTACAATTAACTCACTTCAAGACGCAACTAAATCCCGTTACTTATAAAGCGAACACGCGGCACAACTTGTAGGTCAAAGTTCACCTTCGCTCACTACGCAACAAATTGTTTCGAAAACAATCGCGACCTTTAAGGCGTTTAACGGAACTGTACAATTAAACACTAATTTCTCAATAATTAGACAACCTGGAAGCTAATGTTCTAGACTACACGATTATTCTTCGCGGCACAAATTCGTTAACAAAATTCGTCGTCACACCGCTCGAATCAAATCACGGTAAGCAATCAACCGGCCGTTCCTAACAAAGAATGTCTCGACACGTCCCGTTCGACCCGACTTCCAAAAGGAATGCGAGCACGCGCGGTGGGGCGAAGGTGACCTTGCTACGGCGCTATGCGCTCCGAGCGCGCGTTATGAATTCAATTTTCAACCGGTTAATATTTTGCCTAAACAAACCCCCGCCCCGGACATAAGGACTTATGTCCGCGAGTAGATTGGCAAACGGGATAGGGTCGCGACGGCCCGTTGCAAGACTGAATCTCCAACCAAAACCTCGGCCACCCTAGGCACCCCATCCGATCCATACGACAACTTAACAATGCACCCACGGCGCCAATACAAAGGCAAGGCGTTAGGTTCTTTAACTAACACGAGGTCTCCAACCCGAGGAGGATCCGTCTTGTCAGACCACTTAATGCGCTGCTGCAAAAGATGTAGGTACTCCAGAGACCATCGGTGCCAAAAACTCTGAGTCATCTGTTGCAGCAGGTCAAATCTGCTCAGCCGCGAAGAGTTTACTTCCTTAAAGGGGTACTCGCGTAGGGCGTTAAGCGACTGACCAATCAGGAAGTGCCCCGGGGTTAGAACCTCCAAATCATTCGGATCGGACGACAGGGGACAGAGGGGCCGAGAGTTGGATATAGCCTCAATTTTTCAAAATATAGTGGCAAGCTCCTCAAATGTCAAAATAATTTCGCCAATAACGCGACGGAGATGCGTTTTTACAACCTTAACCACCGCCTCAAAAATACCGCCCCAGTGTGGGCAAGCCGGAGGATCGAATTTCCACTGGAGGCCCTTCTTGGACATCGCAGTACCTAAATACGCCCTGTTGTTGGACAGAAATTCGACGACCTTTTTCAAATACCTATCCGTGCCCTTATAATTCGTTCCACAATCAGATACGGATCAGGTCCGGAAGACCGCGACGCGATACGAAGCGGCCCAGCGTGGCCACAAAGGCTTCAGTGCTGAGGGCACTTACCAGTTCTAAGTGAACGGCCTTAGTGGAGAGGCACACGAAAACGCACAGGTAGGCCTTATGTGAACGCGCGTTACGAAGGTTGGAGGACTTGACGCGGAAGGGGCCAGCAAAGTCTGTTCCGACTCCCGCGAATGGTCGGATGGCCCTAACGCTTCAGACGGGCCAGAGCGCCCTTGACAACGGAGCCCCGCTTCAAGTTTTAAATCACGGGCTCAAAATGCTCCGCTTGGACCATACGGGTCCAATGCATCAAAGCTTCACGACGCTCGATAGGGGACAAAACGAAATCAGAGATTCGGTTGGACGGGTCTCTCGAATTGCGGACAAATCGGCGCAACCAAGCAGTCACTCCTAAGAGCTTATCGAGAGAGCTGTACCGTTCCAGAAGAGAGAGATCCCGAGTGGGCTTATCCTTGCCCACTCCTACTCGAGCTCGTAGGCCAGGCAATTCAATCGGTTCGGAGTAATTACCCCGGGGCCAGAATGACTGAGACTCAGATAACCAACCGGGACCCCACCACAGCGGGTGGTAACCAATGAGGAGGAGGCCTCACAGCCGCGAGAAGCGCAGTCTGCGGGATTCAACTCCCCTGGGACATGTCTCCAGTTTAGAGAAGTCTCAGAACTCTGGATTTAAGACACGCGGTTCGCCACAAAGACCTCAAGATTGTGAGGTGCAGCTCTGAGCCAACAAAGTACTATCTCACTGTCTGACCAAGCGTAGACGTCCGTAATGTCGATTACAGACTTCAAAGACGAGTGAACGTGGTTGAGGAGTCGCGTGAGAAGAGCGGCTCTGGACAGTTCCAATTTAGGCATAGTTAAGCGGGAACTAATGGGAGCAACCTTGCTTTTAGCAAGTACGAGATGGACTGCAGTATGACCAGAGGAGCTCACAGTCTGCACATATACGAGAGCAGCATAGCCTTTCTTGGAGGCGCCTCAAAACCCATGTAGGATAGCCCGGCATTTACCTGGAGGGAGGAAGCACCTTGGCATGGAGACCCGGTTGATGTTTGGAAGGGAGGAGACAATGGAGAGCCACTCTCGCAAGAGGGCTCCGCTAATAGGCTCGTCCCAACCCAACCCGGATATCCAGAGCTTTTGAAGAAAGCACTTAGCCAAAAAGATGACCGGGGTGATCCATCCATTAGGGTCGAAGGTGCGGACCACTGTAGACAGCATGGAGCGCTTGGTCCATGCTTTGGGGGGGGGGGGGGGGTCGCGTTTTACTCGATACGTGAAGGTGTCCTGAACAGGCTGATATTGAATGCCCAGCACAGTCAACAGGGTGCTCGAATAGGTGAGGGTCTTGTTGGTCCTCTCCTGGGAGGTCCTTCAAAATATGAGGGGAGTTCGACAACCATTTGCGCAACTCATAACCTCCGGACTTCAGGATGACAATTAATTCGTCTCGTAAGACAAGAGCCTCCTCGACGGTGGAGGCGCCCGTACAAATGTCGTCCATGTAGACCAGAAGTCTCCAAAATAGAAGTTCCCCGAGCGTATCTTAGGCGCTCTCTCTCAGCGAGTTCAAGGAGGGTTCGCATGGTGACAACATTCAAAATAATTGCTCTTGCAAAGCCATAACCAAAGTTAACAACACAAAATATTTGGGAGTTGTAGTTGACCAGAGGCTATCCTGGCACGCCCATCTAGAACTAATGATGGGAAGAGTCAGAAAACTCATATGGGTGTTTAAAAAGCTGAGACATGTTGCTGACAAAAAACTATTAAAACTAATTTATGTTTCATTGGCTCAGTCACTATTGGCCTATTGTATCCCAGTCTGGGGAGGTGCTAGTAAGATGAAGTTCCTCGATTTAGAAAGAGCACAAAGAATACTGCTAAAAGTAATGAGCTTTAAACCTTATTGGTTTCCCACTGATAACCTATACAAAATGTGTGATGTTCTTACAGTTATACAATTGTATATATTAAATATAATTCTAAAACGTCACAAAACGCTCCCATATGATCCTTCTATAATATCTAGGAGACGAAAGCATAATGTAGTTCCCATTGCTACAGTCAAGTCAAGTTATGCTAAGAGGCAATTTATGACTCGATCTGCTTATTTATATAATAAAGTGTTAATAAGTACAATTGCAAAAAGACTTTGACAGCACTATTAAAAACTTGGAGTTATGATAAAACTGAGAATTTCTTGCTGAACCAAAACTAACACTTTCTTGGATTATATTTTACACATAATAGAAGCTTGAATAAAAAAAAATATTGTATTTAATAAAATAGGAATGATAAAACTCACCTAAACTAAATTATGTAAGAATTCACAATAAATAATATTTATTTATTAAAATAGAAATGATAAAACTCACTTAAACACACACACACACACACACACATACACACACACTCTCACACACACACACGCACGTACGCACACGCACACACACACACACACACACACACACACACACACACACACACTTATTTTGTAATATTGTAAATCCTTTGTGTATCATGTAAAATTTGTTTAGAAAGCATATATTTTTATCTACTGTAATTTGTCTGTTGTGGAGCAACTTTAAAAATCAAAATTAAAAATATGTTTTTAGATTAAGTATTGAAGTAAGTAGGTATCACATTAGTATTTGTTAATCAATGTTACGGAGAGGGGGGATTTCTAACACAAGTATTTATTTACTTAAAAGAAATCCTCAATCATAACAGTGCTATGTAAAAACTCTGATACTGAATAAATTATTTGATATTTGATTATTTGATATTTGATATAGATTTATCAGAGATGCAGCCATTAAAAGGAAATTGAGCAAAATTGATTCGTCAGCCCATTTAAATGTTTTTTTTTCAATTTATTTATTCATACAAAGGTAAGTACATTATTTTTACTATTCTCTCGCCAAACTGCAATCAGTTTGTCGGCTAGTACACGCTCTTAAAACTATATATTATTATGCATCACATATACAAATACAATTAATTATAATAAACAAAAGAAAATAAAAGATAGTTATATCAAAGTTACCTACTACAATTTCATAATATTTAGAAATTATAAAACTAAAAATAATAAATATATATATATATATAATAATAAAAAGGCGTAGGGAAGTGACGACCCCACCGCCCGCTGACGTAACAGTTAAGTGACAAAACTGCTATGTCAGTGCAGTCAGTCAGCGCCTTGCCAAGAGGTGTGTGCGCCATGCCTCGGCAGAGTTGAGGGTGCAAAGGTCCGTCTGTGCTTATGGCCGCACCATGAAACGGTGCCGGGCCTGGGCGTCTCCCGTTAATTGACGCCCATATAATGGATGATGGAAAATAAAAGAGTGCGCAAAGGGCCGCTGCCTGGAGGTCGCCAGGGCGCGTCTGGAGCTGGCGCTGGACGCGACAGCATGCGGGTCGCCAGCCAAGCGCGGGGGGCTGCAAGACCACCTAGTAGCCGCCCGCATCCATCATCCCCACCAGAGGGCTTGGTGTCGGCTGGGTCTTCTCGGAGTCAGCAAGTGGCACCCGCCGCTGGTGGAACACGTCGCATGCGTTGGACAAAAATCATGAACGCAAACGCATTGCGAGCGTATTTTAGGGCAAAAGGGGAAGAAACTGGAATGTTGGCGTATCGGGCTCGGATGCATCGCTTTTTCGCGGAGCTGGAGCCATCTGTTCATGTATCAGAGCAAAACCTGGCAGACCGAGTTCGGTACATCCTGCGCTCCAACATATTTGGTGACGCCGAACTCGAACGACTACGACGTGAGGCCGTTCCCTCATCGAATGAAAATGCTGCAGCTGGTAATGCGACGCCACAAATTGCAGAACAATCTGCACACGTCGATGCCGCCGCGGATTTTCCAGTTGTAGTTGATTCAGACGATGATGGAATGGTCACCCAAGAACTAGAGCAGATGAGGAGTAAATTGGAGGAGGCGATTGTGGAAACGCGCAGTACGCCTCTCGAAAATCGACCGCGACTACCGCGCATAACCCTAAGCAAGCGGAATCGGGCTGTCGTGAGGGCTCTTAACCCAATGCTGGTGACCTATTTGGAAGCCAGCCGGGACCTTTGCGAGACGGACTCAATTCTTTTTGGCGCCGCACTGGCAGTTTGCCGTATTATTGGCGCCAAACTTACCACGACTGGACGCGCTACTAGACAAAGTAGCGCCATCCCAGCCTGGAGAAGAAGGATTGAGGAACATATCGCAAAGGCAAGGGTCCTCATCGGCAGACTGATAAGCTTCAGGTCGGGCAATAATAGGCCGAGAATTGTGCGCACCGTCACGATGGCGTTTGCTGGGACAAATATCAGTTTGTCCCAGCCGGATATAACGCAAAAACTGACGGAGCGCATAGACGACCTGAAGCAGAGAATCGCTGCTTGGGGGAAGCGGATTCGGCGATATACCGAGAGGTCGACACGGTTCAACCAGAATCGTCTCTTCCAGAGTGATCAGAAGAGGCTCTATGAATTATTGGAGCGACCGATGGTACGTGGAACGGGCCCAGCACCGAAACAGGCCGACACTATCGCATTCTGGCCCGGCCTGTGGTCAGAGCCCGTAAACCACAGCGAGGGCCCTTGGACAGAAGTTGTGGCGAGTCAGTGTGCGAATATTACGCCCATGGACCCCGTCATCATAACGCCGGATGACGTAGCTGAGGCGGTCCGTAGGGCCCCGAACTGGAAAAGTCCGGGACTCGACGGACTGCATCACTACTGGCTGAAGGGGTTCGTGGTGTGTCACGCTGTGCTCGCCCGACAGTTTCAAGAGGCTCTCGACCAAAAGTCGCTCCCGAGCCTCTTCACTACTGGGATCACTCATTTGGTTCCTAAAGACCGGGATTCCACAGACCCGAGCAAGTACCGCCCCATAACGTGTCTACCTACCATATACAAGACACTAACATCCATTTTGAGCGCGAGAATCACTCGTCACCTGAACTCAAATCAGGTGATGTCGCGCGCTCAAAATGGATGTCGGGGCGGTGGTCGTGGAACCAAGGAACCACTCCTCATTGACGTGGTCATTGGCAAGGTGGTTAAACGCAACCGTCGGAACCTCTCCGCCGCCTGGATAGACTACAAAAAGGCATTCGACTCGGTGCATCATACATGGCTTAAGAGGGTCCTCGAGCTGTACAAGGTTGACTGTACGGTTCGAGACTTCCTCGGGCAGTGTATGGGGCAGTGAAGTACGATCCTTTGTCATCTAGGCCAGCGGATGACGGCTGCGGAGAACCACATAAGGATAAGAAGGGGTATCTTCCAGGGCGATTGTTTGAGTCCAATCTGGTTTTGCCTCTCTCTGAACCCTCTAAGTACCTTACTGGAGGGTTCCGGGAGGGGATTTCAGCATCGGAAAGGAGGTACAAAAGTGACCCACCTTTTCTATATGGATGATCTCAAGTTATTCGCCTCCAGTCGCTCCCATCTTGTGGAATTGCTAAACATCACTTGTGATTTTAGCAATTCTATTGGAATGGAGCTGGGGATGGATAAGTGTGCGATCCTCCATGTCGAAAGGGGAAGGGTTGCTAACTCTGAGGGCATGGACTTATCTATGCCCATCAGCATAAGGACCCTTTCCGAGGCTGAAACATACCGATACCTGGGTATGTCACAGAACATCGGTGTCGATGAGGCGGGTATGAAGCAGTCAGTTTGCGATGTGTTTTATGCACGCTTGACAAAAATGCTTAACAGTCTTTTGTCGGGCGTTAATAAGACACACGCTTATAACGGCTGGATCATGCCTGTTCTCATGTATACCTTTGGCATACTCAGGTGGACTCAGACCGAACTGAACGCTCTGGACAGAAAAGTCCGCACTATAATGACGTCCCACAGAGTGCATCATCCGAGATCGTCGGTAATGAGGCTGTACTTGCCGCGGAAGCATGGTGGGCGCGGCTTTTTAAGTGCGCTTACCCTGCATAATCGCGAAGTGTGCAGCCTCCGTAATTATTTTCTGTCGAGAGCGGATGATCCATTCTATAGGGACGTTATTTTTTGTGATAAAGGACTTACCCCTCTATCCTTGGCAAGACCCGGCAGTACAGAGCATTTCCGACCGGGAGACCGTATGGAAGGAGAAGGAGCTCCACGGGAGGTTCTACAAGGCTCTTCATGAGCCTTTCGTAGATACAGTTGCCTCCCTCCACTGGCTACGTTTTGGTGACCTCTTCGGGGAAACCGAGGGTTTTGTCTGTGCAATACAGGATCAGGTTATTAAGACCAACAACTATCGGAGATACATCCTAAGGGATGGCACCGTCGACATTTGTCGAGCTTGTCGCCATCCTGGTGAATCACTTAGGCATGTCATCTCCGGTTGTTCGGCGCTTTCTAACTCTGAGTACTTGCATAGGCACAACCTAGTAGCCAGGATTCTACACCAGGAGCTCGCTCTGAAATACGGTCTCGTGGATCGGAAACTGCCTTATTATAAGTACATGCCGGAAGCCGTGCTCGAAAATGACCGCGCCAGGCTCTACTGGGACCGAGCCATCATCACAGACAGGACCATTCTTGCGAATAAGCCTGATATTGTGCTGATGGACCGGGCACAGTCAAGGATATTTTTGGTCGACATTACCATTCCGTATGACGAGAACCTCGTGAAAGCCGAAACAGATAAGCGAACAAAATATCTGGACCTGGCTCACGAGGTGACCGACATGTGGGGTGGACTGCCGGCCGAAATTATACCTGTAGTCGTTTCTGCGAACGGGTTAATCCCAGTCAGCCTCTCGGGTCATCTGAGGCAACTGGGACTCCGTGACGGACCGCTCCAAGCTCAAATGCAGAAGGCGGTGCTCCTCGATACCGCCCGCATCGTCCGCCGGTTTCTTTCCCTTTCCCCCTAACCCTCGGCCGTTTGGTCTACCCTGCCGAGGGCTTCCATCTGGTTGGGTTTTTATTTATTTATGTATTTTTTATGCATTTATTTTATTTTGTTGATATTTATGTATGTTTATCATTTTCATTTACAATTATATATTTATACAGCCCAACCAGATGAGTAAACTATATAGATGCCCCAAATAATAATAATAATAATAATAATGAAAAAAAAATACAACACAAACAATAAGCAAATCAATTAAATATAAAAAGCGATTAATAAAAGTATGCAACAATATGTAATGTGTTATAGCTCTGTTAATAATGTCCTTTTCAGAGAGGATTTTAATAAGTTTTTGCTTAATTTATTTTTATTTTTATTAGGATTTATTTTGAAACGCAGCGTATAGGAAAGCATGAAAATAGCTTGTTTATTCCAAATGGAAATGAGATATTTTTTTAATTAAAGGAAACTGAGCATAATTATCCGTCAGTGATGCAGACTTTTGAAAAGAAACTAAGCTAAATTGATTCGTCAGAGATGCAGTTTTCTGAATTGAAAGGAAACTGAGCCAAATAAAAGATCCGTCAGAGATGCAGCCTTTTGAGTTGAAAGGAAACTGAGCTTAATAGGTCCGTCAGAGGTGCAGCATTTGGAATTGAAAAGAAACTGAGCTAAATAGGAAATTTTGAATTGAAAGGGAAGATCTGTGGGAATTCTGATTAATTGATTGTGGGAATTTTGGAAAAAAAGCTAACTGAACACTATTTTAAGATGCTACTGTACACAATGTTATATGTTTTTCCATTCGGGGAAAGAATGTGGAGATTCTGGGCATTTGACACACGCGAACATGCTACATACAGCTGACCATGAGAGAAGCACGGTTTTTCTAAGTTGACCCCCGCTACCTGTAACGTTTGCCCTTGCGCTTTATTAATTGTCATTACAAAACTGAGCTTAATAGGGAACTGCAACCTTTTGAATTGAAAAGGAAGATCTGTGGGAATTATAGGGATGCGTGGTATAATAATATTTTCACCTTTTCCTACGCCTGTCAAAATTGTAGCACTGATTATGTTCCGTCCAAGATGTGTCACACGCAGCCTTGTCCCGTTACATAACCGAGGAGCATCTAAATTTCGCATTAGCATGACTGGGACGCCTAATTTTAATTGAAGCTTATGTGAGAGCACACCTGACAACTCTAGAGAATTTAGAAACTCTACGGGATATGAAGTGCTCTGTTCTGTGTACATAACTGTGTCTACTGACAAATACTCTGTTATTTCTCCTGCTACTTCGCTTAATATATCTGAATTTATTTTGTTAACGCTCTCATTTTTTGGTGCAAGAATCGCCTTTCACATAACCATTTGTCTTCATGCATGTTGTTCGTTAAATCTGAATAAACGATCGTAATTAATTTGGAATGACTCTGTACTAAATTACAAAAATCTCTCGTCAATTTAACGCAGCCTTCAGCATCCGTTTCCAACCGCCATAGTTTCCATAGTTTCAGCATAGTTTCCAGCATTGATATCATTATAAAAATGCAGTCTTATATTCGTAGTTAAACTGAATTGTGTCACCTTGTTCCATAAAATAGACGACTTGCGGCATGCTTTAATTTCATCTGCAGGTGTGCCCCTTTGGATGACAGGTAAAGTTTGGCGAAAGTCACCAGCCAGTAAAACTACCATTCCTCCCATTACATCGGTATTGCTGCGCAAATCCTGGAGCGTTCGATTTAGTGCTTCTACAGCTTTTTTATGCGACATTGTACTTTCGTCCCACACTAAAAGTTTGCATTGTCGTAGTATTATATCTCGTGCACTATTTTTGCTAAAGTTGCAGATCGGCGATTCTTCCTGGGCTAGATTTAGAGGGAGTTTTAAAACAGAATGTGCAGTGCGGCCTTCGCTTAGCAGCGTGGCGGCTATACCGGAGGAAGCTACGGCCACAGCAATGTTTTTCTCTCTCCGTACTTGCGCTAATAATAAATTTAACAAAAATGTCTTCCCAGTTCCTCCAGGGGCATCTAAAAAGAAAAGTGCATCATTTCCAGATTCAATTTGTCCTAATACTTTGTCAAAAACTCGTTTTTGTTCGGGAAGCAAGCGGGGTACAAATTCGGCTACTTGCTGCTGCAAAGCTGGTATATCGTAGTTTGTTTTACGTATAATTTCATCACTTAGTTCATTTTCGGTTGTTTGCTGAGGGCTTATAATTCCAAAGTCGCTTAATTTTTTGCCTACCATTGCCATTACTTTATCTTCATTTTTCCAAGTGCTTCATTATAAATGTGTTCATTGTATGTCATGTTCGCGTGTGTCTGCTGTAACCTTCGCAAAATATCTTCCACCATGTACTCTTTATATTTGTCCCACAATTCATGTGCATTAGATAGCCCGCAAGATGATATGAGAGTTGCATAAAGATCCCTAATTTTGGCTGGTGACTGGCACTGCACAGCTTCCTCCATGGTTTCATCCCAGTGATTATCGTTTTCTAAAAGATGCAGAGCTTCATTTGCTTCTCTATAAGTTGCGCATTCCTGACCGTTGACAGTTTTAAGGTCTTTATATCCTGTAGAACCCCGAACATGGTGCAGCAGCAATCGTAAACAGAAACATTCAAAATTAGTTACATGGACGGTATACACACGACCAAGGGCATCTGATGACTTTACACCGGGCCAATTTGCAACAGGCGCGCCTTGAATATGGCGTTTCCACTCCTTCCTAGATGTGTTCCAAGTATAATAGCGGGGGACTTCAGAATATAACAACCTTTTTGCAAAGGGGTCGGTTTGACAAAGTTGAAAGAAGGCTGTTAGTGTAGTTTTTGGCGGTGATGCAATTCTTTCTTGGAAAGTTCTTTCGGTGAAATATACACGCTCTCCATTTTCTAAGTGCACAGCAAGGTGAGTAACTGTTGGGTGTCTTTCGTGTAAAGGGCAGCCAAGGAGACGCCACGCTGCCTCGTTACTGCTGACATAACGCCCTGCTTGAAAGATCTGTACTTCATTAACGGGATTTGCCTCACCTTCACTCCTGAGATTAAATATTGCTTGGTCGCTTCCTTTATTTATGTACTTACAGATATACTTGATTGCGCGGACAGAGCTACATGCTTCTACATTAATTTAGGCATTAAACATTTTACATAGAATGGGCGCGTACGGGACAATCCAGCTGTTATCTAAGGTTTCGAACGCTCCAGAGCGAAATTTGATTGTAACTTTCCTGCCACCATCTTCGGGAGCTCTGCGTCTGTATAAAGGGTAACCATTGTCATTGTGCACTGTTTCTTTTAATAGCTGTTTAGGGAATTTCTTTGTACATTTTCCTTCTTTAATACATGGCGATATTGAATTTCGTGCTCCACATGGACCGTGAATCATATTTCGGACGATGGTATCATACAATTCTTTATCTTGCTCAGGATCCGGAATCTTATGTCGTATAAATATTATGTCGTCTACTTGGCTGGGTCGCAACTTCTCTTTAAGCCATATTAGAATGTGGGCATGCGGTAATCCTCTTTTTTGCCATTCAATTGAATACATGAAGCACTGCACCTCTCCGAAAATTTTCCCTTTGTTAATTACATACATTAATTTTTGTACTTTTAATCTAAATACTCTAGCAACTAAATCGTGTTAGTACTTTTTTGACCCGGCATTAGCTCCTCGGTTATTTCTTTCCATGTGGGATTGCAAGTAAAAGTAACAAAAAGATCAGGTCTTCCGTAAGTTCGTACATAGGCGAATGCGTCTTGTGTGTACTCATGTACGTAGCGGGAACTGTTAACGAATGATGAGGGCAGAATTACCATTTTACCTAAATCTCTGGGGTTTACATTGGCGTCGCTAGAAACAGCATCTTGTAAATGTATATAATTCTCAACGCGCAGCTTTTTTAATTTAAAGATATATAACGGAGACGTTCACTTTCTACCTTCACATACATATCTACCAAAAATTGATGAAATAATTGTCTACACCGGGCTAAGAGGTTAAAATCATTTTCTCGCAACATCATATGATATGCATAAAAATCCATTCATGATACTTTTTTGTTCGGAGTAGTCTCCTTTGCGACCGGGTTAATGAGTGGAACTTGAAAATAATAACCCTCTTGTCCTTTGCAATAAATCAATGGGTATTGCAGAGCGTCATAAAACTTGTGTGTATCGGCTACCCGTTGCAACGTATCATCACGTGCTCGCAAGACAATGTCTCGTGAAGAAAATTGATCACCACTAATTACGGCTGCTATTTCGTTTATCAGAGGTGCATTGTAGCGCCTTTCATGCTCTCCTCGTGGGGTCCGATCTGCGTGAATAACGACTTTATAATCCTCTTCAGGTAGGTTTTCTAAAGCAGTTTTAAATGTTTTGACTAAAATGTTACGTTCATGCAAGAATCTTTGAATTTTGAACACTGTGTCTCTATCGCTGCCAATTTATCCAGGGAGTTCCCTGGATAAATTGGCAGCGACGGTCTACCTCAATTTCTTCGTCACCCATAAAATATACTTGTAAAAAATTTATGCTGTTCTTTTTCAGCTGGAAAAAGTGAACCTATTCTATGATAAATTTGCCCTTGCACCGTAAATGTAGGCGAAAATCCCGGTCAACTCCGAAGGACGTCATTTGAAAGCATGAGTTATATTTCCGGATCCTGTTTATAAAGCGCAGTGACTTATTAGCATCATATAAAAAGAGAGTTTTCAAAGGTTCTTCTGGTTCCCCAAGTAACGGAAGAGACACTTTGCCATTGGAACAGCACATGCCTGCGGTCTCATCTTTCCATTTTAAAGCGCTGCAAAATCGACACGCCTTGTCCATCAGTCCGATAACAACTAACCTGTGATTTTTATAATTAACCAACGGATCATAATTGAATGCTGCGTCATTAAAAATCGACCAATTGTTTCTTTGAAAATTTTGTCGACGTTCAGCTTGGAGCTGTGCATTTGCATCTCTTCGCGCCTGTGTCTGTTCTGCTGTTTCAGATGCACTTATAGTAGATTAGCGTTCAGCTTGCTCAATGAGTCTGTGTTGAGTTTCATCAGGTGTTTTCGGCTCTTAAGGCGGCCTGACGTTCAGCTTGTTCGAATAGCCTTTGCTGACTTTGAGCAGGTGTTTCAGTAGCTCTGAAAGTAGACTGACGCTCTGCCTGTTCAAGACGCCTTTGCTGACTTTGATCAGGTGTTTCGGTAGCTCTTAAAGTAACTTGACGCCTTGCCTGTTCAAGACGCCTTTGCTGACTTTGAGCAGGTGTTTCAGTAGCTCTTAAAGTAGCTTGACGCTCTGCCTGTTCAAGACGCCTTCGCTGACTTTGAGAAGGTGTTTCAGAAGCTCTTAAAGCAGCCTGACGCTCTGTCTGTTCAAGACGCCTTTGCTGACGTTGAGAAGGTGTCTCAGATGCTCTAAAAGCAGCCTGACGCTCTGCTTGTTCTTGCCTTCTTAGTTCAGCATCTTCTAAAGATTCTAGCGATCGAGCTAATCTTTTCGCTTGTCTTTGAGAAGATACTCTTGAAAGGCTGGACTTACGTTTGCGAGACATTATGAAGTAACAAAAAACCTATTTATAAAAGAAAACGTTAAAATACCTAAAAGGAATTAAATTTCCTTTTAAATATTTTTTTTTTAAAAAGTAAATCCAAAATATCTAAAAGGAATAAATATTCCTTTTAAATATTTTTTAAAATCAAAACAACAAAACCAATTCAAGACACAACACGAATCCGAAAACGATAGCCAAAAAAAATCGAATCAACTTAAACCAAATCACAAAACAAATCGCAGAAAACCGAAATCGAAAGCAGTAGTCAGTATAAATATAACCAACGAAAAAAGAATTAAGTGTATAGGTACGGTATACACTATCTATCAAAGCCAGAGTCTAAATATGTATAAAGGAAAGGAATACCAACCAAATCAACAAAACCGATCCAAGAAAATACACAAATCCGAATATGAAAGCCAATATAAATCCATTCAACCTTAACCAAATCACAAAGCAAATAACAAACAACTGAAATCGAAAGCAGGTAGTCGAATAAGCTACGAAATAGAAACAATTTAAGCGTATAGGTACCGTATGCACTATAAGTTGACGCGCGGCTCAACGGCGGGAGTTAAGTACATGTCAGGAAACATTTCGTTACCGCGTTTTAAAAACCTAGTAACGACATCTAGCGGAATGAATTTAAACTATGTATACGTTAGTTAATAAGAACTCTCAAAAAATATTTTTCTTATAATTTTGGAAAAATTTTCTTATTGTAATACTGATTCATTCATAACCACATAATATAAGAACTGTATTCATTTCCGTTCAATAAATGTTACTAAGGCTTATTAATAAGGCTTACTAAGAACTGTTTCTACCACAGTTAAGTAATAATTAAAGGTGAAAGCGTGACAGGTGGTGATAGTATTTCTGATCCATACATATAATCACGCCTGTAACCCTTGCGGGGTAGGCAGAGCATCAACGGATTACTTAATATCGTCTGCGAGGTTATCGCCTATTCTGTGAATTACATTGCACCAAAACGAAAAAAAAAAAAACCTCTTCAAAATTTCCTGATGTTTGGAAAAGTGCACTTGTAACGCCTCTCCCAAAAAAACCCCATGCTTTGCATTTTTCCGACTTTCGTCCTATCTCAATTCTCCCGTTTTTATCCAAACTCCTGGAGAAACTAGTTTTCTTTCAGTTAAATCTCTACCTAAATAGAAATTGTATCCTGGATCCTCTCCAATCTGGTTTCCGATCGGGTCATAGTACGACAACAGCGTTGGTTAAAGTTACTGATGACATTCAACGAGGTATGGATAACAAACAGCTCACTGTGTTAGTATTGCTTGATTTTAGCAATGCGTTTAACACTGTTGATTTTGACATCTTATTGAGTGTGTTACGTTCTATTAACATATCTCCTCCGGTGATTGGCTGGTTTCATAGTTATCTTTACGGCCGACGGCAGCGTGTTCGCATCGAAGATGAGTTCTCATCTTGGTGCGAATTACGGGCTGGAGTGCCTCAGGGTGGTGTGCTGTCTCCTTTACTTTTTGCTATATTCATTAATTCTATCTCTCAAAATATTACTTCTCTCTATCACATGTATGCAGACGATCTCCAAATCTACACTCAGTCAACTCTGTTAAATCTGCCTTCTGCTGTTGCCACCATCAACAATGACCTAGCGGCGATAAACCAGTGGAGTCAGCGTTATGGTCTAAAAATTAATCCGTTCAAGTCCCAGGCTATAGTTATTGGTGGTGGAGGGATGGTCTCCAGAGTTGACTGGAACAACCTACCCTTGGTGACACTAAATGACGTTGTCATACCCTACAGTAAATCTGTAAAAAATCTGGGAATATATCTAGATTCTACCTTGTCGTGGTCGCAGCAGTTAAAACAAGTGAGCAAAAAGGTGTTTGCTACTATGGGTTTACTTCGTCGTTTACGTTCATTTCTCCCCATTCCCACTAAGATTATGTTAGCACAATCCTTACTTCTCTCTATTCTCGATCATGCGGACGCAAGTTATCTCGATTTAACTGAAGACCAACTGAACAAACTTGAGCGAATTCAAAATATTGCTATTAGGTTCATATTTGGTTTGCGCAAATATGATCATGTATCCGAATATCGTTTACAGCTCAAGTGGTTACCCATTCGCTTTCGCCGGAATCTGCAAACTGTATCTCTTTTGTACTGTGTGTTGTTCAATCCTTTGACTCCAAGCTACTTGAAGGAAAACTTTAAGTTTCTTGGTCATGATCGACCTGATAGAGTTCTTCGGTCAGCCGGCGAACTAATTCTAGAACCATGTTCATTTCGAACAAAATTTATGAAATATTCTTTTACGAGCCAAGCCATAAGGTTATGGAATGAACTTCCACTCCAAATTCAACGTGCTCAAACTTTGAATAGATTCAAAAGTGACGTCAAGAAGCATTACTTAACACTTTGTGGTTATTGATAAACAATTCTAGCAATATTTATTATCTTTGTATATATATGTATGTGTATGTGTTTATATATATATATATATATACCTATTTATTAATATGTATGTTTATTTTATTATTATTTTTTATGTATTATTGTGGTATTTTAACAAAATATAGTTTAGTTTATTTAGATATTAGTATGTAAGTGTAACATAAAGCGCACCACCTCCTACTGTTCTTAATTCCAGTTTCTCTTTAGCCCAAAGGTTGTCTGGAAGAGATCGCTCTTTAGCGATAAGACCGCCTTATTGTACATACGTATATATTAAGTTTTCTCTGTAATGTATTTATTCGTTGTATATGTGTGGTGTACAATAAAGTATATACTACTACTACTACTACTACGTTTGAAGAAAATCAGCTGGTGAATTTTATGTTTTTTATCGCTCTCTTCCCGGTCCTGCGTGGAAAAATACAGATCCATACATTTTTTATCTTAATTTTGGTAAAAAGACATAATAATCCAGATATTCTGACCTTCTGTGTTCGTCCATCGTACCGTCGTCCGTTTTGTAGAATCACGGTGGCGCCACCTAGCTGAATTTAATTTTGCAACATATTCGATTTTCCCACGGAAAAGTTATGTTTTTCCGCTGAAAAAAGTAGCCTATGTCACTCTACAGCCACCGAACTATCCCCATACAAAAAAACATGCCATGCCAACGCTCTGTTGCGACGTGAAAGAAGGACAAACAAACAAACAAACACACTTTCGCATTTATAATATCAGTATGGATTAATCGAAAGAAAACTATAAATGATTACCAACTGTAAAGAATTGATATCGATTTTTCTAAAGAGTCGAATATTCTACGTACCGATTTTTTGGTTTGCATGCCTAGTCCATTATGACGACCAGACGACAACTGTTCAGTGATGTCTCCGTGATCGCGAGGGTGAAAACTGGTAGCGATCACCGAATGGTTAGAGGCACACTGAACCTAAACGTTAAGTTGGAGAGGTCTCGTCTAATGAAGTCAACGCTCCGTCCCATTCGTGCTTTGTTCCAAAGTCCCGAAACTTTTGCCTATAAGACTGCAATGAAGTGGACGATATGAATGACAAGCTCGTGGAAACTGTCCATGCGGTCGGAGCTAAGTTCTGCAAGACCCGCCGCAGAAGAACACAAAAACTCTCCGATCACACTCTTAATCTCATGGCTGTTAGACGGGAGATGAAGCTACATTCTTCAACAAACTTGACAGCATACAGGCATCTGAACAGACAGATCTCCAAATGCATGCGGCGGGATTTACGCAACTTCAATACAGCTTGTATTGAAGAAGCGATCGAGCGGAATCAAGGCTCCAAAGTCTTTGCCAGAGATCTGTTTGCCAGAAAGAGCCAACTGTCAAAGCTGAAGACGGAATGTGGCAGCATCGTTTCCGGGACACCTGAGATTTTGAGTGAGATTGAGAGGTTCTATGGGCAGTTGTACACGTCATCGTTGGAGCCACACGCAAGTGTGAGTAACGATCCAAGAGCGAGTCTCATCCGACACTATTCCGAAGATATCCCGGACGTCAGTCTGAGCGAGATTAGAATGGCTCTCCAGCACCTTAAAAACGGTAAAGCCCCAGACGAGGATGGAATTACAGCGGAGCTTCTGAAAGCGGTTGGAAAACCGGTACTTGAAGTCCTTCAGAAGCTCTTTAATTCCGTCCTCCATGGTGGCATTACACCGGAGGCGTGGAGCAGAAGTGCGGTGGTCTTGTTCTTCAAGAAAGGTGACAACGCTCTCTTGAAGAACTACAGACCGATTTCCCTTCTGAGCCGCGTCTACGTGCTGTTTCGAGAGTCATTACGAATCGTCTCGCGCGCAGACTTGACGACTTCCAGCCTCCCGAACAAGCCGGTTTCCGAAAGGGCTTTAGCACCATAGACCACATACATACCCTTCGGCAAATTGTACAGAAGTTCGAAGAGTACAATTTGCCACTATGTCTGGCGTATGTGGACTATGAGAAAGCCTTTTATTCCGTCGAAATTTGGGCGGTGCTGCAGTCCCTTCAGCGGTGCCAAGTTGACTGTCGGTATATCGAAGTGTTGAAGTGCTTGTACAGTAGGGCTACGATGGCTATCCGAGTACAGAACCAGAGTACGAAACCTATCCAATTGCAGAGAGGTGTAAGAAAGGATGTCGTTATATCCCCGAAACTCTTCACCGCTGCATTGGAAGACGTTTTCAAGCTTCTGGACTGGAAAGGATACGGTATCAACATCAATGGCGATTACATCACTCACCTTCGATTTGCCGACGATATAGTCCTTATGGCAGAATCGCTGGAGGACCTTAGCACTATGTTTAATGACCTCAATAGTGTTTCCCAACGGATAGGTCTTAAGATGAACATGGACAAAACAAAGATCATGTTTAATGTCCATGTCACACCTATGCCGGTAGTTGTTGGGAACACTAAGCTCGAAGTTATTGACGAGTATGTTTACCTGGGACAAATAGTCCGACTAGGTAAGTCCAACTTCGACCGAGAGGTCAATCGACGGATTCAACTCGGCTGGGCAGCGTTCGGGAAGCTACGACACATCTTCTCGTCAGACATACCTCAAAACCTTAAAACGAAATTGTACAACCAGTGCGTGTTGCCAGTGATGACTTACGGAACTGAGACGTGGTCCTTCACTGCTGGCCGGATGAGAAAGCTCAAGGTCGCTCAGCGAGCTATGGAGAGGGCTATGCTCGGAGTTTCTCTGCGTGATAAACTTAGGAATGAGGATATCCGCAGTAGAACCAGAGTAACCGACATAGCCCAACGGATTAGTAAGCTGAAGTGGCAGTGGGCCGGCCATATAGCTCGAAGAACCGACAACCGATGGGGAAGAAAGGTTCTCGAGTGGCGGCCTCGTATCGGTAGGCGAAGTGTAGGGCGTCCCCCCACGAGATGGAGTGACGACCTGGTAAGACATGCATGAAGTCGATGGATGCAGCTGGCTCAGGACCGGGAGGCCTATGTACAGCAGTGGACTTGTGAAGGGCTGTAATGATGATGAATGATGATGCCTAGTCCAATAAGTCTGACAGCTATCAAAACATATTTCTTAGATTTGGTTGAGTATATTATACTACTTTACCTATGTAGAAAACCCGTGAGGCAGTGGTAGGCCTGGGTCGTATCGCGTTTTCTGAGAATCGTATCTATATCAGATTTCGAGTTTCAATATCTGATATCAAAACTTTATATTTCAATATCTAGATATTCTGCGCACGCGTTTATATTTTCTACTCCGATACGCTGTTGAAATCCGATACGAAGATTTTATAGTTACTCTTACCTATTCGATGCGAATCAGTATTGTAGATATATAGTTTTAGAGTAAATGTATATTATGTTATCTTTTTGGAGCTAATGCAGATATAGTTGTAGTTTTAACTTTATTATTTTAAAGTTTTGAACTATATTTCGGTTAAGTCAATTTAGTACAATTTGCTTTACCTACATATAATATATCGATGACTGTAAATGGCATATTTATGTAGGTACATAAATGTTAACAAATTAAATAGCCGATTCCCGCGACTTCGGCCTCGTGAAAAGTAATTTAAAAAGATACCGTTGGGATTTCTCAAAATCCTATATTTGAGTGGATCTACTTTTGTAGATATATTATATAGAGAACCTACCGACTTCTGTTCTGTGTAAAGTTCTGTGTTAGACCCGTATGTATGCATCAATGTTTGAGATTTTCGGAATTCTAAAAAACCTATGAAACAGTTTTTATTTTAATCTTAATAAAGGTCGGTTAGAGTTAGTTATTCTTTTTTGGTAATAATATTTATATGATCTTAATAATAAGGTACATTAAGTAATAAAACAAAAAAATTCGTGTGTACAGAGTATACACGCAAAGAATGCTTAAATGTTTTAAGCGATTAAAACACGTGTGGCCCGAAGTACCCCGAAGAGGGAGACCTGTGGCCACCTGACCCGACGCCTATCCACCCTATTTCTGTGATTATACGGGGAAAATAAGTTCGCAAATCGCATGGCACGCGAAAAGAAGAAATATTTGAAAATCCTAATTATTTTTTTTTATAATTTTTTATAAATTTAATTTCCTTTACATTAAATAAGAATAAATACAAACCAAACTTATATCTGTCGCACACGGCGAATCTAGCCACCGACCGATGCGAAACGATTTAGGCATCGCGGCGGTACGCAAATATCAGATTTTGTAATACATAGTTTTCTAACGAACCAGTATAATACCTATATCGCTCGCGTTCCGTCAGACACGGCGAATCTAGCCACCGACTGATGCGAAGCGATATAGGCATCGCGGCGGTACGCAAATATCAGATTTTGTAATACATAGTTTTGAAACGAATCAGTACGCGGTTTTTAGATATTGTACCAATATATAGATTTCGTATCAGTATACGGTTTGCATCACCCACGTCTAGGCAGTGGTAAAATTTGTGATCTAATTATTTATGTCTTCTTTGGTTATTGTTTTAAAATTTGTTTTTTATTAAAATTAATGTCTTTTCGATACCAATGCAACAAAACTGCATTAACTTATTTTGTAAGTGTTTTTGCATTTCAAGAATACATTTTGTTTGCTTAAACTATATATCAGGCGAAACACTATATTGCTTGTACCCAACAGCCAATCGCGATTTGCGACGATATTGTATCGCAGTAGTATCGAAATCCGAAGTCAAACCGATACCGTATCACGAATGAATACCGAGCAGACTCGATTCTTTTGTTATTTTGGCGCGATTGTTATATGAAATATCAACTTTTGACCTTAATCTAAGGGTAGTAATGGTCGCAATGCACTTGTATGTTGTAGCACTTGCTAACATTTGACCTTGAAATAGAGAGCAAAGAAATTAGGAGCGAAAATTTAAGTATTTTTGAAGTATTCTATTTTTAGTTTCACGTAGGTAAAACAATCGAGTGAGCTCATTTATTTCTTAGTCTTATTTTTGGAAGTCTTGAAATTAATAATTTGATTTTGTTTTAGAGTTTATTTGTGTCCGTAAAACAATTAATTTTGTGACACGCAGTATAAATGTAAATAATTATTTGTGTATTAACCTATTTTGTATTATAGTGCAGCAAGTACATTTTAAAATTAAAAATTTAGCGTTTATAATAATTTTGTGACTCCTTTATCGGTGTAATAAAATAATTGTTATGATCGAATTCCCTGATCTAAAAGAAAACTGATTTTACTGATAAGAGATTATTTATTATGGTATCTTACTTGTTTTTTATAAAACGAATTTATATTTACATTTCAAATTCGTTTTTTAGAAATCGATTTTTAGACCTCGATTTTTTGTGAATCGATACATCAGCTTATGATTTGAATCGATTTATAAATCGATCTTTTTCGGAAAGCATGGATATACCTACTCCAAAGATGACAGCAACTTTTTTATACCTGGCTTTATGGCTCTGGGTTCTAGCCTTTCTGAGCCTGAAGTCACAATGTATAATTATCCTTCATAGTACACTGCTTCACAATATGTTGATGCGTCACAGTGTGCAGCCCTTGGGAGATTTTGACGGCAACTTGAGCCAAAAAAAATTACAAAATATCTAGGCGGTATTTCTTGCGTGCCGACTTGTGCCGACCTGTTATTCAAAATCGGTTACAAAGTCATGAGATTTGGTATCCTTTTCTATCTTGCATTTTTGCCATAAGGAATTTTCTTCTCCCTTGCACACTATGTTGGTCTATACACCAGTATATTCTAAGTCTATGATACCAGATAATACACATAACCATAGTTAATATACAAAACACTATTTGTCCTAGGGGAGCGGAGCAATTAGAGAGTACTTTTTATATACTGGATGGAGCAATACTGAGCAATACGCATCGCAAAAGATGAAGTCTAATTCTATTTCTATGTAAGAAAGAAATATCTTATGACAGCTGTCACATTTATTGGACTATATTATAGGTAACTCTGCTATTGCCGGTCCCAAGCCCGGATGAGAAAAGAGGAGGGGTGGTTCCGCCAGGGATAAAGAAACACTCAAAAATACCACCAGTACCAGAACTGCTGGGTAAACATCAGGAACTGGCTGCTACTCAAGGCAGATAAGCATATGGACGGGTGGTTCCTCGTTGTTTCAGTGCCGTCTCGCACGTGTATGTGGGGCGGTATGCGTATAATTCCAGGGTCGTGGAGGGAAATTCTTTGATACTCCACCAAGCAAAAAGGCAGTTGGGGTCATTCTAGCGTTTGTTTATTTATCAAACAAAACCAATTTTTTGGTATGCAAGGATCATGTAAAAAATAATGACAGTTAAATATACTAAGATATTTAAAAAAAATAGCTTTTACCGTTTTTAACAATAGACAGAAGTGACCACGAAGTCTATAGGAATGAACATTTTTGGCATTAAAATCTTAAACTTTATAAAATAACATCAACACAAACTTCGAGCAACAAATTATTAATATTCACAGTCTTGTAATTATTCTGGACACATGTTAACTAATCACAGTAGTATAATAAAAATCAACAAAAATAGACATCACAAGTGACATCATTTCTGTCCACCTTTCAAAAGATTTTTTCGTCTCTGGACGATGATATGATATGAAGTTGACTACGTTTTGATATTGGATGGATATTGTAAATGGATCATCAGTTGCAGAAAAACCTCAACCAAAACAATTCTTTTCATTGTTTTCAATTCTTCTAGATTCAGAGAGGACACATAAGTCATATGGAGTCTAAGTTATTTACATTTTCTCTTAATGGTTGTCGCAGATTAATATTGACATCGCTTTCTTCATCATTTCCGTAGCACATCTCGTAGAAATTTAACTTATTAAAGGTAGTCTGGATGTAAGAGTCGAAACTGGCGATAAGTAACGAACGCAAACTAAGGTAGCAGTTATTTCTTGAAACTAGTGAGTCCTGGAGGGTTTCATTAGGGAAAGGAGTGACTGTGGTGAACCAGTAACAAGATCTTTTGTTTTATATGTTAAAAAGATGATACCCCATTTCGTGATGGAAACATATTTTGTCGGGTCCGTACCGTCGTCAGTACCCTTGAACGTAAATGTGTTACTTTCCAGAAATGGCAGACATATGATCGAAATGGGTTTCATCAATAGGCGATATTTGGATTCCCTTGCAGTTTTCTTGCAAACAAGTAATTAATGATTCGCAATCAGAGATGTATCGCCCAACTGCTACTTGAGCATCTGCTGTTCTCTTGATGCATATTCCAATGCCGTCTGGGGCGCCTTGTCGTGACTTTTTGTAGCATTCTCAACTTAGAATGAGCTTAACAATTGTTAAGTAACAAAATCCTGAAAATGAAGATGTGGAGCTTTGTGGAACTGGTTACAAGACGGTGTTTAATTTATAAGTCCATTCTCAGTTTTTTATAAGTCCAGCTCTTTTTCTTTTCACAGTGCTTTCGAGTACGTTCTTGCCGTTGTTTTGGTACTTGTTTGTGCATTCATGGAGTCAGGTTATTGATATTTTCTGCTAAACCTGACTCTTTCTTCTATTTATTGTTATCCCTATCAGTTTTATTTCTTTCTTCTAAAATAGCTTTAGTAATTTTTCATCTTTTTTAGGGTTCCGTACCTCAAAAGGAAAAAACGGAACCCTTCTAGGATCACTTTGTTTTCCGTCCGTCTGTCTGTCTGTCTGTTAAGACCCTTTTTCTCAGGAACGCGTGGAGGTATCAAGCTGAAATTCATATCAAATATTCAAGTCTACTGTCCCTTGGAGCTGTGAAAACTCAAACTTCTAAACCAACGCCATCAAAAGATACAGCCGTTTATGCCGCAAATTTTCGACATTCGCAAGGGAATCAAAACCTATAGGGTACTTCCCGTGAACTCAGAATTTTAAAATTTGGTACGAAGAACAAATAAAGGAAAAATTGCGAAAAACATAGATTTTTAGTTACATCTTATAATAAAAATATTTTCATAATTTTAAACTTATATACCTACGGATTTGTTCGGAACCCTCGGTGCGTGAGTCCGACTCGCACTTGGCCGGTTTTTTTTTCTTAACCCATTCCCTCTTTGTCTGTCAATATTTTTTTAACCACTTAAGGATAAAATAAAATAAAATTTAGATCTGTGTTTCAAGTTTGCAGACTGTATAGTTTAGAAGATTTTGTGATTATTCAGTCAAAATGTGATTCAGTAGTATTTTAAAGTTTGATGAAATTTATGTTAGGACCTTGAGCTATTACTAAATTTCGTTGATTTATTAATTTATATAAAACTTTATATAAAGTTTTTTTATATAAATTAATAAATACTAACAATGTTTAAATTTGGTAGAATTTTTAAGTAAAAGAAGAACATAAAATTAGATACTTATTTGTTAACGTGTCTTATAAATTCATGATAGCTACTCCAATACAAAACATTAAGCACACCTTTTTTCTCAAATTTCTCGCCACACCTGGTGGAGACAACCTTAGAGATAACGAACAAAATTGGCATTTAATTTCTTATTATTATCTAATGTAATACCCGAGCTGCCCTGACAAGTGTTATTTAATTGATTAATGCATAATAAACATAGGTGGTAGTCACTTCGGTCGACTGTCGTCACTTCAGTCAGCAAAGCAGTCGTCAGAATTGACTTCGACAGAAGTGACAAATTTTAAATCTATTTAGGTTAACAGCTACACTTTAGGGGTAATAATGTCCATTATTGTTTTGAAATTATGTGGAATAGAATAGAATAATTTTTTATTCAATATAGATCACATGTGTAATTCTTATTGAAAGTCATTTTTACTTTACCACTGATTCGAAAAAAAACCTCTGTCCTGGGAAAAACCAGCAAGAAATACAGTGGGACTTTTTTTTAAAGCAAATTTTACATTAATGTAAAATTACAAGGCTGTACAAACTATATAAGTACAAAATTTATTTTAGAAGCAGCTTGGAAGCGATCACCTCATTCCCAGGGGTTATTATCAACCATATATTCATTTATACTATAATAACCCTTTTTATACAGTTTTAACTTAATAAAACATTTAAACTTCTTAATAGAGAGAGCCTGTACACTTTCCGGGACCTTGTTGTAATAGCGTATACATTGCCCCAAGAATGAATTACTGACTCTGTGGAGTCGAGAAACTGGTATCACTAGCTTGTATTTGTTCCTAGAGTTTACAGAATGTATATCACTTTTTTTTACTAAAACTACCTTTGTTTTTATGAACATACATTAAATTTTCGTGAATATACTGTGAGGCCAATGTTAATATATTTATTTCTTTAAATTTATCTCTAAGAGACTTTCTCGGTTTTAGGTTGTAAATAGCTCTAATGGCCCTCTTCTGTAAAACAAAAATAGTTTCTCAATCAGCCGCATTTCCCCATATCAAAATCCCATAAGACATTATGCTATGGAAATAACTGAAATAAACTAATCTAGCTGTCTCAACACTAGTGGGACCTCTAATCTTTTTTACAGCATAGGCTGCAGAACTTAGTCTGCTTGCTAGTTGGGATATATGGGAGCCCAACTGAAGCTTTGCGTCGAGAGTGATGCCAAGAAAAACAGAGGATTCAACAGGGCTCAGTTCTTCCCCATTTAAAAACACATTGGTACTCAGATTTTTAACATTCGTTGTTATAAATTTAATACATTTGGTTTGATTTCCGTTTAAATGTAGATTATTAAACGTTAAACAAATGCACTAATTTTGATATAGCATTATTCACTTCGTCACATTTAAATGATTAACGTTTAAGTTTAAAAATCAAGGAAGTATCATCAGAAAATAATACTATATTATGATTATCCTCTACAAGAGAAGTTAAGTCATTAATATACGCTAGAAATAGGAATGGGCCGAGAATCGAGCCCTGAGGGACACCCATTAGTACATGTGAGCCGGAAGAACTTTTACCATTGATAATAACTTTCTGCGTTCTAATAATTAAATAAGTAATAATAAGATTAAGCGCTGTGTTTTAGACACTATAGTACTGTAGCTTCTTGATTAATGTCTCATGGTGAACGCAGTCGAAAGCCTTGGAAAGGTCACAAAATATACCCAAAGCATTCACAAATCCCATGCATAAAAAATATGTTTAATAAGCTCAAGTCCAGCGTCAGTTGTCGAGCAACCCCTTGTAAATCGAATTGATTTCTATGTAGCAATTTATTAATATTAAAGAAACTTAACATCTGATCTAAAATTATTTTTTCAAAAATTTTACTAAATCTTGGTAGTACAGAAATTGGTCTAAAATTGGCGGGGTCTAATGTACTACCAGATTTAAATAAAGGTATGACATTAAATCAGGAAACACACCAGATTCGACGCTTGTATTAAATATAGTGGCTAGATAAGGTGCTATTATATCTAATATAGATAAAATAACTTTAACGGAAATCTCCCATAAAACCTTTCATATTAACCTTTCATATACATTCCCCCATAAAAAAAGTAAAACCTTTTTCCTACAAGGCCGTATGGCAATTCATTTTATCATGTTACTAATCTTTTATTTTTTCCTTTAAGATGTGACTCTTCAACTTTGACGCACTTGTAGAACCTCTTTTCAATTTGAAATTTTCAGCATCTCACTATTGTTTCATCAAAAAATGTCACTGATCACTGACAGATATGCACTAATGTTGCCATAAAAAGTAAAACAACGTTGCAATAATAAACTTTTTGGTTCTAATATTCAAAACTTTACATGTTTACGACAGTTGTGACAAAAAATTTATATCGCTTGATCAATATTTTTTATAATTGAGTCATATAATTTTTAAAAGTGTATTAATATTAATATAGGTATTGTTTCAAAATTTGTAATTTTAGCTAGTAGCTTAGGAATTTATTTTTAAGTAGCCGTTAAACCTCCACATGGCGTCGACGAACAGTCGATAGACCGTGACACGTCACGTATTGTCGACACGTTTTTCTTTATTAAATCATCACTTATTTACAAAATTTTATATCACAGCAAATGACTAATTAGGGCGTCGTATTCATGAACTTCTATTACGCGAACACAAATTTCTCAGGTTCGTAGAATAACCCAGTTAACAACCCGCAAGTCATGGATACCATGGATACTGCATTTTGCCGTCCAATTCCGACTCGGTAGCTGACGATGAAATCCGAGATTTGCTGGCAGGCTTATTTTTGTGCGGGGACGGGGAGGACGCGATCAATGATGACGTGCCCTTCGTCGAGAACTAGTCTAGTGCATGCCAACCTACACCACAACGAAACAGCGTCGGCTCAATTATGCAAGTGGTTGGAGGCTCAAAGGACGGCCATAGCCTTAATCCTGGAGCCGTGGGTTAGGGCTGGTAAAGTCAAACGCCTAAACAACCTAAAAGGTGAACTATTCTTCAACTTTGAGCACGACAAGCCTAGAGCGTGTATTTACACTACTAAAGATATCTGTGCACAACCATTAACAGATTTCTGTTCCAGAGACATGTATGCCTTGGCAATACAAATTACACAGGAGGGAAGATTAGTCATCGCCTCAGTCTATATGTCGGAGGAAAACACTCCTCCCCCTTATAACCTTGTCAAGCTAGTGAATTTCTGCGAGAGGACCGGACTAGAGGTTGTTATCGGGACGGACTGCAACGCGCATTATCCCGTCTGAGGAATGTAAAAACTCAATGAACGAGATAAGGTGTTACTTGAATACCTATTTAGCACTAACCTAACCATTTTAAATACAGGTTCCGAACCAACTTTCATAAACAAATGTTGTCGCACAATAATCAACCTTACACTTGCAACAGAAAGAGCAGCTAAAGTAATTACGGAATGGCATGTGTCGATAGAGGCCTCATGCTCAGACTATAGATAGATATGCTTCGTACTACAGGTCGATATCCCCGCAAGACGGATAAAACAAAATATCTTAATAGGCAGACGTCTTCACTCGCGGGTTTTGAGCGGACAAATACTATAGCAGATCAGTCGCTCCTAGAAGAATAGGTAGCAGCTGTTACTAAAGCCATGATGGTTAGCTACCATTTATCATGTCCAGAAATCACTCCATCAAGTTATGCCGAGGGAAAGTAGCTGTAGTGGGGTTAAGAACTAGACAGAAAACGTAAGAAGATAAGAAAAGCTCTAAATAGGGTCATGAATACCTTAATGGACGAAGACTGGCTACTATACAAGAAAGCTAAGTCGGAATATAAAAAATGTATCAAGTTTCGATGTTCGACAGGGTGGCGTAATTTCTGTGGTAATATAGAAGCCTGTGAACAAGCGAAAAGGATAAGGAATATTCTAGCTAAACAGAACACGCCGGGATCCATCTCTCTAAAGAAACCAAATGGAAGCTACTCAATATCGCCGGATGAAGCACAACGCATCCTAATTAAAACGCACTTTCCTGGTTGCTGCGTAGCTCAGGAGGTAAACCGGCATGAAGATACACTGACACTACCAGCAGAAGATTGGAATTTAGCACAGAGAGTGGTAACGATGGATAAAATCCACTGGGTCATTCACAGTTTCCTCCCCTATAATGCGGCAAGACCTGACGGCATATTCCCGGCACTCCAACAATTCGTAGTGGGGGGGGAGGGGGAAGAGGGTAAAGCCCTAATAGTCAGGCTTGTTGCCATAATGAGAGTCTGTCTGGCTCTTAAATATGTTATGGGGATGGAGGGAAGTGTAAGTGGTAGGATGTGTGAGAGGGAATTAAGGAAGTCTGCGCTAATGAACTTACCACTACACGACAAACAACACGTCTACAACTTAAGTAAATCGACAGAATCGGCACTTCACCAGGACAAAGATTGAAAAGGCCATCCAAAACAAAGTAATATGTCTAGGTTCCTTCATAGATATAGAAGGTGCTTTTGACAGAAGGAACTTCACCAACATAAAATATCATCCTTTATATAAAATATAAATATATATATATATATATATATATATATATATATATATATATATATATATATATATATAAAATATATCAAATAAAATTATCATATATAAAATATCACATCATCCTTGAAGAACTCGACAGCCCTCTTATATGCTGATGATTTAAAATAGTCTCGAACCATTAGAACCAAAAATGATGAAGAATTGTTGCAGGAAGACGTTAACAGCCTAGTTACGTGGTGCGTACACAATAAAATGACACTTAATCCATCTAAATGTCGGTATATCAATTTCACTCGAAAAAGAAACAAACACCAATAAGTGTATAGCATCCAGGACGAAAAGTTGACCGAAATGGGAGAGATTCGAGACTTAGGAGTTATGCAAGATGGTCGCCTTAGCTTCGTACCCCATATAAACAACACTTTAATTGCAGCCAATAAAGTACTCGGTTTCAAGAAGTGGCAAGGAGTTCAAGAAAACCGGAACAATCATAACGATGTACAATTCCTTAGTAAGAAGTAAATTAGAATACTGTAGTACCTACAGTATGGTCATCTTATTACAATACTCACATACAGCGAATGGAACGTGTACAGAAACGATTAACCAGACATTTAGCATATCGAAGTCAGTTATCGCGCTGAACATCTTATACACAAAGGCTTAAGATTTTTAATATGCATTCCTTAGAATTAAGACGGTCATTGCTAGATATGACATTCTTATATAAACTATTTAATAATGCTATCGACTGCCCAAATCTGCTTAATAAATTTTCCATAAAGGTACCCACACGGCTGCCTGGTCATCCAATCGGAATACTTAAAGTACGCAAACATAAAAGTAATCTAGGAAAAAATTCGTCGATTTCCCGTTTGACATGTACCTATAATATAAAATCAACTGATGACACCGATCTCGACATTTTTGATGACACCTTACATAATTATAAAAGAAAAAATATTCTCAGTGAGTGAAGCACCTCTGTTATGTATTTTATTTATTTATGTTATATATATATATTGGCCATTTTCTTTAAACTCTACCAATGCAGCGGATTGGAAGACGTTTTCAAGCAACTGGACTGGAAAGGATACGGTATTAACATCAATGGCGAGTACATCACGAGAAGAGTTTCGGGGATATATATATATACGTCACCCTGTCTTATATGTCTCTGCAATTTGATAGGTTTCGTATTATGATTCTGTACTCGGATAGCCATCGTTGCTCTACTGTACAAACACTTCAGCACTTCGATATACCGATAGTCAATTGGGCGGTGCTGCAGTCTCTTCAACGGTGCCACCGTTGAAGGGACTGCAGCACCGCCCAAATTTCGACCGAATCAAAGGCTTTCTCATAGTCCACATATGCAAGGCAAAGTGGCAGATTATACTCCTCTGTCTTCTGTACAATCTGCCGCAGGGTATGTATGTGGTATATGGTACTAAAGCCTTTCCGGAAACCGGCTTGTTCGGGATGCTGGAAGTCGTCAAGTCTGCGTGCGAGATGATTCGCATTGACTCTTGAAAACAGCACGTAGACGCGGCTCAGAAGGGAAATCGGTCTGTAGTTCTTCAAGAGAGCGTTGTCGCCTTTGAAGAACAAGACTACCGCACTTCGGCTCCACGCCTCCAGAGTAGTGCCACCATGGAGGACGGAATTAAAGAGCTTCTGAAGTACTTCAAATACCGGTTTTCTACCCGCTTTCATAAGCTCCGCTGTAATTCCATCCTCGTCCGGGGACTTGCCGTTTTTAAGGTGCTGGAGAGCCATTTTAATCTCGCTCAGACTGACGTCCGGGATATCTTCGGAATAGTGTCGGGTAAGACTCGCTCTTGGATCGTTACTCACACTTGCGTGTGGCTCCAATGATGACGTGTACAGCTGCCCATAGAAACATTCAATCTCACTCAAAATCTCAGGTGTCCCGGAAACGATGCTGCCACACTCGGTCTTCAGCTTTGACAGTTGGCTCTTTCTGGCAGACAGATCTCTGGCAAAGACTTTGGAGCCTTGGTTCCGCTCGATCGCTTCTTCAATACAAGCTGTATTGAAGTTGCGTAAGTCCCGCCGCATGCATTTGGAGATCTGTCTGTTCAGTTGCCTGTATGCTGTCAAATCTGTTGAACAGTGTAGCTTCATATTACGTCTACCAGACATGAGATTAAGAGTGTGATCGGAGAGTTTTTGTGTTCTTCTGCGGCGGGTCTTGCAGAACTTAGCTCCGACCGTATGGACAGTTTCCACAAGCTTGTCATTCATCGCGATCACGGAGAAATCACTGAACAGTTGTCGTCTGGTCGTTATAATGAAGTCAATCTCATTTTTTGTCGAAACGTTGGGGCTCGACCAGGTCCACTTACTGTGAGGCCGCTTCTGGAAGAAAGAGTTCATCATAAAGAGTCCCTCTTTCTCCATGAAGTCGGCCAGCTGCTGGCCCCTTGGGTTTCGTTGCCCATTCCAAATTTCCCTACTTTCAGCTCACCGTTCTCTCTTGTGCCTAGTTTTGCATTGAAGTCTCCCATTAACACCGTATAGTGGGTTTTTGAAGAATGCATGGCTCTAGAGATATCCTCATACATTTCCTCCACCTCCTGATCGGGGTGTGCCGAGGTTGGTGCGTAAACGTGTATGACCTTGAGCGAATACCGTTTGGTGATTCTGAGTATAAGGTACGCAACCCTCGTTGACACACCCTCAATCTTTACAACGTTGTTAACGAGATACTTGTGGACGATAAATCCGACACCATGGGACAGATGGTCGCCCTCCCGGTGATAGAACAAGTTGCCGGATTTGAGGATTACCGTGTCCTCCCCCTCTCTTCGGACCTCGGATATTCCTATAATATTCCAGCGCAACTTGTCTATCTCTTCTTCCAGCTCCACGATCTTCTCGTCAGCCCTCAGGGTGCGTGCGTTATATGATGCCAGGTTGAGTCGTTTTAGGTGGCAACCGAACCTCCACCGGAGATTCTTAGCACGCCCCACCCCGCCGTTACCATGATCGCCACTGTAGCCAGGAATAGCAGGGCCGCCAGGGACGGCGGGCCATCTATTCGTTACTATCATAGGGGGTATATTGTCATAGTTGCCACGCTTGGCGAGCGGGTTGGCAACCGCAGTTTTTTTTATTGTACTTTTACTGTTATCAGGATGATGCTGCTGCCCATCTCGTGCCCGTTTCCCTTTGTCGCCTTTTACGACACCCACGGGAAGATATGGGGTAGTGGATATTTTTAACCGCCACTAAAGGAATATAAAATAAAATCCGTAAAACTAGTATTATTTAAATAGTTCTATATATTTATGGTAAGGAGATAAGATATCATCACTACACTTCTTAACTGATATTGGCATTGATTTGTTTACAAAGTATCTGTCTAATTGGAATCAAAGAACAATAATACTCTCTAGCGGGAGTTTGGGATGTAATATAAGTGCAGATATTATATCTACATAAGTTTTCATAAGTTTCTTGCTCAGACCAGTTGGCATGTTTATATTTTGCAGAAATATACGGAAAGGCTTCGAGTTTTTGTTTGAATTACAAAACTATATTACATACGCACGGTATAGACAACAAATATGCCTTTGTTATTTGAACATGCGATATTACAGCACCGAGGAAAGTTTTTCAAGGTATACCGGATTCTATTAATTTCCTTTGTTGTATTTGGTCATCCTTCAAATCTTAATAGTGAAAAAAAAATTGAAATATATCATTCACAAAGTGCTGCGCTAATTATCTATAATACTCGTATAAAAATGAATCGCTGAATGTGATGCTAAGCACAATTCTCGAGAGCAGCTGAACCGATTTCGCTAATTCTTTTTCTGTAATATTCCTTGAAGTACGAAAATGGTTTTTCTTACGGAGAGAAAAATTTAAAAAATTGCCTGAAAAAGTTAAAAAAAAAAACTTTTCTATATTCCCATACAAAAGTTTCGTAATAATACTATACAGTCAATTTGAACTTTAACACCAGACCATAAAGTTTAAGTGTAGGAAAGGTTTCGGGAAGGCAAAACAATTGAGTGACGTTAGTATCGTATAAATATTAATGTCAATATTTGTCAATATTTATACACACTGGCAGATAGCTGATCTTATTAGGAGTAACTTGGGGTGCTTTTATTTTAGGGTTCCGCGAAAAATAACTCCACGCGGGCGAAGTCGCGGGGAACAGCTAGTTAATTAATATTTATGATTAATTGTTAAGAGAGTGAGAATAATAAATTGAGGAAAGATTAGGATTGTTCGAGTGATCAATACTTCCACCTGTTATATTTTCCCTGGAAAATCAGCCCCCACCTACCCACCTATATAGTTATATATATATATATATATATATATTTATTTATTTATTTAACAACATAAGTATAAAAAAACACAGGTAACTGCGGGTCCTAAACTAAGCGCAGCTTGTATCTCAGGACCCTGGCATGCGATATTACAAAATAGTTTGTCACTGGACAACATTTAGTTAAAGATATACTATACGGTAGTTTTAACATAACATGATTGATATCGGAGGTTAAAAGTAATGTTTCTAATACAAATAATATGGTGGTATTATTTCACTACACAATTAAAATTAACAATTAATTATAACGCTTGTAGATGACTCTGTAATAGTTGAAATAAGAATGAGTACGATCGAATCCAGTTTGTGAGTAAGTATGAGTGAGTGAGTATGAGTGTGTGTGTGTGTGTATGTGTGTGTGTGTCTCTCTCTCCCTCTCTGTGTGTGTGTGTATGTGTGTGTGTGTGTGTGTGTGTGTGTGTGTGTGTGTGTGTGTGTGTGTGTGTGTGTGTGTGTGTGTGTGTGTGTGTCATTATATGTTAGAGATAGAGATAGAGCATGTTCTTTAGTAAGGTTTTACATGAGGAAAGTGAGCGGTCTCTAAGCTCAATTATTTTTAATATTCTATTGTAAATGAAGGGATGAGTGAAGGTGGGACAACGTTTAGCTAGGTCTGACTTTAAGATTGGAACGGGGATTCTAAAGGTTCGTTTGCTTCTTAAATCATTGTAATCCGGGCGAGATCTTACAGTTTTGTGCACTTTGAGTGTGGCATTGTAAATAAACAGCTGTCGTACCCGTAGTACTTTAAATTCTTCATACAGGAAGTTGGTAGAGTATGTGAATGGTTTATTCAATATTACTTTAATTAGTGCACGTTGAGCCCTTTCCAATGTCATAAATGCAGTCCTCCAAGCGCGATCCCAAACGCCAATGCAATACTGCAGTATAGATTGGCATAGTGCAAAGTACACCTGACATATTATATCCACAGGAGTACAAACTCGCAGTTATATTGTATCAGTAGTACCTACATATGTGATTGCATTAGTACCTAAGCAAGTCTATGAATATTTCGAACTGAAGTTCCAAGAAACAGACTCAATGAATTGGCCTATTAGCAATTTTTTGTCAATTATGATCATGTCTGGTTAAAATATATAGGTATTTGATGTTTTAATCTTATACGAGGAATTTTTTTTCAAATCCTTATTATTGTCTTTTTCTTATTCCTACAAAAATCTGTCATTAGACTTAAAGCGACAGTCGAAAAATAAAAGAATAGGTACTGGTTTTGGTAAGAACAGTACTTATATTTTAGATGAAAACATTCCTACTTGCAATTTCTGAGAGGGAATTACATTATTGTGTATTCTGTGTCGCAGTTGTGGCACGTTACGCTACGATCGCAACATTTACATTTATGCGGTGGGTGTCTGGCGCAATTTTATTGGGTGTAATGTAGAGCTTATGTATATTTTAGGACACTAGGTGACAAACCGCATAGAATAATAATCTAATAATAACATATCCTTACTGTAGTGTTGCCCAAATGCGAGAACAAGACGAGACCTAGTCAGTCTTGTTCTTGCGCCAATACACCTGGTCTTGGTCTTGGTATTGGTATTGCGCTAATTAAGATAATGAACCAAACTTCAATAAAAAATATATTTATTTATTTTGACAGAGTTACAGTAAGAAGTTTATTACTACAATATTCAATATTAAATGATTACAATTGTCTATTTATACTTAAGCTATATGCAACAAAACTATTTACTAAGCTTATTTACTGCATACGTTTGACCCAGATGGGATTGCTGATGATGTGCGAACGAATGAGATTTGGCAGGGATACTCAGCCTTAACTCCTTCCCCCTCAAGAGAGAAATTATCCGAAGGTGCCTCAAGCGACTTCGGAGGATTTCGACAACATAATTTGAATTTAATTAAAATGCTACATACTATACAGATTACTATAATGAGATATAAACTTATGGTCCATACACTGATTTCACTTGTTACTAAGAATTTTGTATTTATTTCGTTATCACTGAATTTAGCACTATTTATTAGTTATTTTATATCACTGAAATCCACGTTTCTTAAATCTAACTGTTTTGCTTCTTTCTTGATGTCATCCTCTCGTACGGTTGGCATCTCGATTGTGGGAAGCTGAAAGCAAAGTACCTCGGAGCGTTGATGAATGTGTCTCCAACCTGTGTTCTGCATTATTGATTGGGTATCATTATATATGTGCCTTGCACTTGGTATTTTTGTACATGTTCTGGACAGTGTTCAGTTATTATCAAGTCCTTAGTGGTATACAGTAGCCAATAGTTCTTGAAGATCCTCTGAATTTTCAAATTCTCCAATCGTATATTATGTTGCTGGCAGCTACTGTGGTTGGTTTTCATCTGCATTATTTGCTCAATACATGTTTCAGCTGGATACTCTGCGAGACTTTCCTCTGGGCACAAGAACTTTTTATCGTCGATTTCTTCACAGGGACTCACCGCTGATCGGTATTTCAATCTTTTCACCAATAGGAAAGGATATGATGGGATTATGATATGGGTAACATCGGAATTAGATATTGGAATTGGTATTATTTTGTAGTATGTGTATATATCTGGTTCAATTAGTGGGATATCTAATACAAAAACTAAGTAATTCCCATTGACATACGATTTAACTACTATATTTCTTTCTAACTTAATTAAATTTTCCTTATTTGCTGGGTAAATCAATTTGGCATATTTTTCTATATTTATTAACATATTTAATAGTTCTGTTGAATTTATGATTGATTGATGTAAAGTATGTAATTTACTAAAAGCAATAGCTGTTTCTATTTCTTGTATTACATCTAAAATTGTTTGAAAATTGTTCGAAATTTGATATAAAGTATTTAATATTGTTACAACATTTTTTAGAGACCTTTCCTTATGAAGTATAGAATCTATTTCCTGATTTTGTAAACGATTGACATTCGAATTTATGTCTTCTGACGCATTAACAAGCTTGTTAAATGCTTGTTGTAGCAAAGTGACTCGGTGTTCGACCAAATGTTCTTTATTATTCACCTGACTTATTTGTGAGTCGAAGTGCCTAGCGTCTGCTTCGTCTAAGTTACCTGAGATAACTTTAACTAAGGAACCTAAAGGACTAAATATGGCTCGTTTACTTATTTTAGATATAGGTAAAATCTGATGTATTTTATTATTTGTTAAATCTATGGATGTTCCTATTTGCTTAATTAACCCCCTAAATTCATCTCCAACTTACTATTATTACTAATAATCTTACTTACGCAATTATATTGTTCAGTATTAATATCTATTTGTTCAACTACCAACTTTAAATCTAATGTTTTCAAAATGGTCCACGAGTTATTCCTGATCAGTGCCATCCCAACTTTCAGAGGAGCTATCCCCGGATTGGTGTTCAGGTTCTGTAGATCTAAGCCGTTGGACAGTTTTGCCAATGCCAGAAGTACTAGCCACGACCTGTGGAGGACGTTTAATATTTTTTATATCTACTCTATTATGATCCGGTTTCCCTATGACTTTGGCTTTTTCAAAACGTGGCTTATCTTTTGCTTTTCTTGTCCTAGTAGTTTTCATAAAAATATCGTCCCCTTCTTTAATTTCTGGGACTTCCTCACCTCCTCTTTTTTCTCTAACCTTACTCTTATCTGTCTGTAATTTCTCGGCTACATATTCATAAAGAACTTTAAGACGTTTTCTATGATCTTGTAAGAGCTTTTGCATCAAATTACGTTCTCTATCTATATCGAAGACGTTACCTGAATCGGTGGTACCGAAAACAATTTCAAATGGTGTAAAGGTTGTTGCGGAATGAATACTATTATTATAAGCCATTATCGCATATGTCATCACAGAGCAGGCATTAAGATCTGTTTTATCGTACTTAGCTAATCTATATATTTCGTTAATGGTGGAGTGGAATCTTTCAACTATTGCCATGAAACTAGGGTTATTTGGTGTTCCTATGTGGAGCTCTATTTTATAAAGATTTAAAAGTTCTTTTATTAATTCGTTATTAAATTCTGTACCCGAGTCGCTATTTATTTTCTGTGGTAAACCATACATACTAAAGTATTTAATTAAGGCTCTTACAACTTCAGGGGTACTGCGATTTGGGATGTTTATTGCTTGCCCTAACTTACTGAAAGCATCAACAATTGTCAAATAATATTTACTTTCTATGAATAGTAGATCTATGAAAACTTCTTGGAATGGTGTGCTTTGACTCTGTGTTAATTGAATAAGAGGTTTTATAGGTTTCCTTTCATATTTCATCTTTTTGCATTGTTGGCAAGAATTTATTATAGCTGTTATTGTTTCTTTCATATTTTGCCACCAATAATGCCGTTTTAATTTATTAAATGTTTCTTAGATCTTCCTATGACAAGTTTTACCCTCGTTATATTTTATCACTATCTCTCGTTGGTCCTACTCGGAATCGGTTAAGTTAATAATTCTTTCGGTACATTCAACAAGTTTGCAAGCTCCTTTCTTATATAATTGAATTAATAAGTTTGAAAAATTTATCCTAAAAGCTGGGTCTTCGAAATAGATGAAATATTTGTTTTTAAAGTCTACATATTCTTTCAGAAAGTCTTTAACTATTGTTTCATTATTTATTGGCATGTGAACTTCTAAAATACGCTGTTTTTTGTTAGACATGTCCTTGACCGAATATTTATCAGAGAACCACGAATAAACTAGTATTTGACGCGGTTTTGAGTTGCTTCGATTAAAATCGGAATGCCTTTGTGTTCCCTATTAGATACTGAGTTCGCTGTAGTACCATCATCTGAGATTTCCATCAATTCAGGTTGTTTTTCACTTTCCGTATCTGATATTGACGTAACTGAATCCTCTTTTTGTTTTCTTTTACGTATTGTTACGGATTCAGAATTTAATTCTTTAATTATGTCTCGAAGTCTTTCATCATTATCGTCAGTATTTACGAAGATAGAATCTAAATCGTCATCTATGGCATTGATTCTAATTCTAGAAAAGGCATCAGCGTTTGTATTCTGTTGGCCTTTCTTGTACTTAATTTCGAAGTCATATTCCTCAAGTCTTAACCTCCAGCGGGTTAATTTACTGTTTGGTTCCTTAAGCGAATATAACCATGCCAATGGACTATGGTCCGTCAAAATGGTGAACTTTCGACCATATAAGTACGGTCTAAAATATTTGACTGCCCATACTACAGCTAGGAGTTCTTTTTCTATGGTGATATAACGACATTCCGTATCACTTAACGTTCTGCTCGCATATGCCACAGGTTTATCGTTTCCTATTGTACCTTCTGACAATACCGCTCCTATTGCAAAATTTGATGCATCGGTGGTTAAAATGAATGGTTTGTAAAAGTCTAGATACTGTAAAGAGGGTTCATTGGTTAACAATTTTTTACATGTTTCGAAGCTTTGTATGTGGTAAAACCATGCTGCAGCTATATTATGGTTGTAGCACGAATGGGTCGGCTCGACCCGGGAAGGACCACGCTCTCACAGAATACCAGCGTAAAATAGTAGCTTAACGCTGCTGTGTTTCGTATGGTGAGTGTAGAGAACCGGAGACCCTATTTACTGGAAACGAGGCATTCCATCTTAGTCCTCATGGGTGACAACGCATCTGCATTTTGATTCTTAATCGAAGATAGATGTAGATGTCTATGGGCCACAGCAGTCACTTACCATCAGGTGGACTGTGTGCTCGTTTGTCACCCTTATCCTATATAAAAAAATGTATTCATCATTAATTAATATATTACGGTTCTTTTTGCAACAAGTCGTAAGCGGTTTCGTGATTTTAGCGAAATCTTTTATGAACTTCCTATAGTAGCCTACAAGACCTTTTCTTTTTTTTTTTTTTTTTTTTTTTGCGGATGGAAAATCATCTAATGACGCCTTTCGCTGTGGGTGGAGCGGAAGGGAGTGTCAGACTTTTACTGACTAAAAACCATCCGTGTTCCTTCAGTGCCCTTACGTTCCGGAGCCGCGGTATCTCTTTCGAACAGCCCGCAGCCCCGGCAGGCGTCGGCCCTTGCGGGCCCCTTCACGCTGCTGACAGCTCTTTGAGGCGCGCGTGGAACAAAACGCGCCGTCGACACGGCCTGTCGTCGTTAGACGGACGGACGGCGAGCTACCCATTGCTCGCCGTCCACAGGCCCGCGCCTACGGTGGTCGGGGGCCACGACGTAGCCCCCGACGCCCGGGGCGTCTCCCGCGGCGGCCGGGAAGGAAAGCTGTTGCTCTTTCCTTCTCCCGCTCCGCCACCTCCTTCGCTAGCATCACTGCTTCGCAGAAGGTGGTGACGGCATCCCATTCCGTCTCGCTCCGGACCATGGCTTTGACCAGAGCCGGACGCGAGAGGTCGCCGCCGCCTATCGCCGCTACGAGGACACGGCGGTGCTCCGCCCAAGCAGAAACTCCTTAATTCTGTTAGAGTTTGTGGTAAGGGATATTTTAATATTGCTTCAATTTTGTTATTGTTGGGTTTCAATCCTTCACTTGTTATAGTGTGCCCTAGATATAGTACTTCTTTCCTAAGAAAATGAGACCTATCAAGTTAGACTTTAAGGTTAGTTTTTCTGAATCTTTCAAATACGGCTTTGAGCTTTTCTACATGTTCCGGTAGGCTTTTTGAGAACATTATAACGTCATCTAAATATACTACATATAAGGCAATGTAAGCCTTGTAACCCTCGTAGCACGTTATCCATTGCTCTCTGAAAAGTAGCAGGAGCTGTCTTTAAACCGAAGGGCATTCTATTGAATTCAAAGTGACCAAAGGGTGTGCTGAAGGCTGTTTTTGGTTTGTCATCCTTTTCTACTTCTATTTGGTGGTAACCGGAAGCTAAATCTAAGGTAGTAAAATATAAGCTCTTACCTAGTATGTCAAATAGATCGTTAATATTAGGGAGTGGGTATTTGTCATCTGTAGTTATGTCATTTAGTCGCCTATAATCAACTACCATTCTCCATTATTGTACGCCCGACGCATCTAATTTTTTTGGTACTAAGTGCACCGGTGCACTCCACGGAGAATGATACTCCTGGATAATATTATTTCGCAACATTTTCTCTACATGTTGCTTTATTTCCTTAGTTTGTGTAGGTGGTAATCTATGGGCTTTCATATTAATAGGGTCCTCATTCTTCGCCCTAATTTTATGCTTAACCTCGTTTGTAAAAGATAGCGGTATGTTCTCACAATAGAATATATCCTTATATTCCCTACACAATTTACCTATCACCGATTTTTCCTCTTCGTTCATGTGCTCTAATCTTAATTTATTTAAGTTTTCCTCTAGTAATATGTCTAAATTATTATTTTTACTTTCTGTAAAATTCAAGTTATTGTTATATGTGTCATGAAAAATCTCAACTTTAAATGGTGACGTGACCACTAACTTTTGTTCACTGTCTGTGCAGTTTTGTATAACAGTGGTTGCAAAACCATCTTTGCAATTTACTATCGCGTCAGGCATTCGGATACCTTCTGTAAACTGTACGTAATTTAATATAGCTTCACCATTTAATAAGTTGACTGGTTCGCAGCGAGGAGGCAGATTATATGTCTCTCTCATTGGCGGTGAGTAAATAATTGGGATATTAGTATTATTTGTATATAGTGAGGATTTTCATGTCAATGGTAGTGTCAAGCAATTTTAAGAGATCACTAACTATTAACCCATCGTACCTTTCGTCTACACTATATACATAAAACTTGTGTTTTTGTGGACTATGAAAGATCCTCGGTAACTTTGCGTAGACAACTTCTCCGTGTTTACTGGCTGCGTGAGTACTAATAACCTCAAACGGTTCTAAGTGTACCGAATCACTATAATATAATATAACCAGTGTCTATCATAAAGACAGCTTTTAGTTGAGGTATACGGATATGTGGTAAATTTAAAAGTTTCGTACAATTAATTTTTATTCTATTGGTCTCGTCAAGGCTAATATGTGAAAATTTTCAATTTCAGCCAAATCCGAATTATTATACTGATTTGATGCAATACATTGTTGTGAATTGCAAGGTTGATTTATTTCGCTATTGGTATAGTTTATTCTCCTTGAGTTAGCAATTCGCATTGTTACATCGGTGTTCGAACTCGACGCCACAGGTGGCGATTGATATTGCGTTAAATGCTGAGTATGCGCAGGGGCACTGTCCGCGAAATAATGTCTACGCTGTATCGGCATTTAGTAAACTATTAACTAATCTGTGGTATCGGGCCCGGCGCTGGCGGTACTGTTGACCTAGTGGTCGATTGTTGTTGATAATTATTGCGATGGCTATTGTTACGATTGTTATTTTGCCTAAATTGGAATGAATTATTTGACGAGTTAAAAGAGCGGTTGTTATTAACGTAGGGTGACAAATTATTCTGAATATTAAATGTATTTGCACTAGATTGCTCCGTATGGGGAACATTTCTAGGTGAATAAGTGTGATTATTGTTAGGACTCGGCCTAAAGTTTGTTCGATTAGACCGTGAATTTTTACTTTCATAAACTGACTGTAAGTTTTGTTCTTCTAAGACAATTTTCAAAGCGTCTTCTAGAGTAGTCACGTTCCGTAATCTCACAAGTCTAACTAAATATGCCGGTAAATTATAAAGAAACGCATTTAGTGAACTATGGTTATAAATAGATTGTTTTGCTAGACGTAAGTTCGGATCGTCAATCGTTTCGCTAACCTTAGAAAATAAGACACTTCTAAAATGTTGTATCCTGTGACAAAATTCCTGGTAATTTTCATTACGGTTTAATTTTAAGGATTCGAGTTCCAAAGCCAAACATTCCTCGGATCTTGGGTCACCAAAATGTTCGCTTAGTAATGTTTTTAATTCGTCCCAATTATTAATATGATCCCGTTCTCCAACTAGGTTCGCAGCTTCCCCGGATAACCTACTTGTAATAACGTGGAATAAATATTCGTTTTGTAACTGGCTTCCTCGGAATGAATGGAGTATGTACTCGCATTTTTTTTATAAAGAGTGGTAAAAGTCTAGTATCACCATCGAAATTAGGGATAATTTTAACCATTTCTAACTACCAATAAAAAATAAAAAAAATACTCTTCGGTTATTATTAAGTGAATTTATAAGGAAATTAAATGAAATAATTTAAATTCCTCAATTACTTAACCAATTAGAATAATTAACTAAGTGTGAATTTATCTAGTAATTAGGCGTAATTACTAAACACACACAAAATAGGAGAATAAGAAGGGTAGGAAAATACAGATTGGTGAAGAAGATCTACTCACAGTGCTGCAGTTTTCCCCATGCTCCTTCTGGAATATTGGTGTTCCGTCCTTAGAGTTGGTCTGTTCCTTAATAAATTTGTTTGTTACTTTTTTTTCCCGATTAAAACGTTGAGACGTACGACCGATTTTTCTGTGAAAACTTTTATTCGCCACGAATAATACTTGGTCTTACGGGTCCCTACCGACTGCGCCAATTAAGATAATGAACCAAACTTCAATAAAAATATATTTATTTATTTTGACAGAGTTACAGTAAGAAGTTTATTACTACAATATTCAATATTAAATGATTACAATTGTCTATTTATACTTAAGTTATATGCAACAAAACTATTTACTAAGCTTATTTACTGCATACGCTTGACCCAGATGGGATTGCTGATGATGTGCGAACGAATGAGATTTGGCAGGGGTGCTCAGCCTTAACTCGCTCCCAGTCTTGGTCTTGGTCTTGGTCTTGCAGCAAGAGTCTCACAAATCTCGCAATTACCTATTTGCCTATTGCTATTTATTAACCGTCACTTTAGAACTTAGAACAACTTAACAGAGTAGGTAAATTTTGAGCTTGAATTAACATAGCCATAGTAAAGACCAACCAAATTAATAAATGTCTAAACATTTAATAAGAAATACGAAAAATCAACTGACACCGTGTGGGGTTTGAATTTAGCTGTGCCCGCAACTTTGTTCTCGTAGAATTAGCAATTTTGATAAGATAAGGGATGATGATTTATAAGTATATCAAAGTCAATTGGCCATGGCATTGGTATTACTTTCTTAGTGGATGCTTGCTAATATTATATAGGTTACGCTAACAGATTTCTACGTCTAGCGGTTTGGGCTGTGCGTTTATAATAGACTAGCTGATACAGGCGACTTCGTCTGCGTTGATTGATATATTAACAATTTTTTATATTCTACTAAGCCAGCGCTTATCTATAATCCCACCTGATGGTAAGTGATGTAGCTTAAGATGGTGAAGAGACCTGACTTGAAGCCTATTAACTCTTTCCTTGATGACACCCACACTGTAATCGGATGGTAAGACAGATGCTGGCAACTTATTCCACTCCTTTGCTGTACGCATGATGAATGACGTAGCGAATCGTTTGGTTCCAATGCGTGGTAAGTCAACAACGAAAGGGTGACGACTGGCCGAACGTCTAGTTGTCCGTAGGTGCAAAGGAGAGGGAGGAATTAAATTATGCAATTCCTGCGCACACTCTCCGAAATGCATCCTGTAGAAAACGGTAAGGCTGGCTACTTTGCGTCTGTGTTCGAGGCTGGTAAGATTGGTTTTAACCAAATTCGGGTCACCAATAAGCCTCTTAGCACACCTTTCCATTGAGTGCAAAGCTGCTAAGTGGCATTTTGCAGCACAGCCCATATATGACAGCAATACTACATGCACGACTGGACTTGCGCTTTATATAAAGTAAGCAGCTGTCCCGGCGTGAAGTATCGCCGCACCTTTGCAAGGACTCCTAGCTTCCTTGCAGCTGCTTTGGCCTTGGACTCAATGAAACGCTTCAGATTTGAGGATATCTCAAACCCTAACAACTGAAGGCGGTTGGTATATTCCAGTGATACATTTTGGAAAGAAGGAGCCAAGGTGAGCTGGCTCATGAAAATTAGTTATTTAACGGTGAAAATTTACTGAGAAAACTATAGGAAACTAAGAGATACAACTGAACAGCATTAGGTCGCTCGCGCAAATAATGTCTGGTTGGCCCTAACTTTATCATGAGGCAGAGGTTTTTTTAAAATAAGATAAGGGTAACAAACGAGCACACAGTCCACCTGATGATGGTTGCTGTGGTCCATAAACATCTACATCTATGCTCAACTACGAATCAAAATGCAGATGCGTTTTCTCCCATGAGGATTAAGAAGGAATGCCTCGTGTTCAGTAAATAGGGTGGGTTTCCAGTTCTCTACACTCACCAGTCACCATACGAAACACAGCAGCATTAAGATGCTATTTCGGTTTCGGGGATATAACGTCACCCTAACTCTCTGCATTTAGATAGGTTTCTTACTCTAGCTCTGTACCCTACTGTACAAACACTTCAGTACTTTGATATACCGACAGTTCACTTGGTACCACTGAAGGAACTGTAGCACTGCCCAAATGACGGAATCAAAGGCTTTCTCATAGTCCACATACGCAAGACAAAGAGGCAGATTGTTTTGAAAGTTGAAATTTGCGTAAGTTCCGCTGCATGCATTTGGAGATCTGTCTGTTCAATTGCCTGTATGCTGTCGAATCTGCTAAAGCCTGCAGCATCATTTCCCGTCTAACAGCCATGAGATTCTTAATCACAGTGTGATCACAGAGTTTTTGAGTTTTTCTGCGACGGGTCTTGCAAAACTTAGCTCTGACCGCAGGGACAGTTAGCTTATCATTTATATCGTCCACTGCATTGCAATCTTCTAGGCAGAAAACGGTTTTATAATTCGAGTTGAAAGGTTTCGGGACTTTGGATTAGAGTATGAGGGTGACGGAGCGTTGACTTCATTAGACGAGATCTCTCCAGTTTAACATTGAGGTTCAGTGTGACTCTAACCATTCGGTGATTGCTACCTGGTGGATCACTGAGATTTCACTGAACAGTTGCCGTCTAGTCGTCATAATGAAGTCAATGTAATTTTTTGTCGAACAATCGGGGCTCGACCAGGTTCACTTCCTGTGGGGCCGCTTCTGGAAGAAAGAGTTCATCATAAAGAGTCCCTCTTTTTCCATGAAATCGGCCAGCTGCTGGCCCCTTCGGTTCTATTGCCCTATTCAGAATTTGCCTACTTTCAGCTCACCGTTATCTTTTGTGCCTAGTTTTGCGTTGAAGTCCCCCATTAACACCGTATAGTGGGTTTTGGAGGAATGCATGGCTCTAGAGATACCCTCATACATTTCCTCCACCGCCTCATTGGGTTGTGCCGAGGTTGGTGCGTAAACCTATATCACCTTCAGCGAATACCATTTGATGTTTCTGAGTACGCAACACAGAGGTACGCAACCCTCGTCGATACACTGTTAACGAGACTTTTGTGGACGATAAATCCGAAACCTCCTTGGGACAGATGGTCGCCTTCCAGTGATAGAACAAGTTGCCGGATTCGAGGATTACCATGTCATCCCCCTCTCTTCGGACCTCGGATAATCCTATAATATTCCAGCGCAACTTGTCTATATCCTCTTCCAGCCCCAGGATCTTCTCGTCAGTCCTCAGGGTGAGTGCGTTATATGTTGCCAGGTTGAGTCATCTTAGGTGGCAACTGAACCTCCACCGGAGATTCTTAGCACGCCCCGCCCCGCCGTTACCATGGTCGCCACTGTAGCCAGGAATGGCAGGGCCGCCGGGGACGGCGGGCCGTCTATTGGTTACTATCATAGGGGGTATATTGCCATAGTTGCCACGCTTGGCAAGCGGGTTGGCAACCGCAATTTTTTATTGCTTTTTGCTGTTTTTAGAAAGATGCTGCTGCCCATCTTCTGCCTCAGTTTCCCTCTGTCGCCTTTTACAACACCCACGTGAAGATATGGGGTAGTGGGTATTCTTACCCGCCACTACACGGGGTAAATTATAAAGATCTCAATTATTTGACATCGTATTAAAACAGTTGATTGAGAATTATTGCTAGATAAATAAATTAGGATAAAGCTTACACGTGCGTGTTATCAGTGATAACTTATGGATCTGAGACTGCAGGGCGTATGAAAAAGCTCTCTATCTATCGCTCAGTGAGCCCGCTGAGCGACCTTGAGCTTCCTCCATCGCTTCCATAGCTATTGAGAGGGCTATGCTTGGGGTTTGTCTGCGTGATAAACTTAGAAATGAGGATATCCGCAATAGAAGCTGGTTCTATTGCGGCTACGCTGGTATCCGACATAGAGCAACGGATTAGTAAGCTGAAGTGGCAATGGGCCGGTCGTATAGCTCAAAGAACCGACAACCGATGGGGAACAAAAGTTCTCGAGTGGCAGCTTCGTACCGGTAGGTGAAGTGTAGAGTCGAATCAACAGTCGTTTACACTTGTTGGAAATATCGTGGTGAGAGAATGGATGTTCAATTTGCTCTCCTGCTTACGCAATTAACCATTATCAGCAATAAAACAGCATATTGCACTATATTTTTTTACGTGGTAGAGCCATGCTTTTGAATTATGATATTAATAATGGAATGAAAGAGCAACACGTTTGTTCAACTCGAGTGTTTATTTAATACTGCTTACTTTCTAATACATCGAATATTACCTACAAGTACGTAGGTTACTTCACCTTTGGGGGCAAAGGAAAAAAGAGAAGAAAAAAAAAATAATATTCTTAACTACTAAATTTCTTAGTCCTATTCTTATGAACAATGTCAATTTTACCATTTATATCAATTTTCACATTTACTCCTAAATCTTCTACAATCTTCTACTTTATAAGGTCCATCAAAAACACAATCTAATTTACGAGCACATTCATTTTTAAGTAAAACAAGATCATTCTTATTATAAAATACAGGATTACATGATTCATCATATTTATCTTTCCTTTTTTCCTTACAAGTTATAAAATTATTTCTGGCATCTCTTAAGGCTACTTGCAATTTATATTTTAAATCTAAATAATAATTATCAGGATTATAAAGTAGTTCAACATCATAATTCAAATTATTTGGCAAACGACATTGTCTACCAAAAACAAGTTGAAAAGGAGTGTACTTAGTTTGAGTGTTCACACAATTATTATAACTAAAACACCAAAATGGAACCCAATGGGACCATGAAAAATTCGAATTAGTACAATAAGTTCTTAGAAACGCACCTAAATGTTTATGAGCTATCTCAAGAGAACCGATTGATTGGTGGTGGTATGCGGTTGACGACAACTTATCGATCTCTAATAACTTACATACCTGTTCCATAACCTGAGACATGAATTCTGTCCCCCTATCTGTAGCTATACATTTCGGAATACCGAATCTTAAAATAAAGTTACTTACAAAAGCTTCTGCAACTGTAACAGCTTCTTTATTAGGCAATGGATACGCCTCTATATATTTTGCTTGCATTGGAGAGTTAAAATATAACAATTTCCATTCTCATCCCTATCTAATGGTCCAACTAAATCGAGGAAAACCTTCTCGAACGCAGTCGACGCAGTGGAGGTTAAGGTCATAGGTTGTTTGGTATATTTACCTTGTTTCATTTTCTGACATAATGCGCATTTACTTATATATTTACGGATATCCGAATCTAGTCCTGACCAATAGTATTTTCTCCTAATATTATTCGTCATTCTAGTTATTCCAGCATGTCCACTAGTGGGTAATAAATGATAGTCATTTAAAATAAATTGTTTCTCGTTTTCTTCATAAATTCTCTCTATTCCTTTCAGTACACATATTCGGGGTCCGGACCATTCACTCAAAGATTTAACTTCACTACATATTCCTTTTATAAACTCAGTATTCTTTTCATCTTTTACTATACATAATTCTTTTACTTTTATTTTTTCGCAAAACTCTTTAAGTTTAATTGCAAATTCGGCTCGCGAGAAATGCAACTTAAAACCAAAATAAACACACAATAACATTTTATTTGGTACATACATAAAACATTCTTCTTTTATCACTTTATTATTTCCTTTCTTAAATTTTTCTATTACTTCCCTGTCAGTCAACCTCAATTCTACGGAATCACATGGCTGTCTTAATAGTTCCACGACGCGTGGTTGATCAGGCCACTCATCAGTGTACTTATTAAGCACAGTCTGTTCTACCGTACAATTCTGCTCCATCTTTTTCTTTTGTTGTCTCGTTACAACTGCCAAAACCTCCTCATTCGACTGGCCTGTTGGTCTAGTGGTTAGTGACCCTGACTGCTACGCCGGAGGTCGTGGGTTCGATTCCCACCCAGGACAAATGTTTGTGTGATGAGCACGATCATTTGTTCTGTGTCTGGGTGTAATTTATCTATAATATTTATGTATTTAGAAATATATAAGTATGTTTATCAGTTGTCTAGTACCCATAACACAAGCTCTGCTTAGCTTGGGACTAGATGGCGTTGTTTGATAGTTGTGGAATATTATTATTATTATTATTCATACATTTCAGTTCACTTGATGTTATACACACTCTGGATAATGCATCTGCGATTACATTATTCTTACCTTTCACATACACAATCTTAAAATCGTACTCTTCAAGAATTAAACGATGTTTAATTAGATGGATCCTTCATTCCAAATAAATAAACCAAAGGTTTGTGGTCAGTCATGATAGTAAAAGCTCTGCCAAATAAATAGGTTCTAAAATATTTAACTGCCCACAATATTGCCGTTAATTCTTTTTCTATTACGGGATAGTTCTTTTCAGCTTTATTTAATGGTCTACTAGCATAAGCTATAGGTTTTCTATTTTTATTACACAGCACAGCTCCTACAGCCAAGTCTGAGGCGTCTGTTTGCAGTATAAATTCATTGGATTCACCAAAGTCTGGGTATTCTAATATTGGTGGAGAAATTAAAGCGTTTTTTAAGAAATTAAATGCATTTTGGCAATCTGAATTCCAAATGAAAGGTACATCCCTTTTTAGTAAATTATTTAAAGTCATTGTTATGGTAGCAAATGAAGGTACAAATTTTCTATAGTAGTTGCAAAAAGCAACAAAGTGTCTTACTTCATCGGCATTCTGAGGAACTGGAAACTTATCTAGAACTTTAGTTTTTTCTGGGTTAGGTGCTATATCATCAGCGGATACTACATGACCAAGATATAAAATTTTCTTTTTTAGAAATTGACACTTAGCGGGATTTAGTTTTAAATTTACCTTCCTCAATCTTTCAAAAACGTCTATCAAATTTTGGTTATGAGTAGCTAAAGACCTTCCAAACGTAATAAGGTCATCTAAATAAATGAAACACTTCTCAAACGCTAGTCTTGACATTGCTATTGACATAACCCTACTGAAAGCACTACAGGAAGTTTTAAGACCCATCGGTAAACGTTTTAATTGGTAATATCCTGTACTAGTTGAAAAAGTTGTGTATTTTCTGCTTTCAGGTGCTTATTTTACTTGGTAGTATCCTGGTTGTAAATCTAGATGAGTAAAGTAAATTGAACCAGATAGTGAGTCTAAGATGTCTGTTATGTTGGGTAACAGAAATTTATCATCTGTTTTCATTTAATTTACGGAAATCGATTACTAAACGCCATTTCTGTGAGCTTTCAGACTTTTAAGATACTAATAGTATAGGACTTGACCATTCGCTAGAAGATTCCTCGATAATGTCGTCATCGAGCATCTTTGTTATTTGTTTATTTACTTCAGTTTTTAATGCATGTGGTAATCTATATTGTTTTGTATATATTGGATTAGTTTTATTTTTTAATGTAATGGTATGTTCGCAAATATTAGTAGTTTCTAATTTGTCACCTGGTAAGAAGAAAATATCAGAATATTTAGAACAAATGGTTTCAATAGATTCTTTCTCTTCATTGTTTAAATGATTAAGTTCTAATAAAGTTAACAAAGATTTAGCCCTATTGGAGCTACTTTTACAATGACCAAATTTAAAAATGTTATACTCTCTCAAAGGTTCCACATCTAAAGTAAAATTGTTTAATCTTATTTCCTCATCTCTGGTATTTAAAATCTTAATTGGAACGCGTTTATTTTTCGGTTGAACAATAGTTCCTGCCAAAAATACATCCTTTTCTATCTCTCTCGCGCACACAAAACAATCCTCTTCCACCTCCTTATTCAAATACACATAATGTATAGACTCACTTCGAGGTGCGAGTACTAATGAGTTGCTATAATCAGGTTTATCGAAAATCGGTAAAATACAATGCTTACCATCAATTTGCAGGGTCAGCAAATTATTTTCTAAATCTATTTTAGCCTTATATCTAGTCATAAAATCTAATCTTAATATTCCATCAACGGCGATAGGTAAATTCTTGAAACTATGAATCAATCTATCGTTTCGTAGTATCTTCCCTATCATCTAAAAGAGGTATCAAGCTACAAGCAGTTTTCAAATCAAAATCCATGTTTTCTGATTTCATCTCTAAGCTGGGTGAAACACAAAATTTCGCTATTTCTGCAAATAAAGAACAAATTTTGTCATATGTTTCAGTAATTAAAGATATTTCCGACTTATCCTTAATATTACTTAATGTAGAAAATATATCTTTACTATTATTTAAATATATCTCGGCTTCATTCAACTTATTTAACGCAATAGAACCTACTTTGTCCCTTTTTAATCAAATATTTCCTTATTTCTGACAATTGCTCATAATTTTTTATTATTTTCTCAGCCATAATACCATTAATTTCATATAGAAGCTAAAGTTAACTTGCACTAGGTTCATATTTCATTCAATTGATTTTAATTTTATTCTAAAACGAAGCACAGTCATACTGTGTACCGATTACAAATGCTGAATTGTATCTCGACCGATCGAAACGGTCGGAATTCTTAGAACTAACACATATTTTTTAAACTATTTTAAATGTTATAGAGAAACAAAATTAAACATGCTACCTAAATTAAACATAATTTTCGAAAAGAAGTTTATAAAATTACCAATGTCACTATAATTGTCACGAAAAAAAAAAGGTTTGACTCACTCTCGTAAAAACTAAACGGAAATGCACTTTTTGGGAACTGCACTAATATAAAACACACCACGGTTTCACGCTGCTTGTCTGCTCACGCGCAGAGTCCAAAAACAGGCGTCGTCATGTGGATATACGGCATAGGGGCACTCGGAGAAAGTAAGGCAACACAATTTTACACATCTTCTTCATTACGCGGTTCACGTCTGTTAGTGTCATTCTTCTTAAAAATTCCGCATTAATTTTCTTTTCTACCCATTTCTTATGTTTTAATTTCAGCTTCAAAAATATGATAACAAACAGGACGATTGATGCCAAAATTAAAAATGTTGTGATCAATATATTGTTAATCTTTATATGATAATCCTTTTCTTCTATTTCCACAGTATTGGTTCACAGAATACCAGCGTAAAATGGCAGCTTAACACTGCTGTGTTTCGTATGGTGAGTGTAGAGATCCGGAGACCCTTCTTATTGGAAAAGAGGCATTCCATCTTAGTCCTCAGGGGTGAAAACGCATCTGCGTTTTGATTCGTAATCGAGGATAGATGTAGATGTCTATGGGCCACAGCAACCGCTTACTATCAGGTGGACTGTGTTCTCGTTTGTCACCCTATCCTATAAAAAATATTCAGTATAGAAAAATTATAGTTCGGCCATAACATAATATGTCCCAGTCACAATTACATGACAACACCAAAAAGTATGCAAACCAACAGCAATACTTCCAATTTCATTTTAAGACTGAGCAGCCTCCCAGCATCACGATCCTTCCTTGCCTGCACTAGAAGAATTACTACCACGAACAGAACCACGACACTGTCATTCTAGGAGTCTTAGCACTCGTAGCGTGACTTCACTCGCAGAATGACTTAAGCGTCAGCATACGGTTTATCAGTTATCACCGCCTGCAAACAGATATTGACACTTGTTAAATGAACATTACAATGCTCGACCGTCATCGACTACATTTAGGTCGATGTTAGTAGATTGATCCAGGCGTAAAAAGCCCCTTTAGATCAGTATTAAAACTGAAAGTGTGGACTGGGCCTGTTGAGCTATCTCTTTTAGTTGTCTGATGCTTAGTAAGGCTCTAAGTCTGTAAACAATGAACGTGTTTGACAAAGATAAATTGGAACATTATGATGAAACTGAATTTAAAGAACACACAAGAAGGTCCCTACCGTCAACATACATACTCCACGAAGTTTATAATGACAAAGTTGTTATATAAACATTTCACAAATAAGTCTCGAAGCTTTTACTTTAATTATTAAAGGAATTTATCCCAACAACGACAATTTCCTTATCCAATACTAATCGAAAAGTTTTAAATTATTCAAGCTTCTATTGCTTACTCCACATTTCGCAATTATAATTTCAAAGACGAGAAAGAGAACGTTTTGATGTCAATTAGAGTAATTTTATAACTTAATGGGATTACGACATTACGAATTAATAGAATTACAATCTATTTCTGTCTTATTATAAAAAAAGTTTAGTGATAGTGGTTTTAGACTATGGTTTAAGTTTAAGAAGAATCTTTCTCACGAATGATGTCCCTTCCTCCGGTTATCAGACTTCGGCTATACAATTTTCACAGAATTTAACATTTGCTATCAATTTATATTTTAGTTCTAAAATTTTTACGTGAATCAAACTCCAGTTTAAGCCTGTGACTAATTATAATCCAATTTTTGTAATAAGACGATATACACATTACACATATGTATGTAGTTTAAGGGGGTTGTAGGTATTAAACCGGGAATCGGGAAATCAACAAATGGTAGTAGGTATATGATTGGGTCAGATTCTAATGCGGAACTGCAGTGGACTTGAGTAGAGCTGTAATGGATGAATGAATGAAGGAATTAACCGAAAAATTCACGCTGCATAAGCATTAATGATCGGTTTCTACATTTAAGAAATTTTTTATTACTTATGCGTTCTACGATGCAAAAAAGCATAAAACATTTATAAGACAAAATGTGGTTTATATGTTTTTAAACCACAATTATATTTAATGCGATGGCTTATACTTGTTTTATATTTATATCGACGTAAGTTGCCGAACAAATTGTTCCAAATATAAACAATTTTTACGTGCACTTCGTATGTAATAAAGCAGATCGTAAAGAGAACGAAACGTTTCTTGAATATAGAATATCGGGATCAAGCACAAGTTAATAAATAAAAGATAAAACCGTAAGTCAACTAGCGCCGTATAAACTTGACAAAAGCCTTTTCGCCGGTTGAAAAAAAATGCAATATATTTTTTTATGAACTCAAGGAATAAAGTCAAGGAATAAGTCAACCACTTACCATCAGGTGGACTGTGTGCTCGTTTATCACCTTTATTCAATAAAAAAACTTGTATTAAAGAAGTATTTTTCAGTTTTTTCCTCGTCATTCACCTCAGTCCCCCGTAACCATGGGTGCTGGAAAGCACCCGTATAGTCGGGTAATAAAAATAAGTTCAATTAAACGCGATAAATTAAAGTAGTTTTATTCAACCGCAGCTTATTTTTTATTTTTAGCTCTAAAAATGAAGACGCTGCCTTTATTTTCATCGGATGCGGTTTACGACACCCCCGGGACTATATTGGTTAGTGGGTATTATCTTACACCGTCATTACAAGGTGAAAATTGAACGTCCTTGATGAACAAAAGTCCTTAATTTGTTCTTCAACAGTGCGTAAAAGTTCACTGCTGTACGTGAATACCTTCCGTTGTACAGATAATTTGCGCCATTGCTTCGCTTGGTGGCTTACCAAACCTTTAATACAATTGCTCTCCGCTGAATTGGATATTTTAAGGATGGCTTAAACGAGATGGTTATATAACCGTCTATCGGAGTTTTTCATAGGCACCGCTTTTACTGATTACACTTACGGAACGAAATGGGGTGATGAAATCTTAGTCATTTTCATTCAATCATTAATCTATGTCGCCACCGCAAGGCACCAATGTTATAAAGAGGTAAGTTTTGGCTCGGTATGGATAACTGTATGTTTGAGAAAATAAAAAATATTTCGAAGACATGTGAAGTCTGGCAACATGCATTGGGGCAGCGCAGTGAACACTTTTGCTCTAAACCCTCTCAGAAATGAAAGGAGGTTTGTGCCCAGGAGTGGGATATACCTACATAGCACAGTAAAATTTTGTAACTTAAATAAAACTCAATTCCACTCAAACGTGATAGAGCCAAACGTTCTCTACGTGGTAGAGCCATGCTGCAGCTATATTATGGTTGTAGCACGAATGGGTCGGCGCGAACGGGGAAGGACCACGCTCTCACAGAAAACCAGCGTAAAATAGCAGCTCAAAACTGCTGTGTTTCGTATGGTGAGTGTAGAGAACCGGAGACCCTTTTTACTGGCACAGAGACATTTCATCTTAGTCCTCACGGGTGACAACGCATCTGCATCTTGAGTCTTTATTGAGGAGATGTAGATGTCTATGGGTCACAGTAACCACTTACCATCAGGTGGACTGTGTGCTCGTTTGTCACCCGATCCTATAAAAAAAACGTCCGAATCGACACAAACACACATACAGAGCAGAAAGCCTCTTTATTATCTACTGACGACTAATTTATATTCATAGACCACGTGGACTCTCGAATATTAATTTTAAAAGCAATAAGTCCAGAAACAAAGAATTTCAATAGGTATGGCTATTATTTTTCTATTATTATTTTTTATTATTATTTAAAAATTTGACGACAGATTTATATTTTCCGGTCGGAGAACTTTCAGGTATAGATTTTGATAACAATAAACAAGAGTTTTCAAAATGGCGGTCACTTTAATCAGTTTTGATGTTGTATTCATACACAACGTGGACTTCCGGATATCGATTTTAAAAGCAATCGATCTAGAAAGAACATTTCAAAATGACTAACGACTTTAAAATAACTCTTATAAGTACCCTATTAAAAACAAGTATAGTTTTTTTAGTTTCGTTTAATCTTATCTTTTAATTTCGATTACTTGAACATCCTAGAACCCAAATCAATTAATTTAATAAATATAAGAAAATGTTCAATGTACAAAAAATAAGAGCGTTTATGATAGACTAGCTGATACCCGCGACTTCGTCTGCGTTGATTGATATATTAACAATTTTTTATAATCTAATAAGCCAGCGCTTATCTATAATCCCACCTGATGGTAAAGTGATGTAGCTTAAGATGGTGAAGAGACCTGACCTAACAAAAGCCTATTCACTCTTTCCTTGATGACACCCACACTGTAATCGGATGGTAAGACAGATGCTGGCAACTTATTCCACTCCTTTGCTGTACGCATGATGAACGACGTATCGAACCGTTTGGTTCCAATGCGTGGTAAGTCAACAGCGAAAGGGTGGCGACTGGCCGAACGTCTAGTTGTCCGTAGGTGCAAGGGAGAGGGAGGAATTAAATTATGCAATTCCTGCGCACACTCTCCGAAATGCATCCTGTAGAAAATAGTAAGGCTGGCTACTTTGCGTCTGTGTTCGAGGGTGGTAAGATTGGTTTTAACCAAATTCGGGTCACCAATAAGCCTCTTAGCACACCTTTCCATTGAGTCCAAAGCTGCTAAGTGGCATATTGCAGCACCAGCCTATATATGTTAGCAATACTACATGCACGATTGGACTTGCGTTTTATATAAAGTAAGCAGCTGTCCCGGCGTGAAGTATCGCCGCACCTTTGCAAGGACTCCCAGCTTCCTTGCAGCTGCTTTGGCCTTGGACTCAATGAACCGCCCAAAGTTCAGATTTGAGGATATCTCAAACCCTAACAACTGAAAGCGGTCGGTATATTCTAGTGATACATTTCGGGAAGAAGGAGCCAAGGTGAGCTGGCTCCTTTTTGCAGTGAAGAGACACGCTTGTGTTTTGGAGGCGTTGAATTTCACAAGACTGGCATCGCCCCATTCGGAGACGGTCTGTAGTATGAGATTCACACGCTCTACCATCGATTCTCTTTCGGAGTGGATTTGATCCCGACTGGCCCGAGGACTTGGTTGGTATCTGTTCACAACTGTGCTATCGTCTGCATACCCTTAGATACCGGACATAAGCAGAACATTAAGGCAAGCATTAGCAGGAAGAGAATTGCGGAGAGAACGGACACCGTATTTCTTACAGTCGTATTTATACATTTAAATACGACTGCAAGAAAACGAATTATATGAAAATTAGTTATTTAACAGTGAAAATTTACTGAGAAAACTATAATAAACTAAGAGATACAACTGAACAGCATTAGGTCGCTCGCGCAAATAATGCCTGGTTGGCCCTAACTTTATCATGAGGCACAGGTTTTTTTTAAAATAAGATAAGGGTAACAAACGAGCACACAGTCCACCTGATGATAAGTGGTTGCTGTGGTCCATAAACATCTACATCTATCCTCAACTACGAATCAAAATGCAGATGCGTTTTCTCCCATGAGGACTTAGAAGCAATGCCTCGTTTTCAGTAAATAGGGTGGGTCTCCAGTTCTCTACACTCACCATACGAAACACAGCAGCATTAAGATGCTATTTCGGTTTCAGGGATATAACGTCACCCTAACTTTCTGCATTTGGATAGGTTTCTTACTCTAGCTCTGTACAAACACTACCCTACTATACAAACACTTCAGTACTTTGATATACCGACAGTTCACTTGGTAGATACCACTGAAGGAACTGCAGCACCGCCCAAACGACGGAATCAAAGGCTTTCTCATAGTCCACATACGCAAGACAACGAGGCAGATTGTTTTCTTTGGTCTTCTGTACAATTTTTCGAAGGGTATGTATGTTTTCTATGGTGCTAAAGCCTTGTTCAGGCCGGATTGTTCGGGAGGCTGGAAGTCGTTGAGTCTGCGTGCGAGACGATTCGTAATGACTCTCGAAAACAGCACGTAGACGCAGCTCAGAAAGAAAATCGGTCTGTAGTTCTTCAAGAGAGCGTTGTCGCCTTTCTTGAAGAACAAGACCACCGCACTTCTGCTCCACGCCTCCGGAGTAGTGCCACCATGGAGGACGGAATTAAAGAGCCTCTGAAGGACTTTAAGTACTGGTTTTTAACCCGCTTTCAGAAGCTCTGCTGTAATTCCATTCTCGCCCGGGGACTTGCCGTTTTTAAGGTGCTGGAGAGCCATTCTCATCTCGCTCAGACTCACGGCCGGGATATCATCGGAATAGTGTCGGATAAGATTTGCTTTTGGATCGTTACTCACACTTAAGTGTAATTCCAACGATGACGTGTACAGCTGCCCATAGAACCTCTCAATTTCACTCAAAATCTCAGGTGTCGCGGAAACAATGCTAACACATTCGGTCTTCAGCTTCGACAGTTGGCTCTGTCTGGCAGACAGATCTCAAGCAAAGACTTTGGAGCCCTGGTTCCGCTCAATCGCTTCTTCAATACGAGTAGTATTAAAATTGCGTAAGTTCCGCCTCATGCATATGGAGATCTGTCTGTTCACTTGCCATACAGGCAAAAAAAAGGCTGTCAAATCTGCTAAAGACTGCAGCATCATTTCCCGTCTAACAGCCATGAGATTAAGAGTGTGATCACAGATTTTTTGCGTTTTTCTGCGACGGGTCTTACAAAACTTAGCTCCGACCGCAGGGACAGTTAGCTTATCATTTATATCGTCCACTGCATTGCAATCTTCTAGGCAGAAAACGGTTTTATAATTCGAGTTGAAAGGTTTCGGGACTTTGGATTAGAGTACGAGGGTGATGGAGCGTTGACTTCATTAGACGAGACCTCTCTAGCTTAACATTGAGGTTCAGTGTGCCTCTAACCATTCGGTGATTGCTAATTGGTGGATCACTGAAATTTCACTGAACAGTTGCCGTCTAGTCGTCATAATGAAGTCAATGTAAGTTTTTGTCGAACAATCGGGTCTCGACCAGGTTCACTTCCTGTGGGGCCGCTTCTGGAAGAAAGAGTTCATCATAAAGAGTCCCACTTTTTCCATGAAGACGGCCAGCTGCTGGCCCCTTCGGTTCCGTTGCCCTATTCCGAATTTGCCTACTTTTAGCTCACCGTTATCTTTTGTGCCTAGTGTCAGTCACGCGTTGAAGTCACCCATTAACACCGTATAGTGGGTTTTGGAGGAATGCATGGCTCTAGAGATACCCTCATACATTTCCTCCACTGCCTCATCGAGATGTGCCGAGGTTGGTGCGTAAACCTATATCACCTTCAGGGAATACCATTTGATGATTCTGAGTATTAGGTACGCAACCATCTTCAATACACTGTTAACGAGACTTCTGGACGATAAATCCGAAACCTCTTTGGAACAGATGGTCGCCTTCCGGTGATAGAACAAGTTGCCGGATTCGAGGATTACCATGTCATCCCCCTCTCTTCGGACCTCGGATAATCCTATAATATTCCAGCGCAACTTGTCTATATCCTCTTCCAGCCCCAGGATCTTCTCGTCAGTCCTCAGGGTGAGTGCGTTATATGTTGCCAGATTGAGTCATCTTGGGTGGCAACTGAACCTCCACCGGAGATTTTTAGCACGCCCCACCCCGCCCCGCCGTTACTATGATCGCAACTGTAGCCAGGAATAGCAGGGCCGCCGGGGACGGCGGGCTGTCTATTCGTTACTATCATAGGGGGTATATTGCCATAGTTGCCACGCTTGGCGAGCAGGTTGGCAACCGCAATTTTTTTATTGCTTTTTGTTGTTTTTAGAAAGATGCTGCTGCCCATCTTCTGCCTCAGTTTCCCTCTGTCGCCTTTTACAACACCCACGTGAAGATATGGGGTAGTGGGTATTCTTACCCGCCACTACACGGGGTAAATTATTAAAATCTCAATTATTTGACATCGTATTAAAACAGTTGATTGAGAAGTATTGCTAGATAAATAAATTAGGATAAAGCTTACACGTGCGTATTATACTGATAATACGCACGTCCATAAGTAATCACTGGATTACTTATGGATCTGAGACGTAGTGCTTTACTGCAGGGCGTATGAAAAAGCTCGCGGTCGCTCAGTGAGCTCGTTGAGCAACCTTCAGCTTCCTCCATCGCTTACATAGCTATTGAGAGGGCTATGCTTGGGGTTTGTCTGCGTGATAAACTTAGAAATGAGGATATCCGCAATAGAAGCTGGTTCTATTGCGGCTACGCTGGTATCCGACATAGAGCAACGGATTAGTAAGCTGAAGTGGCAATGGGCCGGCCATATAGCTCAAAGAACCGACAACCGATGGAGAAGAAAAGTTCTCGAGTGGCAGCTTCGTACCGGTAGGTGAAGTGTAGAGTCGAATCAACAGTCGTTTACACTTGTTGTAAATATCGTGGTGAGACAATGGTGAACATCCATTGTCTCACTTGATTTGCTCTCCTGCTTACGCAATTAACCATTATCGGCAATAAAACAGCATATTGCACTATATTTTTTTTACGTGGTAGAGCCATGCTGTAGCTATATTAGTATATAGTAGTTGTAGCACAAATGGGTCGGCTCGACCGGGGAAGGACCACGCTCTCACAGAATACCAGCGTAAAATAGCAGCTGAACGCCTCTGTTTTGTATGGTGAGTGTAGGTAACTGGAGACCCTTTTTACTGGAAAAGAGGAGACTGACAACGCATGTGCGTTTTGATTCGCAAACGAGGATAGATGTAGATGTCTATGGGCCACAGCAACCGCTTACTATCAGGTGGACTGTGTGCTCGTTTGTCACCCTATCCTATAAAAAAATATTTAGTATAGAAAAATTATAGTTCGGCCATAACATAATATGTCCCAGTCACAATTACATGACAACACCAAAAAGTATGCAAACCAACAGCAATACTTCCAATTTCATTGTAAGACTGAGCAGCCTCCCAGCATCACGATTCTTCCTTGCCTGCACTAGAAGAATTACTACCACGAACAGAACCTCGACACTGTCATTAGAGAATCAAGAGTCTTAGCACTCGTAGCGTGACTTCACTCGCAGAATGAGTTAAGCGGAATCTCTCGCGCACTATGCCTGCAGTGAAGTTTATATTGCACAAACGAGGGGGGGGGGGTGTTCGATATATCATCAAAAAGGCGTTATCTCATGCTCACTCTCGATTCAGCCGGTATTTTATAAACGTGCCGACACGGCCTACGCCGACTATCGTACGTTCTCGTGCGGTTGGCAGTAAACCGTCAGCATACGGTTTATTAGTTATCACCGTCTGCAAACAGATATTGACACTTGTTAAATATTACAATGCTCGACCGTCATCGACTACATTTAGGTCGATGGTAGTAGATTGATCCAGGCGCAAAAAGACTCTTTCAATCAGTATTACAACTGAAAGTGGGGACTGGGCCTGTTGAGTTATCTCTTTCAGTTGTCTGATGCTTAGTAAGACTCTAAGTCTGTAAACAATGAACGTGTTTGACAAAGATAAATTGGAACATTCCGATGAAACTGAATTTAAAGAACACGCAAGAAGGTCCCTACCGTCAAAATACATACTCCACGAAATTTATAATGACAAAGTTGTTATATAAACATTTCACAAATAACTTTCCAAGCTTTTACTTTAATTATTAAAGGAATTTATCCCAAACAACGACAATTTCCTTATCCAATACTTATCAAAATGTTTTAAATTATTCAAGCTTCTATTGCTTACTCCACATTTCGCAATTATACTTTCAAAGACGATCGGACGTTTTGATGTCAATTAGAGTAATTTTATAACTTAATGGGATTACGACAAATTAATAGAATTACAATCTATTTCTGTCTTATTATAAAAAAGTTTAGTGATAGTGGTTTTAAACTATAGTTTAAGTTTAAGAAGAGTCTTTCTCATGAAACATGTTCCTTCCACCGGTTCTCAGACTTCAGCTATGCACACAGACTAACTAGTAGATTCTAACCGAATGCTATACAGTTTTCGTAGAATTTGACATTTGCTGTCAATTTAGGTTTTAGTTTTAAAATTTTTACGTGAATCGAATTCTAGTTTAAGCCTGTGGCTACTTATAATCCAATTTTTGTAATAAGACGATATACACATATGTATGTAGTTTAAGAGCCCAGTCTTTCAGAGTAAAACAGAAAAATCGCGTTCTGGTGACACATCTACACCCTCCCTGTGCCACTTCATGTGTTGCCACCGCAGTCATCTTTCTGGCCGTAGCGTGGAAAGTTGCTCTACTAAAATTTTCCAGTAACAATTTACCTAATATACAGGATTATTGATAAATAGCTAACAAATTTTCACATACAGATTTTCTACCTCATATCTAACTATTTTTGTTCCATGCTTTTATTACAAAATTTGTTACACAAAAACAAAATATTTTAAGTTTGTATAATTTTTGTTGTTTTGTTGAAAAGGTTTTAAAAGATAATCATCTAGAACCTATATAACATGTACTCGTATTATTGATTATTGAAATGAATCTGGCAAGTGCTAGAATGAGTCGTGTACTGAGGGCTTCCTAATAAGTCGATGACACTATCGAAAATTCGTCAAGTACGTCAAGTAGTTTTAAATACTAAAATAGATTTAAATAAATCTCAAAATAATTTCTATATAAGTACAAACAGTCCACTATCACACATATTTATAGTCTCTCATTAAAGTATAATGTAACTTTGTATAGCATTTACCTATATGCATAAATTACTATTCTTGTACAGCAGCATCGACAGACGACTTAGCGCGTGATTTATTTTGATTTTTTTTTTAATTTATTCTCAATGGCTTGAATGATGTATGGAGGGTCTTTGATTGGCATCGAGCGTTCCATGCGAGAATCAATTAGCTCAGGAAGCAGACAATTCAAATAAAATTTAGACAATGGGCCTACCATTTTGTCCTGCCAGAACGCAGGGTCTCTCTTAACATATTCTATTTTCATAGAATGCTCCTCTCCAGTCCATATGGCAAATAAGCAAATATCCATCTCCGTAATGTTTAACTGACCATGAATTTGAAAATAATAATCGTGGTTTTTGTCAACCGAAAAAGTGTTATTTTTTGCATTGTACTTCCAAAATTTTGTTTTCTTCGCTTTAACAGCTTCGTCAGATTGCATATTTTTTGCAGAAAATGGACATTTTATTTCTATTAGTCCTGTTTTTCCCTCTTTATTTTTATAAATACCATCGGGACTCGCCCCTAAAAATTGTAGTGTTTTATGTATATATAGACCGCAGCGAGTAATTGTAATACTTTCCTGCCGAGATAACTGAGCCAATGCTGTTTGTTCATTAGCTTTGCCATATTTTATCGATGGAACATTAGATATGATTTGCGATTTCACAATAGATCTCACTAATGGAGCGCAGCTGATGTTTTCTTTCCGTTTACATATGTTACCAAATATAGACGCGGTTAATCGATTTTTTCTGTTTTCTAACCATTCTTGGTTAGAACTTAGATCTATCGTATGTATCTGTAGATCGTCTCTTTGTTGGTCTGAAAGTTCCATTTGCTTAAGAAATTCACTTTTTGACATCTGAAAATCTTCTTCAGTCATATCTGGTCTTTGTGCTTTTTGTCCATAATCTGGATCATCCATATTTCTACGAAATCTTTTTCGAAAAGATCTTTTGTACACTTTTCTTTTCAGTTTTTGTGTCTCATATGAATTCGTATATTTACCAGTGGGTTTGCCAAATATATTAGCGCTTATAGATTGTATATATTGGCCTTTTCGTGTTAAAAGAAATTGCTGCAGCCACACAACTTTCTTGGTATGAATTTTTTTGTGTGTAATTAATTCGTTTGCCTCCCACATATTTCGCAATCACCAAATTGAATGTTTCAGCGGGATTGCTATCTACGTCAAAAACGAGACTTTTAGCATTTGAAGCTAAGAATGAGACAATTTGACTCATTTTTCTCCACAAAACTGAGTTCGCTAAGTCAAGTGCCGTATTACGATCAGTTTTGTCAGACGCGGGGCATATAGCATCATCGCAGTTAAAGTGACTACCAAAAAAAGGTATAATGCATTCAAAATATCTGATCGAAGTTTGATCATTTTCTGATTGTCAGACACTTCTTCGCGTTTCCATAGCTTAATAGCCCGCACCGTATATCTGCATAATTTCATAATTTTGAAGTCCGTTAAAAGTTTCCTTGATTGAATAGGTATATGTGAATCCTTAGTAAGTGCTCTCAACTTATTACACAGATTTCTTAGAAGATGGTTTTTACACTCGATCTTCTGAACCTTGCAGTTTTTATAGGGATTGCTATCTAATATTTTTTTATAAGTACTTGAATCGCCGTCTGATATTAATCTAGCATAAATTAATCCATGAGATTCAAGTGAAGATTTAAACCCTTCAACGAGTGTTGTTGACTCCATACTGGAAGAACTGCCAGAAAAATTCTTGTAGCATATGTGGTTTGCTGGTTCAGTTTTTTTGTTTTCAGCTTTTGCGCATACAATGCAGTATTTATTCTTCACGCCAAAGTACAATATTTTACCAGTATATGCACCGATTATTGCTGCTGCTCCCGATGATGCTGAATAATTATTACGGAATGATCTTTTTGACCAACATCCGTCAGCTATCACGTCAATCATTGGTGTGCCTTCACTGTCTACATTTCCAATTTTTTTATGCATGTTCAGCCTCCTCGACGCCAGCCTTGGTCATTTCTTCCACTGCCGTTATATTGAACCATTCATAAACTTTTTTGCTTGTTTGGGCGTATAAATTTTTTGACATACCAGGTATATCGGTATTACCTGATAATTCATTCAAATTGCTTAACCCACAGCCAATACTAATAGTACCTGCAACAACACCGTGATTTACATCACAAGTGTTAGATGGATCTTCAGTGCATATGTCGAACTCTGAATTGCAGAGTTCACACACTCAAAACGTAATTTTGATACAAAACCTTTTCGTCAAAAAGATTTAGCATTATAATCAGCAATCTTCCCTAAAATTTCTAAAAAATATCTGATCGATACGATTCTTCGTCCGTCTAGGCAAAAAAGTTCTGTATCATTGGTCATTTCTGTATAATTTTCAATTTGTAGCTCGTGGTTTTGACTAACATTTATAAGCTCCTGACGTTTTCTTACTGAAATTCGGCGAAAGGGAAAAGCCTCCTCAAACTTTCGTTTCCGTCTTTCCTTTTTATTCGTCATATCTTGACTGTCAGGCTTTGTTACAGACTCTATATTTGTTAAAATCGTTCGTAAAAGTCTACTTTTGTCATGTCCTGATAAACAGTGTTCGTATAATTAATAGAATCAGGCGTTACTTTGCGGAAATCCATTATATAAAAACTTTTAGGAAAATTTACTTCGCAAATATCCGCGTTATAAAATAAAATGATGTGTCTTACCTAGTATGAAGAACACCTCCCGCCCTCCCTCAATTACGTGCACTATCCCCGTCACCCCTAATCCCAGCACCGCTACTCCCAACACCACTACACTAGGCAAGACACACCACTGACGATAATACGACACATGTTTCGCCTCTACACGAGGCACCCTCAGGTGATATAGACTTTACGGTGGCTAACCGCTAAGTGGCTCGCCGCTCACTGCTCACATTGCTTCAACGTTTGATTTCAATTTTCTTTTTCTGGTACAAGCATATTTTTTACGTTTATGGTCCATATCGAGATTAAAAGTTATAAAACAAATACAAAATGATTTATAAACCCTTAAAGAATTATATGCAAAAAATAATAAAGTAGAGCAACTTTCAATTCGTAACAATGCAAAACCAAGTTTAGGGAAAGAGACAGACTTTCTTTTTAACAGTGGTAGAGCCACGCGGCAGCTTTTGCTGTCGCACGGATGGGCCGGCTCGAACCGGGGTGGTACCACGACCTCACAGAATACCAGCGTGAAGTAGAGGTTTATCTCTGCGTTTCGCTTGGTGAGTGCAGGCGGCCGGAGGCCCTTTTTACTGGGAAAGAGGCATTCCATCTTAGTCCTCACGGGTGACAACACATCTACATTTTGATTTGTAATAGGGGATAGATGTAGATGTCTATAGGCCGCAGCAACCACTTACCATCAGGTGGACTGTGTACTCGTTTGTCATCCTTATCCTAAAAAAAAAGACAGAAAGAGGAATGTTAGAGTCTAATTAAACACTTGCCCTTGAGCAAAAAATTATTACGGCATAAATATTTTCAGCTATTGCTATGAACCAAATAGATTTTTATGAGGTGAAAACAGCGAAATTTGACGAAATTGAGACCTCTTATTTAAGATAATGAAAGATTATTTAGAAAAAAAGAAACAGCGCATTTTGGAGATGAAGATATTTAGCTATTAACGCGCTGAATAGATTTCGCCTTTTTATTATCGATTGCCTTATACTCGTAATGGTACACGAACAAAGCTCGAAATTACGTTAGGTGCGAGAGAGCTCTATTTACCGTTTGATTTATCTAACATAGACCACATAGATGAACCAAAAAAAGAAATATGTAGCCGTTACTTATAATCTGGGTATTTATGTGTTTTCAAAATATTTTACTCTGAAACAATAATTTGCTGTAAAAAAAGAAATCAAAGAGGCGCTAATGATTCGATGCGAGTCAACTTTAAACGACTGTAGCGTTAATGGGGTTGTACATCGATGACTAGTTTTTTATTAGTGATCGATGGGGTTGTAGGTATTAAACCGGGAATCGGGAAATCAACAAATGGTGATAGGTATATGATTGGGTCAGATTGTAATGAGGAACAGCAGTGGACTTGAGTAGAGCTGTAATGAATGAATTAATAGGAAAAATTCACTCTGCATAAGCTTCAAGAATAAAAACAGATGGAAAGATATAAATATGGAAAACATATTACATTAATGATCGGTTTCTACATTTAAGAAAATTTTTATTACTTCTGCGTTCCACGATGCAAAAAAGCATAAAACATTTATAAGACAAAATGTGGTCTATATGTTTTTAAACCACATTTATATTTAATGCGATGGCTTATACTTATTTTATATTTATGTCGACGTAAGTTGCCGAACAAATTGTTCCTAATATAAAAAATATTTACGTGCACTTCGTATGTAATAAAGCAGATCGTAAAGAGAACGAAACGTTTCTTGAATATAGAATATCGGAATCAGGCACAAGTTAATAAATAAAAGACAAAACCGTAAGTCAACTAGCGCCGTATAAACTTGACAAAAGCCTTTTCGCCGGTTGAAAAAAAATGCAATATCTTTTTTTATGAACTCAAGGAATAAAGTCAAGGAATAAGGCAGCCAACCATCTCAGATTCTAAACTGCAATTGATATCTATCTGTGTAGCAATAATAATTAAGCATTGTAATTTAACAAATCAACATTGTCTGTAATATCGAAATAACGGTGAACAAAGAGGCCCGCCCGGGGTGATCGCTTGGGTGTGCATGTTATTAATATATTTAATTTAAAGCTTGCCTAACATTATGATGAGTGCCCCTAAATAATGTTTGTAAATAAGAAAAGAGCCACTTGGTGACGACATAAATAATGTACCATGTCATACTGAAGGTGTCGTAAGACTTGATTATGGTAAATTCCAGCAAAATCTTCTTTCAACAGATAGCGGTACAAACATACCGCTCATTCTCTAAAATAGATACTTCTACAGAAATAAGGAAGCAGCGCCAATGCTGCAAAGTATTTAAGAATGCCCAAGGTAATAAAAGTAAGACAACGTATGAAATATTCAACAATATATCTGTATTTGTGTGCATGTTATTAAAACGTGAATAATCATTTTTAGAGTTTTGCCTGTCTGTCCGGACTAACCTTCGGGATGTCAGAACCGATTATTTGGATGAAACTTCAAGAACAGATAGAGAGATCTAGGCTATATTTTATACGAAAAACATTCAGGATTTTGGTAAGATTAAAATTAATAAAAATAGTTTTAATGATTATCTCATAAGCTATATAAGATACGAAAAATGTTTCGAAAAACTTCTTTCGTTGTCTTCCAAAAAAGTTTAGCTTCTATCTCGTAAAGTTTTGATGCATAATCGATATTTAAACATTTTTTTTAATTCAACACCATTATTAACAAAACTATGAGTGTGTGTATGTGCGTGTAAAAAAGGTGATTAAACCTTATTTTACGCAAATTTAATACATGAAATCTTCTATTTAAATTTTCTGCACCGCTCGTTTCGTTACATTGACGAGTACAATGATGTGGACATATAAAAAATTGTATTATTTAAACATAATTCGCAAATTTCTATAACAATCTATAACAAGGCACTAATTTAAGCGACTTAATTCAAGAAAGGTATAAAAAGTAAGAAACGCTAATCGATTTTTAATGGCAATATTAGAGCGAAAATGTATATATAAGTATGTAAGATAGTTTACTATAATGATATCTTACTGTTATACTTATACGTGGTACAGCCATGCTGCAGCTATATTAGTAGTATAGTTGTAGCACGAATGGGTCGGCTCGACCGGGGAAGGACCACGCTCTCACAGAATACCACCGTAAAATAGCAGCATAACAATGCTGTGTTTCGTATGGTGAGTGTATAGAACTGGAGACCCTTTTTGACTGGAAACGAGGCATTCCATCTTAGTCCTCACGGGTGACAACGCATCTGCATTTTGATTCGTAATCGGGGATAGATGTAGATGTCTATGGGCCACAGCAACCACTTACCATCAGGTGGACTGTGTGCTCGTTTATCACCCTTATTCAATAAAAAAATTGTATTAAAGAAGTATTTTTCAGTTTTTTCCTCGTCATTCACCTCAGTGCCCCGTAACCATGGGTTCTGGAAAGCATCCGTATAGTCGGGTAATAAAAATAAGTTCAATTAAACGCGATAAATTAAAGTAGTTTTATTCAACCGCAGCTTATTTTTATTTTTAGCTCTAAAAATGAAGACGCTGCCTTTATTTTCATCGGATGCGGTTTACGACACCCCCGGGACTATATTGGTTAGTGGGTATTATCTTACACCGTCATTACAAGGTGAAAATTCAACGTCCTTGATGAACAAAAGTCCTTAATTTGTTCTTCAACAGTGCGTAAAAGTTCACTGCTGTACGTGAATACCTTCCGTTGTACAGATAATTTGCCCTATTGCTACGCTTGGTGGCTTACCAAACCTTTAATACAATTGCTCTTCGCTGAATTGGATATTTTAAGGATGGCTTAAACGAGATGGTTATATAACCGTCTATCGGAGTTTTTCATAGGCACCGCTTTTGACACTTACGGAACGAAATGGGGTGATGAAATCTTAGTAATTTTCATTCAATCGTTAATCTATGTCGCCACCGCAAGGCACCAACGTTATAAAGAGGTAAGTTTTGGCTCGGTATCGATAACTGTATGTTTGAGAAAATAAAAAATATTTCGAAGACATGTGAAGTCTGGCAACATGCATTGGGGCAGCGCAGTGAACACTTTTGCTCTAAACCCTCTCAGAAATGAAAGGAGGTTTGTGCCCAGGAGTGGGATGTACCTATATAGCACAGTAAAATTTTGTAACTTAAATAAAACTCAATTCCACTCAAACGTCCGAATCGACACAGACACACATACAGAGCAGAAAGCCTCTTTATTCTCTACTGACGACTAATTTATATTCATAGACCACGTGGACTCTCGAATATTAATTTTAAAAGCAATAAGTCCAGAAACAAAGAATTTCAATAGGTATGGCTATTATTTTTCTATTATTATTTTTTATTATTATTTAAAAATTTGACGACAGATTTATATTTTCAGGTCGGAGAACTTTCAGGTATAGATTTTGATAACAATCGGCCGATAAACAAGAGTTTTCAAAATGGCGGTCACTTTAATCAGTTTTGATGTTGTATTCATATACAACGTGGACTTCCGGATATCGATTTTAAAAGCAATCGACCTAGAAAGAATATTTCAAAATGACTAACGAATTTAAAATAACCCTTATAATTATAAGTACCCTATTAAAAAACAAGTATAGTTTTTTTTAGTTTCGTTTAATCTTATCTTTTAATTTCGATTACTTGAACATCCTAGAACCCAAATCAATTAATTTAATAAATATAAGAAAATGTTCAATGTACAAAAAATAAGAGCGTTTATGATAGACTAGCTGATACCCGCGACTTCGTCTGCGTTGATTGATATATTAACAATTTTTTATATTCTACTAAGCCAGCGCTTATCTATAATCCCACCTGATGGTAAAGTGATGTAGCTTAAGATGGTGAAGAGACCTGACTTAACAAAAGCCTATTCACTCTTTCCTTGATGACACCCACACTGTAATCGGATAGTAAGACAGATGCTGGCAACTTATTCCACTCCTTTGCTGTACGCATGATGAACGACGTATCGAACCGTTTGGTTCCAATGCGTGGTAAGTCAACAGCGAAAGGGTGGCGACTGGCCGAACGTCTAGTTGTCCGTAGGTGCAAGGGAGAGGGAGGAATTAAATTATGCAATTCCTGCGCACACTCTCCGAAATGCATCCTGTAGAAAACAGTAAGGCTGGCTACTTATTCAATAAGCCTCTTAGCACACCTTTCCATTGAGTCCAAAGCTGCTAAGTGGCATTTTGCAGCACCAGCCTATATATGGTAGCAATACTACATTCACGATTGAACTTGCGCTTTATATAAAGTAAGCAGCTGTCCCGGCGTGAAGTATCGCCGCACCTTTGCAAGGACTCCCAGCTTCCTTGCAGCTGCTTTGGCCTTGGACTCAATGAACCGCCCAGTTGAATAGCAAAGTTCAGATTTGAGGATATCTCAAACCCTAACAACTGAAGGCGGTCGGTATATTCCATTGATACTTTTCGGAAAAAAGAAGCCAAGGTGAGCTGGCTCCTTTTTGCAGTGAAGAGAACCGATTGTGTTTTGGAGGCGTTGAATTTCACAAGACTGGCATCGCCCCATTCGGAGATTGCCTGTAGTATGAGATTCACACGCTCTACCATCGCTTCTCTTTCTGAGTGGATTTGAGCCCGACTGGCCCGAGGACTTGGTTGGTATCTCTTCACAACTGTGCTATCGTCTGCATACCCTTAGATACCGGGCATAAGCAGAACATTAATATGCAGCAGGAAGAGAATTGCGGAGAGAACGGACCCCTGAGGAACACCGTATTTCTTACAGTCGTATTTATACATTTAAATACGACTGCAAGAAAACGAATTATATGAAAATTTGTTATTTAACAGTGAAAATTTACTGAGAAAACTATAGGAAACTAAGATATACAACTGAACAGCATTAGGTCGCTCGCGCAAATAATGCCTGGTTGGCCCTAACTTTATCATGAGGCAGAGGTTTTTTTAAAAATAAGATAAAGGTAACAAACGAGCACACAGTCCACCTGATGATAAGTGGTTGCTGTGGTCCATAAATATCTACATCTATCCTCAACTACGAATCAAAATGCAGATGCGTTTTCTCTCATGAGGACTAAGAAGGAATGCCGCGTTTTCAGTAAATAGGGTAGGTCTCCAGTTCTCTACACTCACCATACGAAACAAAGCAGCATTAAGATGCTATTTCGGTTTCGGGGATATAACGTCACCCTAACTCTCTGCATTTGGATAGGTTTCTTACTCTAGCTCTGTACAAACACTACCCTACTGTACAAACACTTCAGTACTTTGATATACCGACAGTTCACTTGGTACCACTGAAGGAACTACAGCACCGCCCAAACGACGGAATCAAAGGCTTTCTCATAGTTCACATACGCAAGACAACGAGGCAGATTATTTTCTTTGGTCTTCTGTACAATTTGCCGAAGGGTATGTATGTTTTCTATGGTGCTAAAGCCTTGTTCAGGCCGGATTGTTCGGGAGGCTGGAAGTCGTTGAGTCTGCGTGTGAGACGATTCGTAATGACTCTCGAAAACAGCACGTAGACGAAGCTCAGAAAGCAAATCGGTCTGTAGTTCTTCAAGAGAGCGTTGTCGCCTTTCTTGAAGAAAAAGACCATCGCACTTCTGCTCCACGCCTCCGGAGTAGTGCCACCATGGAGGACGGAATTAAAGAGCCTCTGAAGGACTTTAAGTACTGGTTTTCAACCCGCTTTCAGAAGCTATGCTGTAATTCCATTCTCTCCCGGGGACTTGCCATTTTTAAGGTGCTGGAGAGCCATTCTAATCTCGGTCAGACTCACGGCATATCATCGGAATAGTGTCGGATAAGATTTGCTTTTGGATCGTTACTCACACTTAAGTGTGGTTCCAACGATGACGTGTACAGCTGCCCATAGAACCTCTCAATTTCACTCAAAATCTCAGGTGTCGCGGAAACAATGCTAACACAGGTCTTCAGCTTCGACAGTTGGCTCTGTCTGGCAGACAGATCTCAAGCAAAGACTTTGGAGCACTGGTTCCGCTCAATCGCTTCTTCAATACGAGGAGTTTTAAAATTGCGTAAGTTCCGCCGCATGCATATGGAGATCTGTCTGTTCACTTGCCATACAGGCAAAAAAAAGGCTGTCAAATCTGCTAAAGCCTGCAGCATCATTTCCCGTCTAACAGCCATGAGATTAAGAGTGTGATCACAGAGTTTTTGCGTTTTTCTGCGACGGGTCTTGCAAAACTTAGCTCCGACCGCAGGGACAGTTAGCTTATCATTTATATCGTACACTGCATTGCAATCTTCTAGGCAGAAAACGGTTTTATAATTCGAGTTGAAAGGTTTCGGGACTTTGGATTAGAGTACGAGGGTGACGGAGCGTTGACTTCATTAGACGAGACCTCTCCAGCTTAACATTGAGGTTCAGTGTGCCTCTAACCATTCGGTGATTGCTACCTGGTGGATCACTGAGATTTCACTGAACAGTTGCCGTCTAGTCGTCATAATGAAGTCAATGTAATTTTTTGTCGAACAGTCGGGGCTCGACCAGGTTCACTTCCTGTGGGGCCGCTTCGGGAAGAAAGAGTTCATCATAAAGAGTCCCTCTTTTTCCATGAGGTCGGCCAGCTGCTGGCCCCTTCGGTTCCGTTGACCTATTCCGAATTTGCCTACTTTCAGCTCACCGTTATCTTTTGTGCCTAGTTTTGCGTTGAAGTCACCCATTAACACTGTATACACGGTTTTGGAGGAATGCATGGCTCTAGAGATACCCTCATACATTTCCTCCACCGCCTCATCGAGATGTGCCGAGGTTGGTGCGTAAACCTATATCACCTTCAGGGAATACCATTTGATGATTCTGAGTATAAGGTACGCAACCCTCGTCGATACACTGTTAACGAGACTTTTGTGGACGATAAATCCGAAACCTCCTTGGGACAGATGGTCGCCTTCCGGTGATAGAACAAGTTGCCGGATTCGAGGATTACCATGTCATTCCCCTCTCTTCGGACCTCGGATAATCCTATAATATTCCAGCGCAACTTGTCTATATCCTCTTCCAGCCCCAGGATCTTCTCGTCAGTCCTCAGGGTGAGTGCGTTATATGTTGCCAGATTGAGTCATCTTAGGTGGCAACTGAACCTCCACCGGAGATTTTTAGCACGCCCCACCCCGCCCCGCCGTTACCATGGTCGCCACTGTAGCCAGGAATAGTAGGGCCGCCGGGGACGGCGGGCTGTCTATTCGTTACTATCATAGGGGGTATATTGCCATAGTTGCCACGCTTGGCGAGCGGGTTGGCAACCGCAATTTTTTTATTGCTTTTTGTTGTTTTTAGAAAGATGCTGCTGCCCATCTTCTGCCTCAGTTTCCCTCTGTCGCCTTTTACAACACCCACGTGAAGATATGGGGTAGTGGGTATTCTTACCCGCCACTACACGGGGTAAATTATAAAGATCTCAATTATTTGACATCGTATTAAAACAGTTGATTGAGAATTATTGCTAGATAAATAAATTAGGATAAAGCTTACACGTGCGTGTTATCAGTGATAACTTATGGATCTGAGACGTAGTGCTTTACTGCAGGGCGTATGAAAAAGCTCGCGGTCGCTCAGTGAGCCCGCTGAGCGACCTTGAGCTTTCTCCATCGCTTCCATAGCTATTGAAAGGGCTATGCTTGGGGTTTGTCTGCGTGATAAACTTAGAAATGAGGATATCCGCAATAGAAGCTGGTTCTATTGCGGCTACGCTGGTATCCGACATAGCCCAACGGATTAGTAAGCTGAAGTGGTAATGGGCCGGCCATATAGCTCAAAGAACCGACAACCGATGGAGAAGAAAAGTTCTCGAGTGGCAGCTTCGTACCGGTAGGTGAAGTGTAAAGTCGAATCAACAGTCGTTTACACTTGTTGTAAATATCGTGGTGAGACAATGGTGAACATCCATTGTCTCACTTGATTTGCTCTCCTGCTTACGCAATTAACCATTATCGGCAATAAAACAGGATATTGCACTATATTTTTTTTACGTGGTAGAGCCATGCTGTAGCTATATTATTATATAGTATATAGTAGTTGTAGCACAAATGGGTCAGCTCGACTGGGGAAGGACCACGCTCTCACAGAATACCAGCGTAAAATGGCAGCTTAACACTGCTGTGTTTCGTATGGTGAGTGTATAGATCCGGAGACCCTTCTTACTGGAAAAGAGGAGACTGACAACGCATGTGCGTTTTGATTCGCAAAAGAGGATAGATGTAGATGTCTATGGGCCACAGCACCCGCTTACTATCGGGTGGACTGTGTGCTCGTTTGTCACTCTATCCTATAAAAAAATATTCAGTATAGAAAAATTATAGTTCGGCCATAACATAATATGTCTCAGTCACAATTACATGACAACACCAAAACGTATGCAAACCAACAGCAATACTTCCAATTTCATTGTAAGACTGAGCAGCCTCCCAGCATCACGATTCTTCCTTGCCTGCACTAGAAGAATTACTACCACGAACAGAACCACGACACTGTCATTAGAGAATCAAGAGTCTTAGCACTCGTAGCGTGACTTCACTCGCAGAATGAGTTAAGCGGAATCTCTCGCGCACTATGCCTGCAGTGAAGTTTATATTGCACAAACGAGGGGGGGGGGGGTGTTCGATATATCATCAAAAAGGCGTTATCATGCTCACTCTCGATTCAGCCGGTATTTTATAAACGTGCCGACACGGCCAACACCGACTATCGTACGTTCTCGTGCGGTTGGCAGTAAACCGTCAGCATACGGTTTATTAGTTATCACCGTCTGCAAACAGATATTGACACTTGTTAAATATTACAATGCTCGATCGTCATCGACTACATTTAGGTCGATGGTAGTAGATTGATCCAGGCGTAAAAAGACTCTTTCAATCAGTATTACAACTGAAAGTGTGGACTGGGCCTGTTGAGTTATCTCTTTTAGTTGTCTGATGCTTAGTAAGGCTCTAAGTCTGTAAACAATGAACGTGTTTGACAAAGATAAATTGGAACATTCCGATGAAACTGAATTTAAAGAACACGCAAGAAGGTCCCTACCGTCAAAATACATACTCCACGAAATTTATAATGACAAAGTTGTTATATAAACATTTCACAAATAACTTTCCAAGCTTTTACTTTAATTATTAAAGGAATTTATCCCAAACAACGACAATTTCCTTATCCAATACTTATCAAAAAGTTTTAAATTATTCAAGCTTCTATTGCTTACTCCACATTTCGCAATTATAATTTCAAAGACGATCGGACGTTTTGATGTCAATTAGAGTAATTTTATAACTTAATGGGATTACGACAAATTAATAGAATTACAATCTATTTCTGTCTTATTATAAAAAAGTTTAGTGATAGTGGTTTTAAATTTAGGTTATGGTTTAAGTTTAAGAAGAGTCTTTCTCATGAAACATGTTCCTTCCACCGGTTCTCAGACTTCAGCTATACACACAGACTAACTAGTAGATTCTAACCGAATGCTATACAGTTTTCATAGAATTTGACATTTGCTGTCAATTTAGGTTTTAGTTTTATAATTTTTACGTGAATCGAATTCCAGTTTAAGTCTGTGGCTACTTATAATCCAATTTTTGTAATAAGACGATATACACATATGAATGTAGTTTAAGAGCCCAGTCTTTCAGAGCAAAATAGAAAAATCGCGTTCTGGTGACACATCTACACCCTCCCTGCCCCGCCACTTCATGTGCCGCCACTGCAGTCATCTTTCTGGCCGTAGCGTGAAAAGTTGCTCTACTAAGATTTTCCAGTAACAATTTACCTAATATACAGGATTATTGATAATTAGCTAACAAATTTTCACATAAAATTTTTCTACCTTATATCTAACTATTTTTGTTCCATGCTTTTATTACAAAATTTGTTACACAAAAACAAAATATTTTAAGTTTGTATAATTTTTGTTGTTTTGTTGAAAAGGTTTTAAAAGATAATCACCTAGAACCTGTATAACATGTACTCGTATTATTGATTATTGAAAGGCAAGTGCTAGAATGAGTCGTGCACTGAGGGCTTCCTAATAAGTCGTCGATGACAATATTGAAAATCCGTCAAGTACGTCAAGTAGTTTTAAATACTAAAATAGATTAAAAGAAAACTCAAAATAATTTCTATATAAGTACAAACAGTCCACTATCACACATGTTTATAGTCTCTCATTAAAGTATAATGTAACTATATAGCATTTACCTATATGCATAAATTACTATTCTTGTACAGCAGGATCGACAGACGACTTAGGCGCGAGATTTATTTTGATTTTTTTTTAAATTTATTTTCAATGGCTTGAATGATGTATGGAGGGTTTTTGATTGGCATCGAGCGTTCCATGCGAGAATCAATTAGCTCAGGAAGCAGACAATTCAAATAAAATTTAGACAATGGGCCTACCATTTTGTCCTGCCAGAACGCAGGGTCTCTCTTAACATATTCTATTTTCATAGAATGCTCCTCTCCAGTCCATATGGCAAATAAGCACATATCCATCTCCGTAATGTTTAACTGATCCTGAATTTGAAAATAATAATCGTGGTTTTTGTCAACCGAAAAAATTTTATTTTTTGCATTGTACTTCCAAAATTTTATTTTCTTCGCATTAACGGCTTCGTCAGATTGCATATTTTTTGCGGAAAATGGACATTTTATTTCTATTAGTCCCGTTTTTCCCTCTTTATTTTTATAAATACCATCGGGACTCGCCCCTAAAAATTGTAGTATTTTATGTATATATAGACAGCAGCGAGTAATTGTAATACTTTCCTGCCGAGATAACTGAGCCAATGCTGTTTGTTCATTAGCTTTGCCATATTTTATCGATGGAACATTAGATATGATTTGCGGTTTCACAATAGATCTAACTAACGGAGCGCAGCTGATGTTTTCTTTTCTTTTCTATATTTGGTAAGATATGTAATCTTACCAAATATAGACGCGGTTAATCGATTTTTTCTGTTTTATAACCATTCTTGACCAGAACTTTGATCTATCGTATGTATCTGTAGATCGTCTCTTTGTTGGACTGAAAGTTCAATTTGCTTAAGAAATTCACTTTTTGACATTTGAAAATCTTCTTCAGTCATATCTGGTCTTTGTGCTTTTTGTCCATAATCTGGATCATCCATATTTCTACGAAATCTTTTTCGAAAAGATCTTTTGTACACTTTTCCTTTCAGTTTTTGTGTCTTATATGAATTCGTATATTTACCAGTGGGTTTGCCAAATATGCGCTTATAGATTGGATATATTGGCCTTTTCGTGTTAAAAGAAATTGCTGCAGCCACACACCTTTCTTGGTATGAATTCCTTTGTGTGTAATTAATTCGTTTGCCTCCCACATATTTAGCTATCACCGAATTGAATGTCTCAGCGGGATTGCTATCTACGTCAAAAACGAAACTTTTAGCATTTGAAGCTAAGAATGAGACAATTTGACTCATTTTTCTCCACAAAACTGTGTTCGCTAAGTCAAGTGCCGTATTACGATCAGTTTTGTCAGTCGCGGGGCATATAGCATCATCGCAGATAAAGTGACTACCAAAAAATGGTATAATGCATTCAAAATATCTGATCGAAGTTTGATCATTTTCTGATTGTCAGACACTTCTTCGCGTTTCCATAGCTTAATAGCCCGCACCGTATATCTGCGTAATTTCATAATTTTGAAGTCCGTTAAAAGTTTCTTTGATTGAATAGGTATATGTGTATCCTTAGTAAGTGCTCTTAACTTGTTACACAGATTTCTTAGAAGACGGTTTCTACACTCGATCTTCTGAACCTTGCAGTTTTTATAGGAATTGCTATCTAATATTTTTTTATAAGTACTTGAATCGCACTCTGATATTAATCTAGCATAAATTAATCCATGAGTTTCAAGTGAGGATTTAAACCCTTCAACGAGTGATGTTCACTTCATACTGGAAGAACTGCCAGAAAAGTTCTTGTAGCATATGTGGTTTGCTGGTTCAGTTTTTTTGTTTTCAGCTTTTGGGCATACAATGCAGTATTTATTCTTCACGCCAAGGTACAGTATTTTACACCGATTATTGCTGCTGCTCCCGATGATGCTGAATAATTATTACGGAATGATCTTTTTGACCAACATCCGTCAGCTATCACGTCAATCATTGGTGTGCCTTCACTGTCTACATTTCCAATTTATTTTGCATGTTCAGCCTCCTCGACAGCCTTGGTCATTTCTTCCACTGCCGTTATATTGAACCATTCATAAACTTTTTTTGCTTGTTTGGGCGTATAAATTTGTGACATACCAGGTATATCGGTATTACCTGATAATTCATTCAAATTGCTTAACCCACAGCCAATACTAATAGTACCTGCAACAACACCGTGATTTACATCACAAGTGTTAGATGGATCTTCAGTGCATATGTCGAACTCTGAATTGCAGAGTTCACACTTAAAACGTAATTTTGATATAAAACCTTTTCGTCGTTCACCGATACATTTCAGATTTGTATATCTGCATCCAAAAGATTTAGCATTATGATCAGCAATCTTCCCTAAAATTTTTACAAAATATCTGATCGATACGATTCTTCGTTCGTCTAGGCAAAAAAGTTCGGCATCATTGGTCATTTCTGTATAATTTTCAATTTGTAGCTGGTGGTTTTTACTAACATTTATAAGCTCCTGACGTGTTCTTACTGAAATTCGGCGAAAGGGAAAAGCCTACTCAAACTTTCCTTTCCGTCTTTCCGTTTTATTCGTCATATATTGACTGTCAGGCTTTGTTACAGACTCTATATTTGTTAAAGTCGTTCGTAAAAGTCTACTTTCGTCATGTCCTGATAAACGGTGTTCGTCAATTTCAATGTTGCTAACATCTGACAATGGTTGGCGAGAACCAGCAGCGGACCTGGGTACAAATATGCAACTCATTTATAAAAAATTCTTAAAAGTACCTACCTAATTATATACCTAATATTTAATCAAGTGCTCACACATATGCACGTTGTTAACTATTGTACTATGAAACACAAAAAAACTTACCTTTGAATTCTATTTCTGTTCATTGCTTCAACGTTTGATTTCAATTTTCTTTTTCTGGTACAAGCATATTTTTTACGTTTATGGTCCATATCGAAATTAAAAGTTATAAAACAAATACAAAATGATTTATAAACCCTTAAAGAATTATATGCAAAAAATAATAAAGTAGAGCAACTTCCAATTCGTAACATTGCAAAACCAAGTTTAGGGAAAGAGACAGATTTCTTTTTAACAGTGGTAGAGCCACGCGGCAGCTTTTGCTGTCGCACGGATGGGCCGGCTCGAACCGGGGTGGTACCACGACCTCACAGAATACCAGCGTGTAGTAGAGGTTTATCTCTGCGTTTCGCTTGGTGAGTGCAGGTGGCCGGAAGCCCTTTTTACTGGGAAAGAGGCATTCCATCTTAGTCCTCACGGGTGACAACGCATCTACATTTTGATTTGTAATAGAGGATAGATGTAGATGTCTATGGGCCGCAGCAACCACTTACCATCAGGTGGACTGTGTGCTCGTATGTCACCCTTATCCTAAAAAAAAATGACAGAAAGAGGAATGTTAGAGCGATAGGAAGCACAAAAATTTGGCACAGACAAAACGTCTGAAGGCTACAGCCGCTCAGCGGCTACTAAGGAATATTGCCCGCAATTATTGTTTATAAAGTCGTTATTTTATAGGTCGATCGAAATAATTATTAATTTTGAAATAAAGTAGTTTAAATGATTTTTTTTAAATATTTGTCTAATTAAACACCTGCCCAAATATTTTCAGCTATTGCTATGAACCAAATAGTTTTTTATGAGGTGAAAACAGAGAAATTTGACGAAATTGAGACCTCTTATTTAAGACAATGAAAGATTATTTAGAAAAAAAAGAAACAGCGCATTTTGGAGATGAAGATGTTTAGCTATTAACGCGCTGAATAGATTTCGCCTTTTTATTATCGATTGTCTTATACTCGTAATGGTACATGAACAAAGCTCGAAATCGCGTTGGGTGCGAGAGAGCTCTATTTACCGTTTGATTTATCTAACATAGACCACATAGATGAACCAAAAAGAAATATGTAGCCGTTACTTATAATCTGGGTATTTATGTGTTTTCAAAATATTTTACTCTGAAACAATAATTTGCTGTAAAAAAAGACATCAAAGTGGCGCTAATGATTCGATGCGAGTCAACTTTAAACGACTGTAGCGTTAATGGGGTTGTACATCGATGACTAGTTTTTTATTAGTGATCGATGGGGTTGTAGGTATTAAACCGGGAACCGGGAAATGAACAAATGGTAGTAGGTATATGATTGGGTCAGATTGTAATGAGGAACAGCAGTGGACTTGAGTGAATGATGAATGAATTAACAGGAAAAATTCACTCTGCATAAGCTTCAAGAATAAAAACAGATGGAAAGATACAAATATGGAAAAAATATTACATTAAAGATCGGTTTCTACATTTAAGAAAATTTTTATTACTTCTGCGTTCTACGATGCAAAAAAGCATAAAACATATATAAGACAAAATGTGGTTTAAATGTTTTTAAACCACATTTATTTTTAATGCGATAGCTTATAGTTGTTATATATTTATGTCGACATAAGTTGCCGAACAAATTGTTCCTAATATAAACAATTTTTACGTGCACTTCGTATGTAATAAAGCAGATCGTAAAGAGAACGAAACGTTTCTTGAATATAGAATATCGGGATCAAGCACAAGTTAATAAATAAAAGATAAAACCGTAAGTCAACTAGCGCCGTATAAACTTGACAAAAGCCTTTTCGCCAGTTGAAAAAAAAGCAATATCTTTTGTTATGAACTCAAGGAATAAAGTCATGGAATAAGGCAGCCAACCATCTCATATTCTAAACTGCAACAAAGAACGAAGAGAGAGAACAAAGAAGAGAAAGAAGAACAAAGAGGCCCGCCCGAGGTGATTGCTTGGGTGTGCTTGTTATTAATGTATTTGTGTGAATGTTATTAAGACGTGAATAATTATTTTTAAAGTTTTACTTGCCTGTCCGGACTAACCTTTGGAATGGCTAAACCGATTATTTCGATGAAACTTCAAGAACAGATAGAGAGCAATGCTATGATTGATCTAGGCTATATTTTATCTGAAAACCATTCAGAAATTTGGTAAGATTAAAATTGATAAAAAATAGTTTTAATGATTATCTCATAAGCTATATAAGATACGAAAAAAGTTTCGAAAAACTTCTTTCGTTGTCTTACACAAAAGTTTAGCTTCAACCTCGTAAAGTTTTGATGCATAATCGATATTTAAGCATTTTTTTTTAATTCAACACCATTTTGTAACAAAACTATGAGTGTGTGTATGTGCGTGAAAAAAGGTGATAAAACCTTCTTTTACGTAAATTTAATACATGAAATATTCTATTTAAATTTTCTGCACCGCTCGTTTCGTTACATTGACCCTACAATGATGTGGACATAGAAAAAATTGCATTATCTAAACATATTTCGCAAATTTTCTATAACAAGGCACTAATTTAAGCAACTTAATTCAAGAAAGGTATAAAAAGTAAGAAACGCTAATCGATTTTTAATGGCAACGAAGTAAGAAAACAAAAGTACTAATTTTCTTAAGATGCGTGAGAGTATTCGAGCGAAAATGTATTATATGTATAAGTAGATAAGATAATTTACTATAATGATATCTTACTGTTATACTTATACGATCTGACTATTTTGATCAATCAGACAATTGGCCAATAAACAAGAGTTTTCAAGATGGGGGCCACTTTTTTTATAGGATAAGGGTGACAAACGATCACACAGTCCACCTGATGGTAAGTGGTTGCTGTGGCTCATAAATATCTGCATCTATCCTCGATTACGAACCAAAATGCAGATGCGTTGTCAGCCGTGAGGACTAAGATGGAATGCCTCTTTTCCAGTAAAAAGGGTCTCCGGTTCTCTACACTCACCATACGAAACACAGCAGCATTACAAATTACATTACATTACATTTACATTTATAGACAACGTTTTAGAGTATATTACACACACACACACACACACACACACACACACACACACACACACACACATATATATATATATATATATATATATATATATATATATATATATATATAGCTTACTTATGTATACTCTCAGGACCACATGGACTCCCAGATATTGATTTTAAAAGCAATCAGTCCAGAAATAAAAAAAAAAACAAAGTGGCGATAATTTTTTAATAATTTAATAACAGCTTCATTTTCATGACCAGAAAGAGTTTTAAATATCGATTTTATTACATTCAGTCAATAAATTTTATTAATTAAGTTTGTATTCATAAACAACGTGGCCTTCCGGATATCGATTTTAAAAGCAATCGATCTAGAAAAAACCATTTCAAAATGGCTAGTGACTTTAAAATACCCTTACAATTATACCCTATTAAAAACAAGTATAATAAAATTCAAGGTTCACTTATATCACGTCTATGTTATAAAAAAAAAAGTTTGCGACTTTATATGAGGTAACCCTATGAAATACTGTACCGATTTTTAATTATTTAGCTGTCGGAGCAAAGGTAATCAGTTTAAAGACGGTATTTAATTGAGAAAACAGAGCTGTATGAAAAATATGAAAGACCTGTAAATTTACAATTACTTAACATGGTGGAGCCACGTTGCAGCTATATTATGGTTGTAGCACGAATGGATTGGCCCCATAAAGGTCACATAAAGGCCACTCTCTCACATTATATCAGCGTAAATTAGCAACTTAATGCAGCATTGTGTTTCATACGGTGAGTGTAGAGAACCAGTGACTTTTTTTAAGTTCAAACGAGGCATTCCATCTTAGTTCTCAGGGGTAAATGTATATGTCTATGGGTCACACACATCTAAGTTGACTGTGCGCTTGTTTGTCACCCTTATTTTATAAAAAAATACTAACTCAATTGAATAGACAACAAGAAAAAAAATCGTTCACATGTAATAACGTATAGCTCAAATTGTTGAGTCCATATAAATTTTTTTTTTACAGATGCTTCTTTTACAGTACAGGCAAGCAATAATAAGGAATTTTATGAAATATGACCCTAAACTTTTAAAAAGGTTCCATACATAATATAAAGTGTTATGCATTTTATAAGTCAAATATTTTGTGTAAAGTACCTTTTAAATAAATAAGTTTGGTTAATGATAGAAAAAGCGAACGCATTTGTGAAGCGACGCGAATGAAAAGCGAACTATTGCGATATGTTGCTTTGTTCTACGTGAAATCACAGAATAAATAATAGGTGAAATCGCGTTCATCACCCGCATGACAAACAAGGACACGACATTCGGCTAGCCCATAAATATCATGAGATATAATAACAATATATTCCTTGTATCATCAAGCAGTGGAAGTTACTGCCACGTTGGTCTAGTTGGTTATAAACGCGCCTGCTGATCATGAGGTCCCGGGTTCGAATCGCAGGTCGGACGAAAAAATTAGTAACTGGATTTTTCTCTCTTGTAATTCTCAGTAGCAGCCTGGTGGCAGGAAGTTAGCTGTGTTTCAATCCCGTAGCTCGGAGAGCAACTAAAGGCGTACTGCGACTGATCTCTTTCCTGCCGTGTCTATGACCGTCCACCCGGACTATTAGAGTGCAGAAATAGAGTGTACTTCTGCTTGCGCATATATTCGGGCACTATAATGGTGTCTAGAGTAGATTGTTCAGTAAGTAACGGAGACTCCGTTGAGACTGACCGCCGAGACTGAAATTTGGTCTGGAGGACATTATTACATATCAAGCCAATTTGATCGTCTTCGCTTTATTTCGCCAGCCCCGCAACGCACCCGTGTTTTTGGTCACGTGGGCCACGTCAATAGGCATCGACTGTGTGTTGTTTTTGCGTCGCGCCGAGTCATATCGCTCACGTAGGACACCGCGTAATAATTAACATGATGTAAAAATACGGTCACGGGGGGACTAATATGATTGAGGCCCCGATTTCAAAGTTATAATTATAAATTTACTTTAAAATTTTATTCACTGACAACTAAATTAATATTAACTTTAAACTGACAATTAAACACGATAAAATCAATTTATTCAAGTTTGTTTTATTCAAGGCGTACTCTTTGTTCCCTTACTCTCCTAGTTTGATGGGATGGCAATCCAAAACGATCAGAAATGGATCAGGCGGAAGACCAACGGCTTTACGTGTAAAGTCAAAAACTTCGAAGTCGTCAAAGGCTTTATATGTAAAGTAGAATTCAAATACACTTTTTGTATTACTGTTCCTGATATTTTAGGCTGAAATTTTTCCCCTATTTCCTTTCCAATAAGTTTAGACTTTTTATACTCTAGTACATAAGCTTTACTTTGAAATTATACACGACGTATTGAAATTTCAAATTATTACGTAAGAAGTCTTGAAAAAAGTTTCCTGTTTTGCTAACTATGGTACGGGACACCCAAAAGTAAAAATGTAACTTCTTTAACGACTTTCAAAAAAAGCGATACTTTATTGTGATAAAGAAAAATTATGTAAAACAAAAAAGTTAAATTATGTACGAGAGGAAATTAGTAAAATCAGAAAGGAAGGCAGGTACAAAAAGTAATTTTCCAAGCTTTGCATTTTTGTGTGAAATAAAATTGTTTTAGTGCTTGAAAGATGGTAGTCTCCGAACGAAAAGGAGATGTTATTTTTAATAAATTTTAATTTAAACTATTATTTCGTTATCATTTATCTTTATAACAAAGCTTACAATTACCATAACAATCCATTTCTGAATATAGATTACTTTTATAAACTGGAACCGGTAGACACGGTTTTGAGCAACCTGTTTATTAGACTCCCCAAAGTTTTATCAGGTCATCACTTCCATCTCGGTCCAACACTGTACCTTCCAGTATGAGTTTTATCATACAGAAAAACTTCAATGAGAATAAGAAGTACGAGATCGTACCACTATCATGCACTGGTTGCGCATTTTTGTCTTCATGGTAGAAATTATATCGAACGGGAAGATTTGTCTTTTGTTTGAAATAAAAAACGAGGACATTCAAAATATTTTCTTTCATTCACCTAAAATAACATTGATTTTAGAGTTGAAAAATTATTTAAAGAGTTGTATAACAATAGCTCATTGTAAAGGCACGCTTCATAATAAAAAAAATTGGAAACAATAAACACGGGTAAACTTTAGTGGGTAGGGGAGATATAAATTCATTAAATATGAAATGTTGATTGTTTAAATGTTTTGAAACATTTGAAACATGGGAAACCCATTTAAATATTACCCGAGTTATTATAACATTAATACGCAATTTAATTAACGATCTGCCTTATATATTTTACTTAAAATGAAACCTCGTGTGGGTATAGGTAAAGAGTAAAATGTTACTAAATTATTCCGCTTTGCTGTATTTATACTTTCATTAAAAGGAATAGTTATCAATATTAGCTAATGCTTCTGTTATTTCTATCTTTACGTAAACAAAAATATGTGTTGATTGTGACTGTGTTTTAATGTTCTTTAAGTTATCATTCATGATGATGGCTTGATTATAAGAGAAAAGACATTCATATAAAACTCATACCTACATAAAAAATATTAAACAATTATGACGAGAAAAATCTAGTATTGGAAAATGGTTAAACATTAACCAAGATTAAAAAAATATTTATACAGCCATAATACACGTTTTTAGTTAAGTTCAGCTTAAGTTTTATTGATATGATCGGACAAAACACCATTCATAAATGTTTCAAATTTCGAATGATATATTTTTTAAAACATAAGAAACGTATTTGACGATTAAAAAGTTTTCTCGCCATGGTTAAATTCGTAAAGGTCGAACCTCAACTGTGATTACGGACGAAAATGTGGCTAATATAAGGCGACTAATAGATGAAAACCGGCGCATTATAGTATATATCTGATAGGTCAGGAGATTCGAAGACATTTGAATATTGGTATGACCCAAGTTACGAAGAAACCGCCCCCAGTCCCCGGCGGCCCCGCTATTCCTGGCTACGGTGGCGGCCATGCTAACGGCGGGGCGGGGGGTGCTAAGAATCTCCGGTGGAGGTTCAGTTGCCACCTAAGATGACTCGACCTGGCAACATATAACGCACGCACCCTGAGGACTGACGAGAAGATCCTGGAGCTGGAAGAGGAGATAGACAAGTTGTGCTGGAATATTATAGGATTATCCGAGGTTCGAAGAGAGGGGGATGACATGGTAATCCTCGAATCCGGCAACTTGTTCTATCACCGGGAGGGCGACTATCTGTCCCAAGGAGGTTTCAGATTTATCGTTGTACAAGTTCCAAACCGACCTCAGTAATCACTTCACTAGGGTTGATAATTTAATAAAACTACAAGTACGTGTAATCAGAAGCGTATAATAAAAAGAATACAGAAACCATATTCAATCAAGTATGAAACATGTAGGCGCGTCGTAAGTTGTCACTAGCGCCATCTAGTTTACAAATTTAACATGCCGCCCACCAAGAACGATAGTGATCGTTCTTCACAGCACCGCCCACCATGAGGTCAAGGGCTCCTTACACAAGAATTCATGAACACAAAAATAAAATTAAACATGAAAAATTCCTTAAAAGCAAGTCACTAGCGCCATCTAGTTTACAAATTTAACAATCGTCCACAAGTCTCTCGTTAACAACGTTGTAAAGATTTAGAGTGTGTCGACGAGGGATGCGTAACTTATACTCTGAATCACCAAACAGTATTCGCTGAAGGTCATACAGGTTTACGCACCAACCTCGGCACATTTCGATCAGGAGGTGAAGGAAATATATGAGGAAATATATATCTAGAGCCATGCATTCCTCCAAAAGCCACTATACGGAGTTAATGGGAGACAATAACGCAAAACTAGGCACAATTGATAACGATGTGCAGAAAGTAGGGTAATTTGGAATAGGGCAACGGAACCCAAGGGACCAGCAGCTAGCCGACTTCATGGAGAAAAAAACCCTTTATCATGAATTATTTTTTCTAGAAGTGGCCCCACAGGAAGTGGACCTGGTCGAGCCCCGACGTTTCGGAAAAAAATGAGATTGACTTCATTATGACGACCAGACGACAACTGTTCAGTGATGTCTCAGTGATCGCGAGGGTGAAAACTGGTAGCGATCACCGAATGGTTAGAGGCACACCGAACCTAAACGTTAAGTTAGTTGTCTCGTCTAATGAAGTCAACGCTCTGTCCCCCTAAGTCCCGAAACATTTCAGCTCGAGCTATAAAACCATTTTCAGTGCCTAGAAGATTGCAATACATTGGACGATATGAATGACAAACTCGTGGAAACTGTCCATGCAGTCGGAGCTAAGTTTTGCAAGACCCGCCGCAGAAGAACACAAAAACTCTCCGACCACACTTGTAATCTCATGGCTGTTAGACGGAAAATGAAGTTGCAGCCTTCAGCAGGTTTGACAGCGTACAGGCAACTGAACACACAAATCTTCAAATGCATGCGGCGGGACTTAAGCAACTTCAATACAGCACGTATCGAAGAAGCGATTGAGCGGAACCAGGGCTCCAAAGTCTTTGCTTGAGATCTGCCTGCCAGACAGAGCCAACACTCGAAGCTGAAGACCGAGTGTGGCAGCGTCGTTTCCGGGACACCTGAGATTATGAGTGAGATTGAGAGGTTCTACTGGCAGCTGTACACATCATCGTTGGAGCCACATGCAGGTGTGAGTAACGATCCAAGTGCAAGTCTTATCTGACACTATTCCGATAATATGGACGCCAGTCTGAGCGAGATTAGAATGGTTCTCCAGCACTATAAAAACGGCAAGACCCCAGATGAGGATGGTATTACAGCGGAGCTCCTGAAAGCGGGTGGAAAACCGGTACTTGAAGTTCTTCAGCTCTTCTATTCCGTCCTTCATGGTGGCACTACACCGGAGGCATGGAGCAGAAGTTCGGTGGTCTTATTCTTCAAGAAAGGCAACAACGCTTGCTTGAAGAACTACAGACCGATTTCCCTTCCGAGCCGCGTCTACGTGCTGTTTTCGAGAGTCATTATGAATCGTCTCACACGCAGACTTGACGACTTCCAGCCTCCCGAACAAGCCGGTTTCCGAAAAGACTTGAGCACCATAGACCATATACATACCCTTCGGCAAATTGTAAAAAAGTCCGAGGAGTTTGCCACTATGTCTGGCGTATGTGGACTATGAGAAAGCCTATGATTCCTTCGAAATGTGGGTAGTGCTGCAGTCCCTTCAGCTGTGCTAAGTTGACTGTCGATATATCGAAGTGCTGAAGTATTTGTACAGTAGGGCTACGATGACTAACCGAGTACAGAACCAGAGTACGAAACCTATCCAACCGCAGAGAGGTGTAAGACAGGGTGACGTTATTTCCCCGATACTCTTCACCGCTGCATTAGAAGACGTTTTCAAGCTACTGGACTGGAAAGAATATTAATATTAACGTCAATGGCGAGTACATCACTTACCTTCGAATTGCCGACGATATAGTCCTTATGGCGGAATAGCTGGGGGACCTTAACATTATGCTCAATAACCCCAAAAGTGTCTCAACGGATAGGTCTTAAGATTAACATGGACAAAACAAAAGTCACGTGTAATGTCCATGTCACACCTATGCCGGTATTTGTTGAGGACACGAAGCTCGAAGTTGTTTGACGAGTATTTTTACCTGGGACAAATAGGTTTACTGGGTAAGTCCAACTTCGACCGAGAGGTCAATCGACGGATTCAACTCGGTTGGGCAGCGTTCGGGAAATTACAGCATATCTTCTCGTCAGGTATACCTCAAAACTTAAAAACTATACTGTACAAACAATGCCTGTTGCCATTGATGACCTCTGGAACTGAAACGTAGTTCTTCACTGCTGGCTGTAGGAGGAAGCTCAGGGTCGCTCAGCGAGCTATGAAGAAGGCTATGCTCGGGGTTTTTCTGCGTGATAAGCTTAGAAATGAGGATATCCGCAGTAGAACCAGAGTTAGCGACATAGCCCAAAGGATTAGTATGCTGAAGTGGCATTGGGCCGGCAATATAGCTCAAGGAACCGACAACCGATGGGGAAAAAAGGTTCTCGAGTGGCAGCCTCGTACTGGCCGACGAGGAGTAATGCATATCCCCACTAGATGGAGTGACGACCTGGTAAGACATGCAGGAAGTCGATGGATGCAGGTGGCTCAGGACCGTGCTTTGTGGCATTTCTTGGTTGAGGTCTATGTTCAGTAGCGGACTTGTGAAGGGCTGTAATGATGATGATTATGATAACCCAAATTAAAAAATGACATCAACGTTTAAATTTAGAAAAATTTTTGGGAACAAACACTTGGTCGAGTTCATTGATGTAGAAATATGTTGTTCAATTATGATAACGGAGGTTCAAATGCTGTATTTGGCTCTGTGACAGGGTATGAAACATTAATGGATATATTGTTACGATCCTGAAAGTAAGCAAAATCCGTGACAATGCTTCGACACCCACCACGAAGAAAGCATAGTCATTATTGGCTTCTGAAAAGATAGAGCTTATGACCCATCCCGCATACAGTTCAGACAATGCGATTTTTGTTTATTTTCCCAAAAATCAATATATTTGATAAGAGGTTTGACATTTACGGAAGCAAAAGAGGCTGTGATAGCTTTTAACCAGTACGTGAATCCTCCTTGTGTTTTCAAAAATAGTTAGAACGAATAAAAAAGTGTTTAAAATGTAATAGAAAATACTTTGAAAAGTAATAAATATATTAGGTTACATATAAATTGTTTTATTTATGATATACACCACTGGAAGAACAATTGCAATATCTACATATGCCTCAAACTATGTCAGAAGTTATGCCTGAACCTGTGCTTCAATCTCTGCTACAATCTAAATCGACTATTGTATTACCAGACTACATAAGGGCTATTGAAACAGATATTGATATAGGCCTCCCCCAAGGAATGCCACAAAGCACGGTCCTGAGTCACCTGCATCCATCGACTTCCTGCATGTCTTACCAGGTCGTCACTCCATCTCGTGGGGGGTCGCCCTACACTTCGTCTACCGGTACGAGGCTGCCACTCAAAAACCTTTCTTCCCTATCGGTTGTCGGTTCTTCGAGCTATATGGCCGGCCCACTGCCACTTCAGCTTACAAATCCGTTGGGCTATGTCGGTTACTCTGGTTCTACCACGGATATACTCATTTTTAAGTTTATCACGCAGAGAAACCCCGAACATAGCCCTCTCCATAGCTCTCTGAGCGACCTTGAGCTTCCTCATACGGCCAGCAGTGAAGGACCATGTCTCAGATCCGTAAGTCATTACTGGCAACACGCACTGGTTGTACATTTCGTTTTAAGGCTTTGAGGTTACGGCCAGCAGTGAAGGACCACGTCGCAGATCTGTAAGTCATCACTGGCAACACGCACTGTTTGCACATTTTGTTTTAAGGTTTTGAGGTATGTCTGACGAGAAGATGTGTCGTAGTTTCCCGAACGCTGCCCAGCCGAGTTGAATCCGTCGATTGACCTCTCAGTCGAAGTTGGACTTACCTAGTCGGACTATTTGTCCCAGGTAAACATACTCGTCAACAAATTCGAGCTTAGTGCTCCCAACAACCACCAGGCATAGGTGTGACATGGACATTAAACATGATCTTTGTTTTGTCCATGTTAATCCTAAGACCTATTCGTTGGGAGACACTATTGAGGTCATTGATCATGGTGCTTAGGTCCTCCAGCGATTCTGCCATAAGGACTATATCGTCGGCAAATCGAAGGTGAGTCATGTACTCGCCATTGATGTTAATACCGTATCCTTTCCTGCTCAGATGCTTGAAAACGTCTTCCAATGCAGCGGTGAAGAGTTTCGGGAATATAAAATCACCCTGTCTTATACCTCTCTGCAATTGAATAGGTTTCGTACTCTGGTTCTGTACTCGGATAGCCATCGTAGCTCTATTGTACAAACACTTCAGCAGTTCGATATACCGACACTCAACTTGGTACCGCTGAAGGGACTGCAGCACCGCCCAAATTTCGACGGAATCAAAGGCTTTCTCATAGTCCACATACGCCAGACATAGTGGCAAACTCCTCGGACTTTTTTACAATTTGCCGAAGGGTATGTATATGGTCTATGGTGCTCAAGTCTTTTCGGAAACCGGCTTGTTCGGGAAGCTGGAAGTCGTCAAGTCTGCGTGTGAGACGATTCATAATGACTCTCGAAAACAGCACGTAGACGCGGCTCGGAAGGGAAATCGGTCTGTAGTTCTTCAAGCAAGCGTTGTTGCCTTTCTTGAAGAACAAGACCACCGAACTTCTGTTCCATGCCTCAGGTGTAACGCCACCATGGAGGACGGAATTAAAGAGCTTCTAAAGGACTTCAAGTACCGGTCGTCCACCCGATTTCAGAAGCTCCGCTGTAATTCCATCCTCGCATGAGGCCCTGCCATTTTTAAGGTGCTGGAGAGCCATTCTAACATCGCTCAGACTGACGTCCGGGATATTTTCGGAATAGTGTCGGATAAGACTAGCTCTTGGATCGTTACTCACACTTGCGTGTGGCTCCAACGATGACGTGTATACTGCCCATAGAACCGCTCAATCTCACTCAAAATCCTAGGTGCCCCGGAAACGATGCTGCCACATTCGATCTTCAGCTTTGACAGTTGGCTCTTTCTGGCAGACAGATCTCTGGCAAAGACTTTGGAGCCTTGGTTCCGCTCGATCGCTTCTTCAATACAAGCTGTATTGAAGCTGCGTAAGTCCCGCCGCATGCATTTGGAGATCTGTCTGTTCAGTTTTTTTTTATAGGATAGGGGGCAAACGAGCATGCGGATCACCTGATGGTAAGTGACTACCGCCGCCCATGAACAACCGCAACACCAGGGAGGGAATTGCAGATGCGTTGCCGGCCTTTTAAAAAGGAGTACGCTCTTTTCTTGTAGGTCCCTAAGTCGTATCGGTCCGGAAAAATCGCTGATGGCAATCGATTCCACAAAGAAGTCGTGCGAGGAAGAAAACATCTTCTAAATCGCACAGTGGTGGACCACCAATCATCCAGATGGTGTGGATGGTATCGGGAGTTCTGCCGCGATGTGCGTTCGTGAAATTTGGCGGCTAGGATTAATCCGAACAATTCCTCATAGCACTCCCCATGATAGATGCGAAAGAAAATGCAAAGGGATGAAACATCTCCTTGCAGTGCCAATGAATCGAGCCGATCGGAAAGGGCTCGATCGTCGACGATTCGAGCCGCTCTGAGCTGGATGCGGTCAAGTGGAAGGAGCTGGCACTGGAGAGCCCCTGCCCAGAGATGGGAACAGTATTCCATGTGATGCCTAACCTGCGCCTTGTAAAGTTGCAGACGGTGTGCCGGCATGAAATATTGTCCCGCTCTGCTGAGCACGCCAAGCTTTTTAGAGGCCAATTTAGCCTTCTCTTCCAAGTGACCACGAAACTGCACGTCACTCGATATGTCGACTCCGAGGATACCGATACTGGCTGAGACAAGAAGGGGAGTGCCTTGAAACTGAGGAGATACGACAAAGGGGTTCTTTTTAGCGGGAAACGCACAAACTTGTGTCTTCTGAGGATTAGACTGGACTAGATTTAGTCGCCCCCAATCCGAGACTTTGTTCAGCAAAGACTCGACTTCAGACACAAGTTTGTTCCGATACTCGGCGACGTTTTCCTGTGAAATATTGGCACGGCCGGTGTATAGAGCATCACCAGTGCTGTCATCCGCATAGCAATGAATGTTACCAGTTAGCAACATATCATTGATATGCAGAAGAAACAGCGTTGGTGATAGCACACAGCCTTGTGGAACACCAGCGTTAATAGGCTTGTAGTCAGAGCATGCACCGTCTTCAACGACCTTGATGCTCCGATCTGCAAGGAAGCTGGTGGTCCAATTGCACAATTTCTCGGGAAGCCCATAGGAAGGGAGCTTCGAAAGAAGCGCTTTGTGCCAAACCCGATCGAAGGCCTTCGCAATGTCCAGACTAACGGCCAACGCCTCCCCCTTGGACTCTACTGCCTCCGCCCATCTATGGGTCAGGTAGACCAGAAGATCACCAGCTGATCGACCCCGACGAAAACCATATTGGCCGTCACTAATCAGTTGGTCATCCTCAAGGTACCGGATGAGCTGGCAGTTAATAATGGATTCCATTATTTTGGAGAACAAGGAGGTGATCGCGATAGGCCTATAGTTGGATGGGTCTGAGCGGTCGCCCTTTTTAGGGATCGGGTTGACAAAAACTGTCTTCCGTGAATTCGGGACTACGCCTTGGGAGTAAGAGTACCGGAAAAGACGCGTTAGGACCGGTGCCAACTCCGGAGCACACGTCCTCAGCACAATTGGGGGGATTCTGTCAGGCCCACTCGACTTCTGAATGTCCAGGGAGAGAAGTGCTTTGCGAACTGAGCGCTGTGAGTACAGCACATCCGGCATGGAGCACTCACACCGCGGGATGGTCGGCAGTGTTTTCCCCCCAAGAGTCGAGTTGGATGCAAAAAGGCAGCCTAAGTGGTCGGCTTTGTCTTTTACGTCTTGGGCCAGTGAGTCGTCATCCCTGTGCAAAGATGGTAGTGATGGTTTACAGAAATTCTCTTGGACAGCCTTGGCAAGAGACCAGAATGCACGGGTTCCCGAAGGAAGGCGAACTAGTTTCTCGACAATTCTGCCTATGTGCTTTGACTTTGCCTTGGCAATAAGTCTTTTGAAGGACCTGGATGCGAAGTTTTACTTCTCTTAAGTGTGCTGGTGTTTACATCCCGAGTCGCCGAAGCCGCAGCCCAGGCTTGATAACACTCCTGCTTACTGCGTAATGCAGTCTTACAGGAGCGACCATACCAAGGTTGAGATCTGCCTCCGAAGGGTACCACAGATGATGGAATAAATAGTTCCATTCCCTGTAGCACCACATCAGTCACAGAGTCAGAAACAGCGCTGGGATCATCCGGCGAGATGCAAACCCGCCGCCATGGTTAGGATGCAAAGAAAGACCGCATTCCGTCCCAATCCGCCGACCTGTAATGCCAAACACGGCGGCAACCTGCAGAACGCAACCGCGAAGGGAGCGTGAGTGCCACCATACTCCGGATTAGACAATGGTCCGAAGAGCCGAGAGGAGCATCGACGAAAACCTGATATCCGTCCGGATGAGAGGTCAGCAGAAGGTCCAACAGGGAAGGTATATGATCCTCCACATCTGGAATCCGCGTAGGCGAAGTAACCAGTTGTGTCAGACCATATGCCAAGGCAAAGTCATAAACAGATCTCCCCGCATGATCGGTTAAACGTGAACCGAGCCATTGGACATGGTGGGCGTTAAAATCGCCAAGGACCTGTTGTAGCAAGGAATCTGTAGCCACTTGGACGTGGTCGATGAGTCGGTCTGTTTCGGCATTACCGCTATGGGACCTATAGAGGCACCCGTAAACGCGCGGATGGTCGTTGCTGTCTACGCGTAGCCAAAAGATGGACAGGTCCGAAGCTTCAAGACTGCCGAGGCGTCGAGAACAGATGTCCTCTCTGACATACACGCAAACTCCAGCCCGAGGCACAAAGGAGAGCTCCAATTTGTACTCCGGGTAGGAGAGATACGAAATAACAACTGGAGAGGAAACCTGCGTCTCGGTCAGAAAGAGCAAGGCCGGCTTCGCCGTCTCGAGATGGTAGTGGACGGCGTTTAGGTTAGAGTGAAGTTCCCTGATGTTGCAGAAATTCACGGATAGCGTGGCAGGGGTCACCTTGGTCTTGTTGCTCAGTTTGCCCCGAGCAGTTATTGTATTGAGCAAAATTTTGCCCCCCCCCCACAATACGCGGGGCAGCCTGAGTATCCACACTCAGAAGTGGAATAGCATGGTCGTGGATGCTTAGCGAGGGATTCTCTAGGGGCACTAGTACCCTCCTGGGGTAGTTTATGATGTAATTCCGCTACCATGTTGATGGGAGGGGGAAGGGAATTGGGCCTCATTTGGCTGTATGCTGTCAAATCTGTTGAAGAATGTAGCTTCATCTCCCGTCTAACAGCCATGAGATTGAGAGTGTGATCGGAGAGTTTTTGTGTTCGTCTGCGGCGGGTCTTGCAGAAGACCGCATGGACAGTTTCCACGAGCTTATCATTCATATCGTCCACTTCATTGCAGTCTTCTAGGAATTGAAAACGGTTTTGTAACTCGAGCTGAAAGGTTTCGGGACTTTGGAACAGAGCACGAGGGGGACGGAGCGTTGACTTCATTAGACGAGACCTCTCCAACTTAACGTTTAGGTTCAGTGTACCTCTAACCATTCGCTGATCGCTACCAGTTTTTACCCTCGCCATCACGGAGACATCACTGAACAGTTGTCGTCTGGTCGTCATAATGAAGTCAATCTCATTTTTTGTGGAATCGTCGGGGCTCGACCAGGTCCACTTCCTGTGGGGCCGCTTCTGGAAAAAAAGGTCATCATAAAGACTCCCTCTTTCTCCATGAAGTCGGCCAGCTGCTGGCCCCTTGGGTTCCGTTGCCCTATTCCGAATTTCCCTACTTTCAGCTCACCGTTCTCTCTTGTACCTAGTTTTGCGTTGAAGTCTCCCATTAATACCGTATAGTGGGTTTTGAAGGAATGCATGGCTCTAGAGATATCCTCATATATTTGCTCCACCTCCTCATCAGGGTGTGCCGAGATTGGTGCGTAAACCTGTATGACCTTCAGCGAATACCGTTTGGTGATTCTGAGTATAAGGTATGCAACCCTCGTCGATACACTCTCAATCTTTACAACATTGTTAACGAGAGACTTGTGGACGATAAATCCGACACTTCCTTGGGACAGATGGTCGCCCTCCCGGTGATAGAGCAAGTTGCCGGATTCGAGGATTACCGTGTCCTCCCCCTCTCTTCGGACTTCGGATAATCCTATAATATGCCAGCGTAACTTGTTTATCTCTTCTTCCAGCTCCACGATCTTCTCGTCAGTCCACAGGGTGCGTGCGTTGTATGTTGACAGGTTCAGTCGTCTTAGGTGGCAACCGAACCTCCACCGGAGATTCTTAGCACCCCCTGCTCCGCCGTTACCATGGTCGCCACCGTAGCCAGGAATAGCATGACCGCCGGGTTCTGGGGTTTATTATTGTCACTGCTCATGGAGGGTATAATGCCATAGTTGCCACGCTTGGCGAGCGGGTTGGCAACCGCAGTTTTTTTTAATTCTAATTTTTGCTGTTATCAGGAAGATGCTGCTGCCCATTTCCTGCCTGTTTCCCTTTGTCGCCTTTGACGACACCCACGGGAAGATATGGGGTAGTGGATATTCTTAACCGCCACTACACAGCATACACACTATAATATGAGAATTTATAAATATAATTATTCTATAAAGCTTCTACCACCTTTAACACGTGAAAAATATTTATTGAGTAGTTAAATAACTATTTTACCTTTAGTTATAAATCGACTGTTAGAGTGAAGGTAAAATATAACCTCACTTTTACTTAATATTTCTACTTAAAATTAATTAACTCAGTTCCTAGATTGACAAATCTCGCCAAATTTTCAACTATGAATTGATTATATGTAAGCTTCAAATGATCCAACATTCATCTTATTAACACCTGGACCCAAGAATGTATGGAAACGTATCCGTTACCTCCGCGCATACTCTGTTTTATCTTTTTTGAAAACCTTTTCAAGCAAAACTTCATCATTAAATATAGTACGCCCTGAGATAGGATTTTACTGAGTACGTGAGGGACAAATGGAATTGTCTAGCAAATGTTACAGCATCAGTATTATTTATGTAAAGTAGGAATTCACAGTTATTATATTTGTATACATAGGTATCAAACATTTTTATTATGTTCAACGTTACATTCAATGTATATCAATTTTTGAACGTTTTTAATTTTTCTTATAGCATAAGGCTGACAAACGAGCACGCAGTCCACCTGATGGTAAATGGATGCAGTGGCTCATATATATGTACATCTACCCCCGATTCAGAATTAAAATGCAGATGCGTTGACACCACTGAGGACTAAGATGCCTCGTTTCCAGTATGTAAAGGGTCTCCGGTTCTCTATACTCATCATACGAAACACAGCAGCATTGAGCTGCTATTTTACGCTGGTATTCAGTGAGAGTGTGGTCCTTCCCCGGTCGATCCAACCTATTCGTGCTACAACCATAATGTAGTTGCGCATGGCTCTTCCACGTAAGAAGTAAGTCAAAAACTTGAAGAAACCAGTTTCATAGCCTGAAACTAAATATTTTGACACCAAACTGAAACGTGTTCTCTCATTCACAAGAAGGTTTGGTTTGAGATATCTTTATTTCTTATAAGAATTTACAACAATTCACTTACATGAGAAAGTTTAAATCATCATCATCATCATCATCATTACAGCCCTTCACAAGTCCACTGCTGAACATAGGCCTCCCCCAAAGAATGCCACAAAGCACGGTTCTGAGCCACCTGCATCCATCGACTTCCTGCATATCTTACCAGGTCGTCACTCCATCTAGTGGGGGGACGCCCTACACTTCGCCTGCCGGTACGAAGCTGCCACTCGAGAACCTTTCTTCCCCATCGGTTGTCGGTTCTTCGAGCTATATGGCCGGCCCATTGCCACTTCAGCTTACTAATCCGTTGGGCTATGTCGGTCACTCTAGTTCTACTGCGGATATCCTCATTTCTGAGTTTATCACGCAGAGAAACTCCGAGCATAGCCCTCTCCATAGCTCGCTGAGCGACCTTGAGCTTCCTCATCCGGCCGGCAGTGAAGGACCACGTCTCAGTTCCGTATGTCATCACTCCGCATGGCTCTTCCACGTAAGAAGTAAGTCAAAAACTTGAAGAAACCAGTTTCATAGCCTGAAACTAAATATTTTGACACCAAACTGAAACGTGTTCTCTCATTCACAAGAAGGTTTGGTTTGAGATATCTTTATTTCTTATAAGAATTTACAACAATTCACTTACATGAGAAAGTTTAAATACTTGCAAACAAATAATAATCTTATCCTAGGCGTACACTAATATATCGAAATCATTTCACTCAAACACGTTCAAATCGTAAGTATACATTTTAAATAATTTTTATTTCTAAGTATAAACAAAATACAATGTAGATTTACAGGATACTTGTTGTGTAAAAAAATATACACCAAATTTAATATTATCGCTAGGCGATGTCTAGGCTATTATCGTCTAGGAATTTCACTTCTGTGCTGTGCGAAATGTGATGATCCATCCATCGGAGACTATAGATCCATTATTTTTCGTAGGCGATTTTTACGACACCCATAAAATCATATGGAGTAACCACACATTACAAGGAATGAAGAAAGTAGTCTAAAATTGTTAATATAGTTATTGTGTCAATAGTTTAAAATTGTAATGTGAGCCACGGGTATGGTATTAGCATGTTCTTTGCAACAAATAAGTTATTCTTCTTTTTGGTCTCAATTAGAAATAAAAGAAAATCTGCGTCTTTAGCTGAAAGAATTAAAATAATTTTTTGTGTTCTACTTTGTAGTATAGTATAAAACAATATTTCCAAAAGAGTTGTATAAACGTTTCCTTTCAATCGGATGATTTTACCAGCCTATAGACTGTAAATATCTATAAACACTTAGATGGAAGTCCTCAAACGGAAAGATGTTAAAAGAAAAAGAAATTTAAAATAAGCTCTGACTTCGAACCAGACGAAGCAGAGTTAATGATGCTTGACGTCGTTTCAAAATTACAAAGGCAGTGAGTGTTATCTTAGGAAAATGTTGGAGCTTCTAAGATGTTTAAATGCAATTTAATTTCATTGAATGTAAAGACGATAAATGAACTTCTCATCAAGCATTAAAAATTAAAAAGAACTAGTAGATTAAATGAAACTAATTTTAAGGATTTTATCGCGCTTAGCATTCATGGTTACTGAGGTGTTAGACGTCCCGATGTCATAGTTAGCCCGGCTATCTTCAGTTTTTGAATACTAATTTTTGGTACGCAAAAGCAGTTTTTTGGTCCGATCTAGCAGAAAGCGCGTAGGTGATTAGTGATAGGATGTTCTAGTAGCGCCTAAAAATCAAAATTCCAACGTTTTGTCGTATGAAACCGTATCTCATAATCATATTGAACATATAAATGATATAAAAATCACATTGTCAGAAAAATAAAAGATTGCTGAACTTATTTATTTTTAAATCGATCCATTGCTATTTTTACATAAAAAAGCGTGTTAGTGGCATAAGGTGTTGATTTATCAAGTACGCACGGTGGCGTAAACACGATAACTTTCGAAAATATCAATTATTCAACTCAATCTATTTTTTATCTATCATGTGCTAAGCCATGGAATGTAAATGGCAGTTTAATTTTGTTTTGTTTATTTATAATTAATTTTTTTCGGCTGAGAAATTGCGAAATTTTCGATGTTTTGAACAGTCTTATATTAATTATTTTACTAGATACACTTTGCCTCACTCTCGGTCACAGAGTATTTTTTTTCTTCGGGCTCAGCCGCCGTCGTGAGTGGTCGTTTGTTTACAGCGGTTCGTGCTGAAAAATATCGATCGCTTTAGAAATACAAAATATTCCAAAAACCAAATTTGATACATACTTGACCAAGGTAAGATATTATCATTATTTTTATAATCACAGATTTTTATTACAATATTTTGTTTCGCTAAAAGTACGCAGGATTTATATAGAAATATACTTTGTGCTTTATGGAGACCTGAAAGTGTACTTCGATATCTGTACTGGAACTATTGGAATCGGCGAGTAGAACTAGGTGTGCCGAGATTGTGCTCGGTATGTTTGTTGTGTTCATTATGCATTTACACCGTCTCCCCCCCCCGTTAATGGTACTCATATCCTAAATATTTTTACAATTTTTGAAGTATATTATAAATTATAATATAGTTTGTTTGCAAAATGAGTATATTTAATTTATAATAGACTATATGACCTAAAGAGGCGCCGACGATGAGGTGCTAGGCTAGCCTAGGGCGCAGTCGAGATTTAATCCGCCTCTGCCTCCGAACTTGATAAAGTGGCTTGAAAGTGTGCCTCTAAGAGTAGAACTAGATGTGCCGAGTTTGGCCTCGTTTTGTTAGCTATGATGAGACCTTACCTCCGAGCTTGATAGAGTGACTTGATGGTGGACTTTGATAACTGTTACTGGAACTCCTCGAAGTGGAGAACTAGATGTGTCGAGTTTGGGCTCGTTTTGTTAGTTAAGAATAGACCTTGCCTCTGGACTTGACGAAGTGACTTGAAAGTGTATTTCGGTGACTGCTACTGGAACTCCAATTTACATTTTTTTCTAATTTTTTCACTATCATATGAGCATTATGAGTCGTGCATTTTTGGATCTTACAAACTTCTTTTTAATTGAAGTTCATAAAATTATCGGAAAATTGGAAGTATAGTAATAAGGTTATTAGTGAAAACTTATGCGTATTTAAACTACTTTAAAAGAATTAGGTATAATCACGTTATACATATATTTTTTAATGCGCAATTGGATTTAGCTAACTAGCAGAGAACAAAAGTATTGAGTATATTTAATAATATTTTTTATTAATAATAAAAAAACGTATTTTTGTGGTAGTCATAAAAACAATTATTAGCTCAAGAAAGGCACAAGTAAATGTTGCATTTTGAACAGAGCACCTTTGATCGTGATTTATAATCTTCCATCCGGCAGCTTCTTGGAACTTTTATTGTGTCAAATATCGGTAGATGATCATACCCGTCATACCTTTTGTCAATCGACGGAGGAGGGGGAGGCTTGTAGCTACCAGCACCAAGCCTTTCGTCAGGGTTTTCATCATCGGCTTCTTCAGGTCTATTTCTGTCAGGCATCTGTTTGGTTCAGGTTGGCTATTGCAGTCTGTCTGCAATAGCCAACCTGAATCAAAGAAGATCTTTTATATTTTTGTTACTGGGACCTGCCAGCTCTGAATCAATTTTGTATTGACGTCAAGCGTTGTTAACCGACAAATCCAGTAAATGTATTAATACCTTCACGGTCCATTTCTTAGCGTTTTGGGATGTGCCATAATATTTTATGATCTGATCTAAAACATCCACATCGCCCATATTTTTATGATAGTTTAAAACATTTTTAGGCGCTTTTACAGGCACGTAACTTTTTTGTTTTTTCTCCCATCTAGGAACGTAAGAGAGATTATCACCACTAGTGCAGTCAGACGTCAGCAAAACAATATTATTGTCCTCCCATTTAACTAGTTACATCCCCAAAGACATACTGAAGGATGTCACCTCGTTTCATATCGCCTTTTTCAGCAAGTTTTAGTTTTTTTTTCCATCGGGAACAGGGTAAGCCATGATTGTCCCTGTTCCGTGCAAGTTCATTTGATGTAATTTTTCCAAGAGTGGAACCGTATTAAAATATCGATCAAAGTATATGCAACTACCGTGTGGGATGCTTTGCGCAAAATACACGATGACTCCGGGCCCTTCTATACTTCTATCAAAAATTATGCGGTTAGTAAATCTTAAAATTGACTATGAGGCCTTGGTATGTAGTAACTACATAGTTTTTCAATCCCAGCGGTCGCGGTTTGTTACGAACTAATACACGAATGCGACATTTTCTCGTAAAAGGAATTATTTGCTCGTCAATACTGTAGTAGCCTGGCGTCCTCTTAAATTTTTCGTAAGCTTTGTGAACGGCTTTTATTGTTTATATTATTTGATCACATACACATTTTTTGATCCCTGCTGCTGTTGTATTAAGCACATTGCCAGTTTTTGTCACATAATAAATATTAGTATAATTTGCAGCGTTTTCAAAAAACTGAGCGTCAAAAAATAAAGAAAAATACTCCAAACGTGTAAGAAGAGTAGTTGCTGGGCGAGGTAAATATCCAGACTGATCTTTATTTTCAAAGGGCATTTTTCGCCAGTTCCTGTGTCGCTGGTGCGTCTGTGTGGTTGGTGTTCGAGTACTAGGTGCAGAGGAATGGCTAAGTTGAACTGGTGCCCGACCGCGACTTGTAGTGGCAATAGGTGGTCGTCGATTTGTTAACGACGCCGACGCACTGCAACCTGAGGATGATAGCTGTACATCGATTGTGCGACGTTGGCTGATGAACGGTTGGTAAAACGTTGAAGCTTAGATGGTGGCTCACCCTCTGGCATCGAAAACTCTGGATTTTGTACAGGAACATCGGCTTCCGCGTAAGGTCTTACGGTGGACTCAATATCTGCGTCCATTTCATCCTCTGTGTTAGGCTGTTCTGCCGCGGCTACTCTGTTGAGAAGATCTTCGCCATCTGAATTTTCGAGCTCCCAGTTACAACCATCTCCAATGAGTTCATGAACCAATTTCGAAGTTAAAGGCCCTAAAAGAAACGAAAAATTTACATTACTTAGAATAATCAAAAAACAAACACCGTCCTGACATGCACGATCGTGTTTTATATGTTTGGGTACTTTCAGAACGCAACTTTATCAAATTTCGATTTAAAATAAAAAATAATTCTAAATTTTTAGGATACATTTAAAATAAATACAAATAAAACATATTAAAATCTATCAATATGCTGTTTAAATAAATACTTACTTTGCGTGCCTCTCGTCTTTAAGTACGCGTCCATACTTGTCACTTAACATGACACGACACCGACTAAGCACCAATGAATGACCTTATTTTCAAAATATCAAATTTAATGAAACGCACGATCGATCGACAGCGTTTTGGCGCGGTAAAATTGATTAGCTTCTTCACTAGAATTTTAAAGTTGAACGTACTATCGTATCATTCTGTGCTGAGAGGGTTAATGTTGTCATAAAAATAAAACTGTAATTCGGAATAAGGTTACTGAATATTAGTTATAGTTCAGGGTGACAGACCACATATTATGAGCTACAGACTAGTAGAATGAGTCCGCAGTCACACATGATTTTAACAGATCGTAGTATTCTCAAATAGTAATATAGATTCAAGAAAAATGTATTATCTCAAACGTGAACTTGAAAGAATAGGCGCTTAGCTACAAAAATGTGATAGAATATGGATAAAGAATATTTATTAAATAACGTTTTATGAAAAGTCTACACAGAACAACACAAATAATCATTTATTTTTAGACTTTCATGAAACCTCGAAGGCAGTATGTTTTGACAAGAATATTATAGATTTGAAAAACCATATTTATCATAATTTGTAGCTATTTTCGGCAAAACCTTCTCAGAAATAAGAGGAGGCCTAAGCCCAGCTGTGGGACTTATAAAGGCTGTAACTGACTTTTCAAATTTTGGCGAATCACCCAGAACTCTCGTGTTTCGAGTTTCGTAGCGTCAAGCAGTATACCAGATTTCCATTTTTTTAGAATATTTCAAGAAAGTGATTTGTTGATATACAGAAAGTAGTGAAAGGCGTGAGTAAGATGTGCTGGGAATACGATGTGTAGATCCTTGTGACGTGGGCGTACGAGTTTTTTTTTCATAAAGTAAAGTGACAAACGAACTTTCAGTCCACCATATGGCAAATAGCCCGTAGACACCTGCAACAACATGCACCAACTCCAGGGGAGAAAAGACGCCCGACCACCTGGTAAACAGCCCATTGGATCCACAGCCCGTATATGGGTTAAGTATTCCTACTATTAAAATGCTTCAAATTGAACACATTTTTTTATAGGATAAGGGTAACAAACGAGCACACAGTCCACCTGATGGTAAGTGGTTGCTGTGGCCCATAGACATCTACATCTGAAAATGCAGATGCGTTGTCACCCATGAGGACTAAGATGGTATGCCTCGTTGGGCCTCCGGTTCTCTACACTCACCATAAGAAACACAGCAGCGTTAAGCGACTATTTTACGCTGGTATTCTGTGAGAGCGTGGTCCTTCCCCGGTCGAGTCGACCCATTCGTGCTACAACCATAATATAGCTGCAGCATGGCTATACATACATAGCATACCACGTATAAAAGTGAAGTTAATGCATAGTTTACATGAGCTCAGTAACAAATGCTTAGCTCCTGACCCGTTAACTAACTTGCTTAGTGACAAGTGAGAAGTATCCGTTTATACGTTAGTGTTAGAGAACGGTATTACTCGTACTGGCAGGACCTTCGTTCGAAATGGAACCACCGCCGAAACCTTAATTGAGCAGTGTGCAGAAATTGAACTGAACTTATTTTAATATAAAGTTTTATGAACTCGGTTAAAGAAGGGTTTTTAATTAATAATAATGTGCAATCACTACTACCGAACTTAATAACAAATCTATTTTATTAGATCTCCTTATGTAAAGATCTGATTTAAGTTTTAATATATAATAGTGATTGAAGATGAAAGGGCACTGGAAGTGAATATAAAAGTAGTAAATCAGTCAACATGCGTTCTAGTTTGGGTACAGTCCGTCTCTGATTTCTGAGAAATTTCATTTTCCAACACCTTCTCAGAAATTTATTAATATGAAAAATCGTAAAAGGAATGATTTCTGAGAGATTTCATTTTCTAACACCTTGTCAGAAATTTATATTGAAAAGCGTAAAAGGAAATAAATATCTTAAGCAGTTTGATCGTTGGGCCAAACGAAGCCATATTTATCTAAACAGAGGCTTAAATATATTTATGAGACTGCTCCTGTGAACTGTGTTGAAAGTATTAGTGGATTCTCTTACGTCTCCACTATATGGCCATTATTCTCGATTTTTTAAGGGTGGGGAATTAAAAATAATTAAAAAAAATGAAATTAAAGGCGATATAATCTGTAAAATTAGTTCTATTTAAAAATTAAACTTACAACATAATTTGAAAGCTACCTACAATCGTAGGGCTGCGCAGGGCAAGGCCACAAGTATTACACAAAGGTAGAGGTGCTCATTCGTTCGGACCTACAAGAATCCGATGTATCAAAATCAGATATAGACTCGGATGTCCGAAACACAAAGCCAGTTACGGAACCTTAATATTAGAAATTGGAAAGTAGTAGTAGTGGTAGTAAATATTGGTAGTTATAATCACTATATTATTATTATCACTTAGCCACGGGTTCGTTCTTCATTATAAACAATATAATAGTGTAATATAGTTCAGTGCCGCACATATTACATGATTAATGACATACATAATGTTGAATAATGCGAGAAGTAGAGGTATATTATGACTATAAATTTATGTGTAGTAAATGTAGGTAGAGGTTTAAGGGTACTTATATAACATTTTCAGGATCAAAGGTCCTGCTGCTGAAATGGAAATTCTTGGTACAAATGAATAAGAAGAATGTATAATTTGCTAATCACGGGTCAGACTCATAATTTCAGGAGACTACTAGGCAGCTTCCACAATAAAGATAAGTTTACATGGAATGTTTTCAATAAAATTTCTTACAGTCAAAAACTATTCTTTTACTTTTGTTTCATTCTTTTCTTTAATTTTTCGCTAAATGCAAAATAAATCGTTTATTCATAACATGCTTTATTTCCATGGTCGTTTGAACGTGTAAATCGCCCATTTGAACCCTAATTAAGATAAATATTTAAGTAATATAAATAATTATTTATTAAAACTAGTATCGTGTCTAGTCGAGGATATTCGAATCGAAATTATCAACATAGGGTTGATAAATAACAATAATTTATCATGTCAACTCAGACTAAAGAATAAGCCTATTCCTTAATCTTTGTTTGGAATATACTTATTAATATATACATTTTTATTTTAGAGTACTCAATTTGATTTAAAGTAATTATTTGTTTCATGTTTTGCAATCGGTATATTACAAGCGTCGTATCATTACGTTTCTCTTACTTTTCTATGACATTCAAGTTGTCCGCGATCCTTGTCATTTGTAAACGATTTTGATGATTCTTTTTATTAAATGGGGTGGCGTCAGTGGTGGCCTTAAATAAATTTTAAGATATAAATCTTTTTTATAGGATAGGGTGACAAACGAGCACACAGCCCACATGATGGTAAGTGGTTGCTGTGACCCAGAGACATCTATCTCGAATTCAAATCGATTTGCGCCAAGCCGTTATTTATTCTGTGGTCAAGCTTGCGGTAGCAAGCCAATTGCGAGCCGATACGCGCCGAACTCGCGACAGCGTGCCGAACAAAGATTTAAATAGATAATAGTAAACTTAAATAAATAATAAAACTATATAAATCTTTGGTGCCGAATCGCGCTGAACACACACCAGAGAGCCGAATCGCACCGAATCAACGAGCCCTTGGGCACTTAGAAAATACACGTGTAGGGCAAGCACCCTTATGTTAAATAATACAGGCATTCCTGTCTCGAGATGCTCCGTAGATAAGTCTATCACGATCTAAAGATATCTTACTACTCTCCTTGCCGCGGCACCATGTGTTGTGCCGATGATAGCAAGTTGTGTTGTCGCAACCACGGTAGCGAGTAGTGTCACTGCAGCTGCGCTGTACACCATACTGGCGATCAGTCGCAATCGACATCGTTATGCTACGGCATCAGCTCCACACGTTCAAAAAAGCTTTAGCAAGCCTAAGTAAGCTGTAACTTAACAACATATTAAAACAGAGATGTAAGGCCACCGTAATAGCTTTCAACGGTAGTACCTAAATTAGATTAAAATACCTAAACAACATATTTAGTTAAAATAATTTTAGCTCTTGAAAATAATCCACCAAAATCATATAATTAAAAGTATAAACATTATTTAAATGTACGTCATTCTCACAAAACTGAGAATCTTAAGAACGCATAGAATCTGCAATTGAACACTGAATCTGAGGTGAATATCTCTTCATTAAATGCGAAATAATAACTAAGCGGAAATAATGTCTGCATTAGACTTGAAAGTTATCTCATAACTAAAATAAAAGAGACCATTGGGAGTTATTTGTTCTAAGTTTATTCAAATTAAAAGAGTTGTATTGAAAATTTTGTTAAATTTACGTAAATCATTAAAACAAATATTATTTGAGATATTTTTAAAACCACTCCAAAGACATTTAAATTGAACCTTTGAATCTCTTTGTATCACTCGAACAAAGATTCAACTCTACTTCATTACTTTCAATTAACAAATCCTTGATAAAAAGAAATGGAAAATTCGATCTTTTACAATATTTGCGTCTGTACTTCATGAGTAGTCTAGTACTACCATAATATGTCTAATAAATATTACACATATGGGACTATCTGTATACGTTACGAATTTAATAATTCGCTTATAATCTCGAATGTGACAATATTACATTATTACATGGTATATTGGTAGAAGTTTTGATAGTTTGTAGTTTGTATTAAATATGCCTACAGTTAAATCTAAAAGTCTTTATTTTACTGTACTCAGGTTACTTGAAAGCTGCTTAAAATAACTAAATCTATAAATTAAAAATACAAAAAATTACCTGACAATAACTTTACATACCAAATTGTAACACCAAGTACTGGGAACTCTTATTCTGAAGACTATTTTATTCCTTCATTACTACAATTATAAAATAATTTAAAATTAAAAATTTTGTACAGCTGTCTTCAATATAAGTTATTAAGAATAACTCAAAAACTATTGGTCTGACCTTGATCAAATTCATATTGGATCACACGAGAAGTACCAGCTTTAAAATAAAAAAAGAATCATCGATATCGGTTCACCAGTAAAAAGTTATGAGGTAACACACATAAAAAAAACATACAGTCGAATTGAGTACCGTCTCTTTTTTTTACTTTTTACCCAAATTTGTTGGACTGACGAAAGCATGTTCACCAAAAACGGCATGTGGAACCAGCACAATCTGCACCATTGGGCACCCAAAAACCAAAATCCGCGCGTTTGGCGGAAGTCAGTCCATCAGTACAGGTTTTCGGTAAATGTTTGGGCAGCTATTCGCGGTGACAACATTATCGGACCTGCATTCATTGATGGGGCTTTGAACGGAGAAAGGTTTGTTAATTTACTAAATGATACGGTGTCAGAATACACAAACAACCTAAACGTCCATCGGTAACAACGAATGTGGTGCCAATTAGATGGCACGCCAGCAGACTCTGTACAACAGAATTTTATAAGGGTGGAGAGAGAATCGATCGCGGTGTCGATTTTTTCGGTACTGTCGAAGTCTGACGAGACGGAGACGGGGGAGTCTTGTGAGTCCATAGCTTTGGCTAGGGACTTCTTGAAGCCCTTCCAGTTGGTGAAGGTTTTCGTGGAGGGGGTTGAGGGAGGTGGCTGATGGCCAAGAATGAGGAAGACCAGGGGGTGGTCGTATCCTAGATCGTCAAGAATCTCGATTGCCCTGTGGTAGAGGGAAACTTCTTTAACTAGCGCAAAGTCTAGCACGTCAGGAGCGTGGTCAGTGTTGTCGGGATAGTGAGTGACACCGAAGGGACTGTGGATGGTAAGGTCAAGAGACTGCGTGATATCAAGCAGTTTCTTGCCACTCTGAGAAGTAGAAAGGCAGGCACATTCAGTATGCTTGGAGTTAAAATCTCCAAATATAATGACTGAGTTGCCTAATGAAAGGATAGCCTCAAAATCTTTTTTGAGGAGGAGGGTTCCACTAGGGATGTAGCAGGAGGCTATGATGATGGACTGATGTCTGGAAGGCTAGCCTGCATACCGTGGCTTCCATGTTGGTAAGCTGCGGAGTAGGGATGTGGGAGCAATGAAGTGTCTTCTTGTAGTAAATGGCAGTACCGCCGCCTTTGCAGTCAGGCCTGTCGTTACGAAGAAAGGCATATTTTTGAATGGAAAGGCCTTTGATGTCCTTAGTTTTGAGATTGGTTTCCTGGAGGAGGAGGAGGTTGACTTCACGATCTTGAAGAACGAGCTTAAACACGGGGAGGTTATTTCGCACCCCGCGAATATTAAAGGACACAAGCGACAAACCTTTAGGCTTAATACGACCGTGAGAATTGGGAAAGCAGAGTGCTCTGCCATTGTTAAGTTAAATTAAAATAATTTAACTAACAACGAGCACAAAAAGTTGTGGTGCTCAGCAAGAGCAAGGAGACGGTCCTGAGGGGACTGAGCAGCACGCAGTTTACGCGATAATATGGCAATCTCGCCAATGTCGATGATCCGAATAGCAGCATACACCGTATTCAGGTCATCAACCATAGAGTTGTTGGATGTGCCTGTTGTGGGTCGGAGGATGTCCGCGGAGGGTCGGTGTTTTTGGGGCCCCAGGGGAAAACTAGAGGCTGTGAAGGCTGGGAGAAGCCTGGACGCGGCCGAAAAGGGCCCTGAGGGGGCCTAGGGGGACCCTGAGTCGGCCGAGAGGGGCTCTGAAGGGGCTGGGAAAGGTCTTGACGGGGCATTCTTGATAGGAGAACCGGGAATGATCTTTCATTGACCGGCGGTGGAGCTTTTTTGCTGGGACGAGGGTGAGAAGCGTGAGGGCAGCCTCTGTAGTTGGCCGGGTGGCCAGACTGCTGACACAGGTCGCACGAGGGTGGCGATTCGGCGTTTTGTGGCCGAGGACACTTTTTCGAGCTGTGCGGGTCTAGGCATTTAACGCACCTGGGGGGAGGGCAGAGCAGTTGGCTGCCGCATGTCCATAGAGTTGGCAGCGGTGACACTGTGCCGGGTGTCCGCGCCTATGTGGTAAACCCTCACTCTCGACAGGCCGCACACGGTGCGTACTTGTCGGAAGATGGCTGTTGCCTCCGGCATGTTTGTCAGAATGACAAGAGCAAGCGGGAACCTCTTGCCCTTGCCGCTGTGCATCTTGTGCACAGCCTCAACAGGGAATCCTTGGGAGTTAAGGTCCTCAAGGATGTCGTCATTCGAGAGTTCGAAAGGAACTCCGCGGATAACGGCTCTAACCTTACGCTCTTCCGGAAGAGCGTATGTGTGATAGGACACACGTTCGGCTGTGAAGAGCCTGGTGAGGTGACGAAAGTTGTCGATGGTTTGGGATATGATTTTAATGGCTTCACAGAGGTTGGTAGCCTGATCGTACTTTATACCTGCGTCGCAGCAGGTTTCGGAGAGGCGGGTGAATTGAGCCTTGTCTCTGATAAAGACAGGAGGCGGGACCCGTTTTTTAGCGAGGGTGGGGGCGCAGCAAGATGCTGGCTTTGAAATTGGGGGATCTCGAACGATATTAGGGGGACCGAGGCAGCGGCGGGGGCTGCGGGGTTGGAGACGGAAGCGGGAGCAGCGGGGGTTGAGGCAGCGGCGGAGGCTGCGGGGGTTGAGGCAGCGGTGGGGGCTGCAGAGGTGAGGGTGGTGGCATCAGGGGCTACCGAGCCGGGGGGGGGGGTGCGATTTTTCGCAGCGCGTGTACGGCCGCGCCTTGACTTCACTTTCGTGAAGGAAGTGTCTCCAGTCATTGTTCCGTCGGAGTCTGTCGACTCCGTGGAACCATTGCTGGACGTATTTTCGGTGGTGGTGGCGGACCTCTTCCGGGAGGTCGATTTCATGGACCCGGAGTCAGAGCATGAGCACTCCATAACGAGGGACGCGAGCGAATCGGTCTGCAGGGCAGCCGTAGGGGCCGCCGAGCAGGAGGCAACGTGGGCCGGGGGGGGGGGACATGTCTGAGGTGCAAGGGAGGCTTGGAGTGCGGCGAGAGCTTTATGTCTGGACCAAGATATTGGTTCAGGGCAGCGACAATTGACCTAATCAGGTTCAGTGTAGACATGTGTTGGGGGGGGGGGCATGTTCTATTCTAGACAGTAAGGGGTGGGGATCCCTGTTCTTAAAAAAATAGGGGCTTGTTCTGTAAAGAACAAGAGACGTTCCCAGAAACAGTAATACAAATACAACAAAATAAAGAAATAATAATAACAGTTAACAAAAACAGAAAAATAACAGAAAATTAACAAAACAAAAACACTAAGCGGTCAAACCTCCCTGCCGGGAGGCAGGGAGGTAAGAAAGGTAAGTGAAGGCAAGCAAACTCACCGAGGCGACTGCGCTGCACAGCGTGAGCAGGAGAGCGGAGGCGCGAGAGCGAGAGGACTCTCAACGTACGGGGACGAGAGTGCGGTCAACTTACACGACCTCTCGAGAGCGGCGGCGCAAGCGGAATGTGATGAGTCTGAATCATCATCTTGTAAGTTTTTAATGATTTCGTCTATCAAACATCAATTCATGATTCCAGTATTCTTGTTCAATTTTTTGGACATGGTCATCACAATTCTGCCATTTTGAAACAGAGAATTCAGAAAATAACCTTGTGAGTATAGTAAATTTTTCGGCTAATGGTGCATTAATGTGATTCCTAGTCAGGTTATTTTTAATATCTGCCTTCACGAGTTCAATCGGGCTTAGATCCGGATGCTACGGAGGTAGCTTTGGAACACTATGACCTGCAGCTTTCAGAAGTACATCGATAGTGTTTGTTTTTCTGTTTGCGTCATATTAATCAATCTCAAAAGTTCGGCTTTAAACATGGTGGGAGCATATGGCACGTCATGATTCTGCAACCAGTTTTGCATATGTACTTTAAAACTTGATATAGTTGGTTTCTTTTCTATTTGCACACAATGATAGGCTGCATTATCCATAATATAAATATACATCCATAACATAAAAGACAACTAAGGTTGGTGGAAGTTTAGAAATCAATTTTTGATCTGCCCAATTATAAAAATTAGTAGAGTTCATATCTCCATGATAATCCCCCGTTTTTCAATCCGATTTAAAAATCTTCAACGCGTCGTTGACCAATCCATTTCGATTACCAGCGTGCACTATTATTAAGCGACTTCCTTTGCCTATGTCAGTATAAATTCCAGGCTCCAATTCAGATTGCCAACATTTTACAATATTGTGACATTGGTTGACGTAGGTTTCGTCTAAAAAATAAATATTTTGGTTGTCTGATCTGTACTTTCTAATAGCCCTCATAATTTAACTCGCCATTCCACAATATTTGCTCTCTCTATTAAAATTGATCGCTTAGATTTACATTTTTTGAATGAATATACAATTTTGTGCAAGTCTTCTCAAATAGGTTAAGTAGCAATGTAAAATGTTATCTTATTTTAGTTCAGCATTGAGTTTTCGAATACTTGGAATTTTCTTGTCAATAGTATAAAATTGGTTTATTTTTCGCCTTATCACTCCTTAGTCAAAATCATCAATTTGTATTTTCTTTTTAATTTTTTTGCTCTGTGCGGAGATGTAAATTTGACATCTCCAGTATTTTGAAATGAATGTTTAATTTCGGAAATCACTCTCCTTACACTACGTTCCGATATTCCTGTAGCTTCGGCTACAAATTTATTTCTATTTGCAGCAATTTTATATTCATAATTGTCAGTATCTGCTTTACGTTTTTGAAAAAAATAAATGCACTTTAAAAATCACTCCTTTAACTTGGCGATTCATCGGCGGACTCATTTTACTATTTCAATCTCATGTACGTTTTATGTAGACTAGCCGGAATCAATACCACGTGTTACCGTAACAAAGGTCGACGGCGTACTGAGTAATAACATCAAGAGCTCCGCTCTCCCGTCCAGCCGCTCACACAACCATGGCGCGGCCAACTATTGCGCGCGGAATATAAGCACCTCCGCTGTAGGTACTCTCCGGCGCCGCTTGGTTTCTTTGATAGTAAACCGTCAAAAATCGGACCGATTACGAGTAGGTACAAGACGCGTTGCGCGGTTGCCAGCGCGCGAAGCGACGCGTTGCCGCTCCAAGTTAACATAAGCCAGCTAGGTAAGTAATTTAATGAATGATTTTTTGCAACGGTGATCCCAATTTTAGTTGCTTTTTCATTATTAAGTTTGTTTGAAATTTTTTTTTCAGTTTACGAGTTATTTTAACCCATGTATGGGCAGGGCAACCTTTGACATGTTGAGGGCCAAACTTTAGCGTGCAAATACGTTCGCGGGCCGCGTTTGAAAGTACTTAGTGCATTTTAAAGTAGTGATAATATTTTTTGCGATAGATATTAGACATGAAATAATATGACAATGTTATTATAGTACAATTTATTAAAATAACAAAATAAAATTTAATAAAATGGTACATTATAATTAAATCGTTAAATTTGCAATTGTTACAGACTACGAAAGTTAAATACACCGAAATCACAATTGAGCTTGAATTTGGGAAACTAATCCATCGATATTTGGATTAATTCCACTGATACAAAGACGTAAAGAATTTTCCAAATTATTCTCAGTCAGTCTTGTACGATGTGTTGATTTATTAACTTTCATCAATGAAAAGAACTGTTCGCATTTATAAGTACTGCCAAACGCACAAATCACAAGAAGATTGATTTGTGCGTTTGGCAGTACTTTTTTTTACAAATTTTCTAAACTGCGGTATATTGTCTTTTTTCTTGATAGTAGAAATCGCACAACTCTACGTCTTCAAATTTGGATTTTAGGAGTGAGTTTTCTTGAATCTCGATCAACTCCATTTGTAAGTGTATTGGAGCATTTTGTACATTATATTTTGTAGGAGTAGCAAATAAACTGAAACAGTCTTCCATGTTTTTGAAGTCGCTAAATCTGTTCGAAAATTGTTCCGACGGTAAGTTGAGTTCTTCAGCATATTGAGCATAAGCAATATTTTCATACGCAGAGAGCGTGTTGAAATGGTAACTCTTACCAGACAGCATCTGTGACTCCCCCAGCGCGTTTGATCGTATTTTGATCTGAAACGCTTTCAAATGGCTGTACAAATCATTTACTAACTGTCCTTGTTTTTGAAGTTTCAAATTTAAATCATTCAAATAGCCTGTAAAATCGACCAGAAAGGCCAAGTCACACATCCATTTTGGGTTACTTAATTCAGATAGTGGTTTATCTTTTATTTTCATAAAGTCTGCTATCTCATTTGTAAGCTCGTAAAACCGTTTCAACATTTTTCTTTTGCTCAGCCATCTTTACAATAATATGTTGCGTCGTTATATTCAGCTGATAGTTCATCCAAAAACGCCTTGAACTGACGATGGTTAAGATCGAATGAAGTTGATGGTTTTTACTACCACAATCATAACATTCTGGATTCTAATGAAACATAATTTTGTTGGTGGATAATGCAATGAAAGACTATCAAATCATCTTTTTGTACATTTAATTCTGTTGCTTTTTCATTCAAAATTCCAATGAAACCTTTACGTAAGCCGATCATAGAAGGTGCACAATCAGTGCATACTCCAATTAATTTTGACCATGGCAAGCCAAAACTTGTGAATACCTTTTGAACTTCAATAAAAATATCCTCTCCTGTAGTGGTTCCTTTTAGCGGCTGTAAAGCAAGCAATTCCTCAGTAACAGTGAACTTCTTATCAACACCTCGAATAAATATAGCCAGCTGAGCTGTGTCGGACAAATCGGTCTAATGCTATGGAAAATGATTCAAAACCAGCCATACGGTCAGTCAATGTTGTTTTTAAATCATTAGCCATCATTTCTATACGTCGAACAACAGTTCATCTTGACAAACTAATTTTTTCAAATTCATTTTTCTTTTCAGGACACAAAATACCGCAAACTTCTAACATAACACACTCCTTGATAAATTCTCCTTTGGGAAATGGTTTTAATGCCTTTGCCAATTTTGAGCTAAGTATAAAACATTATCAAGTTGTGTTCCTTGTTTATGAAACATTTGTTGCTGTTTTTCCAAATTTGCGGTAAGCTTCTGGATTTTTTCTGTTCTTAATTGTTCTGTCAGTGAGCGCAGCGTAGCATTCTTAGTTGAGTAATGCCTCTTTATATTGAATTCTTTCATTAATGAAATGGGTTCATTACACAGCAAACAAGTAGGCTTTCCATTGTGCAAGATAAAAAGAATTATTCAGTCCATTTTTCTTGAAACTGGCGACCCTTTGTTTTGCTTGCCTTAAGCGAAAGCGCAAGGTATGTTCTACTATCACCTAAAAATTAAGATTCCAAAGTTTTAACGAATAAAATCGTATCTAGCAATCATATTATACATATAAATGATATAAAAAGCACATTGTTAGAAAGATAAATTATTATTGAACTTATTAATATTTCTTTTAAATCGATTAATTGCTATTTTTAAATAAAAAAGGGGTTTTAGTGGCTTATGGTGTGGATTTATCATGTCCCTGTGGCTTGTAAACACGATAACTTTTGAAAATATCAACTGTTTAACTAAATCTATTTTTTCATCTCTTCATCTATCATGTGGGAAGCCACTGAATGTAAATGGCAGTGTAATTTTGTTTCGTTTAGCTATAATTAATTTTTTTCGGCTCCAAAATGGCGAAATTTTCGTTGATTTGGTAAGGCTACGTACGTAAATTATTTCTGTAAATGGGGAGCTACAGCCACAGAGTAGTTTACTCACACTCAGTTCGGCGTCAATCGCCGTCGTGAGTGGACATTGTTTCGGTTGTTTGCAGCGGCTCAAAAAGATCACTGTACAAATACACAATATTCGAATAACCAAATTTCTTAAATATTTCATTATAATAATAAGAGATTTTTTTATTACAATATTTTAAAAGCACAGAATAAATAAAAACAGTACGTACTAAAAGAAAGTAGTATCAATTTTTTTGTCATGGGTTGACATTTTCATGGTTTTCGAGGGTGTTGAAACCGATAGGGTTATCGAAATGTAAATCCAAGATGGCGGCCGCAATAGGTATCAATTTTTTCATCATGGGTGTCATTTTCTTGGTTTTCGAGGGTGCTGAAGCCGATAGTGCAGTCGGAATGTAAATCCAAGATGGCGGCTGCAATAGGTATAAATTTTTTCATCATGGGTGTCATTTTCATGGGTTTCGAGGGTGTTGAAGCCGATAGTGCTGTCGAAATGTAAATCCAAGATGGCGGCTGCAATAGATATCAATTTTTTCATCATGGGTGTCATTTTCATGGTTTCCGAGGGTGTTGAAGCCGATAGTGCTGTCGAAATGTAAATCCAAGATGGCGGCTGCAATAGATGTCAATTTTTTCATCATGGGTGTCATTTTCATGGTTTTATATAGAGTTGAAGTCGATAGGGTTGTCGAAATATAAATCCAAGATGGCAGCTGCAATATATATAAATTTTTTCATCATGGGTGTCATTTTCATGGTTTTCGAGAGAGTTGAAGACGATAGGGTTGTCGAAAAGTAAATCCAAGATAGCGGCTGCAATAGATATCAATTTTTTCATCATAGGTGCCATTTTCATGGTTTTCGATAGAGTTGAAGTCGATAGGGTTGTCGAAATGTAAATCCAAGATGGCGGCTGCAATAGATGTCAATTTTTTCATCATGGGTGTCATTTTCATGGTTTTCGATAGAGTTGAAGTCGATAGGGTTGTGGAAATGTAAATCCAAGATGGCGGCTGCAATAGGTATAAATTTTTTCATCATGGGTGTCATTTTCATGGGTTTCGAGGGTGTTGAAGCCGATAGTGCTGTCGAAATGTAAATCCAAGATGGCGGCTGCAATAGATATAAATTTTTTATCATGGGTATCATTTTCATGGTTTCCGAGGGTGTTGAAGCCGATAGTGCTGTCGAAATGTAAATCCAAAATGGCGGCTGCAATAGATGTCAATTTTTTCATCATGGGTGTCATTTTCATGGTTTTATATAGAGTTGAAGTCGATAGGGTTGTCGAAATATAAATCCAAGATGGCAGCTGCAATATATATATATAATTTTTTTCATCATGGGTGTAATTTTCATGGTTTTCGAGAGAGTTGAAGACGATAGGGTTGTCGAAAAGTAAATCCAAGATAGCGGCTGCAATAGATATCAATTTTTTCATCATAGGTGTCATTTTCATGGTTTTCGATAGAGTTGAAGTCGATAGGGTTGTCGAAATGTAAATCCAAGATGGCGGCTGCAATAGATGTAAATTTTTTCATCATGGGTGTCATTTTCATGGTTTTCGATAGAGTTGAAGTCGATAGGGTTGTCGAAATGTAAATCCAAGATGGCGGTTGCAATAGGTATAAATTTTTTCATCATGGGTGTTATTTTCATGGTTTTCGAGAGAGTTGAAGACGATAGGGTTGTCGAAAAGTAAATCCAAGATAGCGGCTGCAATAGATATCATTTTTTTCATCATGGGTGTCATTTTCATGGTTTTCGATAGAGTTGAAGTCGATAGGGTTGTCGAAATATAAATCCAAGATGGCAGCTGCAATAGGTATAAATTTTTTCATCATGGGTGTCATTTTCATGGTTTTCGATAGAGTTGAAGTCGATAGGGTTGTCGAAATATAAATCCAAGATGGCAGCTGCAATATATATCAATTTTTTCATCATGGGTGTCATTCTCATGGTTTTCGCGGGTGTTGAAGCCGATAGTGCTGTCGAAATGTAAATCCAAGGTGGTGGCTGCAATAGGTATTAATTTTTTTATCATGGGTTTCATTTTCATGGGTTTCGAGGGTGTTGAAGCCGATAGTGCTGTCGAAATGTATTTAAACTACTTTAAAAAATTCCGTATAATCATGTTATGCGTAATTTTTTTAATGCGCTTAAGGCATACCCAATTGGATTTACCAATATATTTTTTCTATTTTTGTTTACTTTTCGTTCAATAAACTTAATAACAAACTATAGTTAGTAACCACTCAAGATGAACACAAAGTCACAAAGCAAGTTGACTGCTCGAGCAGTTCGCTAGGATATCGCTTGTCCAAGTTATCACCTCGGTAGCTCAGATATAACTGAACTAACTTTCGGGCCATCCACCCGCTTATATAGGCAAAATGAAGGAATAATCTGGAATAAACTAGTTTAGAATAATTGAGAAACAATAAATCTTTTGATGTGTCGCTCGTGAGGCGACAAACCTCAAAAAATTTGATCGAGCAAGCCAAGTGGCGGCGGTTATCAAACTGTGAGGTAGCAAACATCAAATCCTTTGATGATTTGATGCTTGCCGCCTCACTGTCACTCCCGTGAGTATAAGTAACTAATGTAATATTTTTTAAATTGGGTTTTTTCAAAATGTCTCGCAGGCCGGATCATATCTTACAGCGGGCCGGTTGTTGGCCATATATGTTTTAACCTTTCAAAATTAAAATGATTAATGGGCACTAGCTCTACCTGTGTTTAAATTAAAGTCACCATTGTGGCGGCCACGTTGTATATATATATATATATATATATGTATATAGTGAAAAGTATAGTAGATATCAAAGATATGAAACTTAAATAGAAGACAGAGATAAATAATTTATTTATTTACTCTTTTTTGTACACCAAAAAAACAAAACAAAACGAATACAATTAAATCTAAAGTAGAAAATAATGTTCTTTTACACGTTTTTTGAACAATGTTATTGTTATCATTTCTGGAATGGGGGGAGGAAGTGCATTCCAGAGTCTTACTGCATGTACAGAGAATACACGGGAATACGAATGAGCTTTAAAGAATTAAAAAGAAGAAGAAAAATTTTAAGAGAGTTTTAAGGTGAGATCTACAAACTACATCTGGGTACTTAACCCTTATGTGAGTGACGAGGTACCCGGGTGCCTTTGGCATTTTGAAATTCTAAAAAAGTACGCCCTATTACGCCCTATATGTAGCTGTGACTTCCTGAGAGCTCTTAACTATTTATAAATTACATATTTTTTAATGTTTTTTTTTAATGTTTTGACCAAATCTACTATTAACAATGTTTTGTGGAAACCAAAACATATTTTGAACTCACAATCGAGTAACGAGGTACTCGGGTACCTCTTTGTGTTTTGTGTGAATATGAGGAAAGTATTTTTAATTTCGTACAAAAACTAAATAATAAACATTTGTCGAAGTACTTTATTTCTATAAAAATTACAAATTCTTTGTTCATACAGTATTAATTACAGCTCTCGAAGCAGATGTTACATGTTGGACGAGTTACTGCATGTTCATCACAAACTGGTTTTCTGCAGTTAGTGCAAGCTTTACGAGTTTTTCTTTGCTTGCGTTTGAGTTCTCTGCATAGGTAACAACTTCCGACGACTGCAACACGCCCCGTAGAATCTCGTCTAGTTTGACTTATAGAAGTTGCAGATCCAAAAGAAATTGACGGCCTAAGTTCTCGGCTAAGCACGTCCTGCATTGCAGATCTCACATGTAATTTCGATGTCACAATGCAATTTTTTGATTTCCCTTCTATATTTTTACCACACAGTTGTAGACTAAATGATTTCAAAAACTTTCTACGTCTGTCACTTGAGACCAATTATGGGTTATGTTCCATGTAAATAATATATGCTGCCAAAGCTGCAATGTCAATGATATTGTAAAAAAGTGCTAAAGGCCACGGATTTGTTCTGCGTTTTACGGTATATTCTGCTAACAGCTTATCCATGTTGTCCACTCCACTTTTGGTTTTATCATAATATAAAATTATTTCTGGCTTGGCAGTTTCCTTATTACTTTCAATAATTGGTGACATGTGCATTGATGACAACATTATTACTGCTATATTCTTTTTAGGTACGTAAGAGCACACAGTTGCTTCTTTGCTAAATGCGAAATTAGAAGAATAAACAGCCCTCTCCTTGTGTGCTTGCATATTTGCAGGAAGAAACCGTTTATTTTTTCTTACCGTTCCAACTAGTGTCATATTCCACGAATTCAAGGAGTGAGCCACTTGAAGCGACCTAAAAAAATTATCCGTAGTTACATTCAGCCCTGAATTTTATATTCAGCCACGAGATCTAATACAGTGCATTCTCCTACATTTGTTTGACGTATGCAAACACTTGACTTTCCTGTATATATTTGTCCATTTAGGGGGTAGGAATTATTTGCATCACAAGCCCAGAATATTTTTATGCCATACTTTTCAGGTTTTGATGGCATGTATTGAGTAAAGCGAGTCTGCCCACGATATCCTTATAGCTGTTCGTCAACGGTAATACATTCACGAGGCTTGTAGTTTTTATTCAAATTGGAAATGAACATAGTCCAAATATCTCGTATAGCAGCGGCTTTATCAGCTAACAAACTTTCAGGGCGCGTTACATCATTATCAAACCTTATGAAGCGTAGCAGCATTTTGAATCTATCATGGGACATCGCAGCCCGAAATAATGGTAGGTGACTGGATTTCCACAGTTCAGTCAAATGCTCTTTATTAGATCTATGCAGCCCACTAAAAATTAGAATACCAAAAAATGCATCCAATTCTTGTTCTGTGAACGGTTTGAATATTTTTTGTTTCGGTCGCTTGCTAATATCAGGGTAATTTTCCATCAGTTTATTATTGTATGCTTCAGTAATTTTTGTCCCTTTCCGATTAGTTTCCCTCAAGATTATGTCACACATTTCATTGGACAATATATTTTTGAATATTTCCATTTGATTGTAAAGTTTGCTGAACGATGCAGCCCCGCCCCGTTGACGAATAATATTTCTGCTACTAGTTTGTATTCTGGTAAGTGGTTCAGACTGCCACCGCATTCCATCTTTTGCTATAAGAATATTTTCAAGCGATTCCCCTTCAAAACTCGCATCGGAATCATAAGAATCAATCTCATTTTCGACTTCAGCTTCTGGCTCAACATCCGAAATTTGAAATCTACCCTCTTCAACTAAAGGAATATAATCATGTTTATTATCAGAAGCAACAAACTCACCTTCTTCACTAGAAGATTCTGCTAATATCTCTAGTAATTCTGTTGAATTATATCTTCGAACACGTGATCTTTGTTGAGAAGTACTTGCTCCAATATTCATAATGAAATAATTATAAACTCACAAAATACAAATATGCTCGTACAATAGAAACAAACGTATATAGTCAAATGTCAAGCACGATGCACTGAATTGATTCAGTGTTTCTTGCGCGCCGATAACCATGTACCGCACTCCATCTCTCCTCCGCTTTTATCGCCACAGGTTGTCAACAGTTTAGCTTAGCTAAAGTAATAATATTCAAAGTATGTGTAACACAAAAGTAGATCTTGATTGTTTACATTACGTATACACTGTATGAAGGTACCCGGGTACCTCGTCACTCTGTTAAAGGTGTTTTATTTGTCACTCACATAAGGGTTAAAAAGGTAAATTGATTACGGAGGTATGAAGGGAAATTTGGACTGTGTAAGATGTTAAAAAGAAGACAAAGAGTACGAGTGTTCCTGCGAAATTCGATCGGGAGCCACTTGAGCTGCTTTCTGTATTTAGAGTCGTGTATATACGTAGTACGTACGGGGTAGAGGCGAACTACATCTATATCAATAGTGTGAATAGGTCGGCTAGACCGGAGAAGCTAATAGCTAATAGCTAAAATGTTGTCTTAATAAATGCTTAGCGTTGTTTTGCTATTTTTAGCTAGAGGGTGCCACACGTGAGCTAGCTCAAAGTTTTTGTATATAAATGTTTCCAATGTCCGCTCTATAGTATACCTATATATTTAAATCTCTTTGCGTTGGAACCTCTGGGTTCCTAAGTGTTTAGCACAGATTTTCTTCGTATGTTTTATGTTTATGCCTTGATCTTTTTTAAGGATTTCAAGTTTTAACAACATGGACGAAATTTTTACAATGATTGGGGTGTTATTTTTGATTTCTTGGTCCCGCTGGGTTTCTTGCTGGTTCTTCCCAGGACAGAGGTATTTTCCGAACCAGTGGTAAATAAAATAATGACTTTCAATAAGTATTATGTAATAATCCATATTGAATAAAAATCATTCTATTCTATTCTATTCTATTTGCTCCAATAACGGCCAACCGTTATTAAAGTAACATATTGTTCAAAGTTACAAAGTTTAAAGTTACAATCTATCGACTTTGACAAGCTTGTGACATGTTAATTAAATCTTCTTTATTTTATTTGGGTTCTCTTGGCAGGTACTTAATTCCAATATTTGCATAACGATATCCTCGATGCATTTCCTTAAGTTTATCTTCCGAAATCATGATGTATTCTTTGCCGTTCTTGGCATGCCCTGCTAACTGTTCTGTTCTCTTTTTAAAATCTTTATTTTGTTGCGTGAAAAGATAAAGTACTTTATATATTATACAATTTGTTTGCTTTATTTCTACGAGTGTTGGTGTAATCTTTTTAAGAAGTACCTGTTTTAGAATCATAGAATGGATCATATTTTTATTTCTTCTTGAAAAGCATAAAATTTCGTAGACGTCATCATGTTATTATCCCATTTACTTTAAAGGAGGTATTATTTAAGAACTTAAGTAGGCTTATAAATATGTATAAGTGTTCGCGAATATTCCCTATTCCCTTAGTTTTAGTATCTATGTCACAATAATAGGATATATGTTTAATGATCCAGAGAACATTAAACGTACGATTTTTAAGGACTCATTAACATTTAATGAGCTGGCAGTAACGCAGCTATTATTGCCGCAGTATACTATTGTAGTCTTTAGCTATTATTACGAACAGTCAGTCAGTAGTTATACTCTCTTTGTGTTAGCGTTTTAACCTTGATTTGATTCTCATCTCATAGAGCAAACAAGGTTATTATCAATATTTACAAATAATTCAATATCAATATTTATAAAGAAATTTCAACTAATTATACATAATTAGTTGAAATTTCATTATATTTCGGAGTAAGAAATTGAAATTTAGTTTCTATATGATATTCCTCAAAGATAACATTTTAATGCAACTATGGAAAAATGCCCCCTATAAAGCAATTTATGGAGGAGGCTTAAGTTTAGCAGTTGGTTTTTATAGGCTGTGATAGATGGAATAGAATGTAAATATGCACTAGTTGAAGTTTTAATGATTGGGTAATCCTGTTGTGTAGTTCAGCTCACCAAAAGTGTGCAACAGAATAAGATTGCGTATTAAAAATTGTGTTATTACTTTAACGGTGTATGACCGTGGGGAGTAATAAGGTATTTTGCATAAGGTATAAAAACAATAAAAAATATGTAATTGTGATAGGTTTGCAAAAAGTAAACGAGAAATGTTGAGTTCAATTCATAAAAATATCTTATAAATTTTATAATTCAATTTTAAAACTATATATTTTTTTTAATTTGTACCTCAAACGTCCATAAGTTAACCGCGGTTTTGGTGGGAACTTAACCAGCGGCGGAATGCTGCTTTAAAGTGGATTTTTATATGTAAAAGTGGTGCAATTTTGTGTATTAAATGTCTACGCATGTGAACTATTAGTGGAAACGGTGAAACAAGTGCACTGATGGTGATGTGTATTTCAAGATAAGGTGTCTGTCTGCTTAAGTGCCTTGAGATACTATCGCCAACTGTCTGCTGGCTCAAGTTTCCGTCAAAATCTCCCAAGGGCTACAGAATGAAAAGAATTATTATCAGTTGATACTGAGATAAATGAAGTCATGGCTCAAAGGACGGCTCCGTGGTGCAGTGGCTCAGCAATGACTTGCTGCGCTGGGGGGTGCGGGTTCGAATCTCGCACGGAAGAAGTATTTGTATGGCCTACAAATAATTGTTCCGGGTCTGGATGTTTGTCCTTGTGCAATTTGTGTTTGTAAACTGCCTCCACGATACAGGAGAAAATCCTAATGTGGGTAACGTTTTTAAAAAAATAAAATAAAAAAAGGACAAACATCAAAGTTAAAAATCTTAATTAAAAATAACGCTATCCGCCATATTAGATTACATGCAATACTTATTACCTCATGATGTTTTATTTTGTATAAACGATAGTTAAATATAAGTCATCATTTTTTTACCTGATGCAAAATACCTTATTACTCCCCACGGTCATACACCGTTAAAGTAATAACATAATTTTTAATACGCAATCTTATTCTGTTGCACACATAGGCCTTCCCCAAGGAATGCCCCAAAGCACAGTCCTGAGCTACCTGCATCCATCGACTTCCTGTATGTCATACTTACATTTAAGTGATCTTCACAGAAGTATAGTCTACTTTTTGTAGACAAAGTCTTCGGGTTTCTTTTTGCCAGTTTTAACCAAGTATTTCTCATATTTAAATCAGTTGGCGCTTGAATCCATAAATTTCCCGGCGTTTTTGATCGTGTTTTTGTTCAAAGGCACAACACACCAACGATAAAGATGATAACACATTATTAAATATCCAAAAGTATCTTATTCCTTTGCAAAATCGTTTTATTTACTAGAGCAGTGACATCAACAGCATGGCGGCTAGCGTTTTCTCGCGAAAATTTAAAACGATAGCTTAAAAGTATTTTTTATGGCACTATTCGGTGTAAAACATTTATATAAAAATTATTAGTGGCTTACTATCAGTCTAGGATTAATTTAAAATACTATTTGAAAACGGATCTAATACCCTACTATTCATCATCAGAATATCGCTTATCTCATGAAATTTACCAAAATTAAGAATCGGTAGTTTTGTTTAGCGATCTGCTTTGCAATGAACATTAGCAAGATCAAAAGGTTAGAAGTTGGGGAATGTGATTTCCGAACTTGGCTGATTTATAACTTACATTAAAAATTTAAAAAACCTTTGAAACAAAAAATGGCAATGATCTTCATACAGCTGAACAGATTTTCTTGAATCATAGCTAAGAACATTCTCGATCAAGTCACCTTCCAACAAAAACGGTCAAATGATCAAAATCGGTTCATCCATTTGGGCACTACGATGCTACAGGCAGACATCGTACCCGGTACATAATATCCAGTCATACACAGATACACACGTTGAAGTTATGTAACACGAGGGGTGTTGTTTTCGTTTGGGCTTAAAAAAAGTATTTAAACGACTATTCCAATTTGTATTTTATGCTTCTATATTTAATGTTATTTATTAAAAAAACGTCCGAAAAATTATATTATAATACTGTGCCGTATTCATAGTACTCAGAATGTGGAAAAAAGCTTATTCATCATAATTAAATTCTTTGTTTATATTCAAAATGAAAGCAAGCGCCTGACCATGAGCTGCTGTAGTTAACGTCTCGGTGCGTACATCTGTTTAAATTTGAGCCTAATTAGAAAGCAAACAATAATTTTATTTACTAAATTATATGAATTGAGACGCCCGAAATTCTGACGAATATTCAACTATGTTATTGCAATGTTTATTTAATTAGTAGCTGTGCCCACGACTTCGTTCGCGTGTAATAAAAACTTTTTTTCTGATAAGTGATGATGATTTATTCGTACATTTAATGTCACGTAGACCTACAAAGGCACTATTCTGGATAAAAACATTCAGTTAATTAGTTGATATAAACTAACGAATGAACCATCAAACGGACCCACAAACGAACTAACGGACGAACCCACAAACAAACCAAGAAACGAACTGGGCGAATTATAGACTTGTGTTTTATATCGTAAATGAGCATTAAAATGACCACTAGATAGATTATCTACTGTAAAACCTGGTCTATTGACAGGATTCCCTTCTACGCCAACAGTTGGGTAAAGAGAAGGAGACATTTCCATACATACTTGGCCCATGTGTAAAAAAGATGAAATTAAGACCATTTGAAAACTTAGTTATAAAAAATTCATAGCAGAAAATCTGGTGAGATTTGTCAATTTAGGAGCTGAGTTATCGTAGAAAAAGGTAAAAGTAAGATTATGTATGTACCTACATTGTAACATTCGTTTTTTCACTATAGTAACTTGAATATAGAAATAAGTTTATAAACTAGCTAATACCCGCGATTTCGTCCGCGTTGCTTACACACTTCACTGAATACTTAGTGCTTATAAAAAAACGTTCTTTCTTAAATCTTTAATAACTTTGTATTAAATGAAGATATTGCAATATTTTTTTAGATAAGGGCCAAATGTCTATGAAATAAAACTTAGAAAACCTACTTGAAATCTATCTAGTAGTTTTTCTGTGATTCGCGCACAACTGCAAACCTCTATCATTTTATTTATACCGGATGTTTGCGAAACGTTCCCGAAAATGAAAACAGACGATACTACTAACGATACCTTTGATGCTGGGTCAGAACGAAAATCGATCCCGAGGAAAACTGTCGTGTTTTCAGAACGTTTTATTAGCTTTATTTACGCTCCACCATGTTAGTACAGTTAAATGAAACGATAATTTCATAAAAAAAAATCATGAAAATACTTAAACATAAAACCAGCAGTGTTTAAAATAATTAATAATAAATTTATTAAATAAAATTTAATAAATTTAAAATCAGCTGACTAGGATCAATATTCGCACAGACGCGGTATTACTACTCACTCTACCCTTCCCTTTCACACACGCGCTGCCGCCGCCCGGCCGACCAGTTTCGCGTTGCCAACATGTGGGGAATTCCCCAAATCGCGTGGAATATAAAGTTGGTTGGGGATTTTTTGTGGATTGGTATTATGCGGAGAAAAGGTGTAGATTTTGAAAATCGATAGCCCGGGCCAAGTCAGAACCTTTTTTCAAGAAATCTAAATGCTTATCTTAAAAATTTTTGTTAGGTTACTTATGAATATCGTATGACTCCCTTTTTTTAATAATCTTCATTTCCCCAAATTTAATTTTCGGATTTATTTTGGCCACTTGTATGTATGATTTAATGGTTTTCATTTCTTTAGTTTTTTTTTTTAATTTTAAAGAAAAAATGTTAGTTAAAAAATAAATCTTATAAAATTAGTTGAAAATTTATTCATTTATTAAAATAAAATTGAAGGGAATTTGTGGGGAATCTGTTGAAGTTTTGTCCTTAAATTTGGGAATTTGACATGGATTTTCGGGAAATTTGACAAATTGGCTTTAGAGAAGCTGCCATGTTGCACCGAAATTTACCTACTAAGATTCGTTTGCCGGCGACATAAGAATTAGAGGCGGCAATCACTATTAAACTTGCAAGTAATTTTTAATAGTTTTGACGTACCTCTTTATAAATTCACTGTAATGGACGGATTAAATACTGAAAATCAATTGAATTATTTTGAATTTCAAAAGAATTATTTTTTAGATAAATTCTGATAGATTAATTAACTGTCGATCATAATTGCAATTAATTTTAACCATTAAATTATTCAGTACAATTTCATTTCTATTTTCTTGTACAAAATCAAAGATAACGATGAAATAGTGTTTATAATTGTGTAAGTGAGTACCCAAATAGTTTATTATTCAATATCATCTTTTTAATAATGAACTGCTTCTTGCGTCAGGGTCAACTTAATTCAAAATGAAGACTAGTCGTAGGGATAACTAAATATATATTTTTACTGGAAATGAGATATTCCATCTTAGTCCTCACGGGTGACAACGCATCTACATTTTGATTTGTAATAGAGGATAGATGTAGATGTCTATGGGCCGCAGCAACCACTTACCATCAGGTGAACTGTGCGCTCGTTTGTCACCTTATCCTATAAAAAAATCTGTATAGTAGCTTTTATTTAGCTGTGTGTGTGTTACTGAGTGCTGGATCTATCCAGCACTCAGTAAGCACAATACCATGAGTATAGAGAAGTACACTCAATTACAAACTATAAGGCATTCTGTAAGTGTATAATTCTTTATGTCAAACAGCAGATTGTAGTAGATGCCCACGAACCTGCCCCAAGTGATGAATTTTTTTTGATCTTAAGCTTCGGTACAGAATATACTATAGTTTGTTCGTATAGACCATAATCCCACAAACTATATGGACTCTCTAAATGCTATATTATGTAACATTGATTGTACAAATATTATTCTCACAGGTGATATGAATTTGGATATTTTACCTGACAACCTATCTCGTTATTTATCCGAAAACATAAGTATGTTCATGTATATGTATCTCATGGTCTATTCATCATAATCATCATTACAGCCCTTCACAAGTGCACTGCTGAACATAGGCCTCCCTCAAGGAATGCTAGAAAGCATGGTCCTGAGCCACCTGCATCCACCGACTTCCTGCATGTCTTACCAGGTCGTCACTCCATCTAGTGGCGGGCCGCCCTACACTTCGTCTGCCGGTACGAGGCCGTCACGCGAAAACATTTTTTCCCCATCGGTTGTCGGTTTTTCTAGCTATATGTCCCGGCCATTGCCACTTCAGCTTACTAATACGTTAGGCTATGTCGGTCACTCTGGTTCTACTGCGGATATCCTCATTTCTAAGTTTATCACGCAGAGAAACTCCGAGCATAGCCCTCTCCATAGCTCGCTGAGCGACCTTGAGCTTCCTCATCCGGTCAGCAGTGAAGGACCACGTCTCAGTTCCGTATGTCATCACTGGCAACACGCACTGGGTGTACAGTCTCGTTTTCAAGTTTTGAGGTATATCTGACGAGAAGATGTGCCGTAATTTCCCGAACGCTGCCCAACCGAGTTGAATCCGTCGATTGACCTCTCGGTCGAAGTTGGACTTACCTAGTCGGACTATTTGTCCCAGGTAAACATACTCGTCAACAACTTCGAGCTTAGTGTTTAGTGTTCCCAACAACTACCGGCATAGGTGTGACATGGACATTAAACATGATCTTTGTTTTGTCCATGTTCATCTTAAGACCTATCCGTTGGGAAACACTATTGAGGTCATTGAGCATAGTGCTTAGGTCCTCCAGCGATTCTGCCATAAGGACTATATCGTCGGCAAATCGAAGGTGAGTGATGTACTCGCCATTGATGTTGATACCGTATCCTTTCCAGTCCAGAAGCTTGAAAATGTCTTCCAATGCAGCGGTGAAGAGTTTCGGGGAAATAAAGAAATAAAATAATCCGCTGTAATTCCATCCTCACTTGAGGTCCTGCCGTTTTTATGGGACTGGAGAGCTATTTAAAACTCGCTCAGACTGACGCCCGGAATATCATCGGAACAGAGTCGGATAAGACTGGCTCTTGAATCGTTACTCACACTTGCATGTGGCTCAAAGGATGATGTGTACAGCTGCCCATAGAATCTCTCAATCTCACTCAAAATCTCAGGTGTCCTGGAAACGATGCTGCCACACTTGGTCTTCAACTTCGAAAGTTGGCTATTTCTTGCAGACAGATCTCTCGCAAAGACTGGAGCCCCGGTTCCGCTCGATCGCTTCTTCAATACAAGCTGTATTGTAGTTGCGTAAGTCCCGCCGCATACATTTGGAGATCTGTCTTTTCAGTTGCCTGTACGCTGTCAAATCGCCTGAAGACTGCAGCTTCATTTCCCGTCTAACAGCCATTAGATTAAGAGTATGATCGGAGAGTTTTTGTTCTTCTGCGGCGCGTCTTGCAGAAGTTAGCTCCGACCGCATGGACAGTTTCCACGAGCTTGTCATTCATATCGTCCACTGCATTGCAATCTTCTAGGTACTGAAAACGGTTTTGTAGCTCGAGCTGAAAGGTTTCGGGACTTTGAATTAGAGCACGAGGGGTACAGAGCGTTGATTTTATTACACGTGACCTCTCCAACTTAAAGTTTAGGTTCAGTGTGCCTCTCATCATTCGGTGATCGCTGCCGGTTTTCACCCTCGCTCTCACAGAGACATCACTGAACAGTTGTAGTCTGGTCGTCATAATGAAGTCAATCTAATTTTTTGTCAAACCGTCGGGGCACGACCAGGTCCACTTCCTGTGGGGTCGCTTCTGGAAGAAGGAGTTCATCATAAAGAGTCACTCTTTCTCCATGTAGTCGGCCAGGTGTTGGCCTCTTGGGTTCTGTTGCCCTATTCCAAATTTCCCTACCTATAGCTCACCGTTCTCTCTTCTGTCTAGTCTTGCTTTAAGGTCTCCAATTAACACCGTATGGTGGGTTGTGGAGGAGTGCATAGCTCTAGATATATTGTCATACATTTTCTCCACCTCATCATCGGGATGGGCCGAGGTTTGTGCGTAAACCTGTATGACCTTCAGCTAATACCGTTTGGTGATACTGAGTATAAGGTACACAACCCTCGTCGACACACTCTCAATCTTTACAACGTTGTGAACGAGAGATTTTTGAATGATAAATCCGACACCTCCTTGGGACAGATGGTCTCCCACCCGGTGTTAGAACAAGTTGCAGGATTCGAGGATTACCGTGTTCTACCCCATTCTTCGGACCTCAGATAATCCTATTATATTCCAGCACAACTTGTCTATCTCTTCTTCCAGCTCCAGGATCTTCTCCTCAGTCCCCAGGGTGCGTGCGTTATATAATGCCAGGTCGAGTCGTCGTAGGTGGCAACCAAACCTCCACCAGAGATTCTTAGCACCCCCTCCCCCGCCGTTACCATGGTCGCCACCATAACCAGGAATGGCGGGACCGCCGGGACTAGGTGCCGTCTCTTTGTTACTTTAATCATAGGGGGTATATTGCCATAGTTGCCACGCTTGGCGAGCGGGTCGGCAACCGCAGTTTTTTTGTTGTTTTGCTGTTATTAGAAAGACGCTGCTGCCCATCTTCTGCCTCAGTTTCCCTCTGTCGCACGGGGAGATTTGGGGTAGTGGGTATTCTTACCCGCCACTACACGGGACTATTGCAATCATTGAGTTATATGTACTACGTACTAAAGAAGTCAGTTATAAACAAAAAATATGCACTACCCTATGTCTTTGCGTTAGCGCCGCTCCACACTGCATGTATATTGAAACCACAGACTAACTAGTAGATTGAAACTACACTAAATGACACACTGTACGGATTGTAGTACAGTTCAGTTGAACATAGTGTATGTTCGGAATGCGAAATCTAGTACGTAATACATATATATATATCGACGAATGCAATATGTTAATTTACCCACGAGGAAAAATGCGTGCTTAGATCACTTTATGGTAAGAAGCATGAAGGCAGTTAAAACGATTGTTTTTGACGAACTAACCGATCATTGTCCTATGCTTCTATACATAGACCAAGCGAAATTTGAAAAACGAAGCTTAAATAACAAAAAAGTATTATTAGATTTTGATAACATACAAAAATTTATTTGATTTGAAGCTTTTCTTGCGCACACTCTTTTATTTAATATAATAAATAACTTGGGAGCTAGGTAATTATAATTCCATTTGCTGAATATGGACTTATATGAACAATTCTTTTTGAATTTTGTAATTGCGGAACATTACATCTGTGAAAGCGTCTAATACATTGATATACTAGCATGAATAATTTGCGAGCACTTAGTACTGCAGTTAACTTATATAACATTTCTGTCGAATATCTGTAAGGAAGCGAAAGTATTACTTTTAGTACAACCAGTCAGCCAACAGTGTTTTAGCAGCGCATCCCCAGGAACATATGCAATAACTGCTAACGCTCTAGCATAGCGCTTTGTACGTATGTAGTAATAGTTTTATGTTTGCCACTGTTTTTAAATTCTTAAAAACATAAATAAACTTTCTGATTTTATTAGAAATAAAAGAAATATGTGGAGCCCAGTTAAGCTTATCTTTAACTATTATACCGAGATATCTAATTTTGTCAGCTTTACTCACGGTCAGTTAAACTGAACAGTTTAACTGATGTACATCCAAAAACTGACCGTGAATGTGAAATCTTAAGTTGAAAATTTTAACTGAAGACAACACACGGATTTTTTCGAGCGTGCTATCAGTTAAACCGCTCAGTTGAACTGACGTACATCCAAAAACTGATCGTGTATGTGAAATCTTAAGTTAAAATTTTTAACTGATGGAAACCCACGTATTTTTCCGGGCGCACCATAATCCGCTAGCTTCAGTTCGATTCCATTATTGGTAAGTACATACTTTCTTAGTAGCTTTTATTTATATTTTATAATTTTTTTTATAACATTATTTGTATGCTGCTTAGATTTTATATTATTTGATATATTTACAGAAGTTGGTTTGACAGAGGATGGAGACCAATGTGATTGTAATGATGTCACCTTCCTTATGGTGGACTCAGAAGGTGGGTAAAGGGTCTCAGTGATGCTACTACGTAGGACCATCGTGTTTGAACTCATTTTCTACCTACCTCACCTTTCTATTAGTAATTAGTATTTTTTTGAATTGAAAACTCTTACTGAAAAATATTGGTAAACATAATTGTCTTATTTAAATTAAACAATAATTAAAGTTAAAGTTACAGCCTTATACGTCCAAATGCTGTGCACTTCTCAGCTGGGCAGGGCAGGCCTCTCCTAATTTCTGAGACGGTTTTAGGGCAACGTCCGCCGCGCTGCCCAATGCGTGTTAGCGAACTTCACGTTTTTTGAAATTTTTATTTTATTTCTCAGAAATGCAGGTTTCCTCACGATATTTTCCTTCATCGTCGAGCACGTGGTAAATCAGCACTTAAAATTGCAATTAACAATTTCATTGGTGCCGGCGGGGATCGAACCCGGGTTGCTCGCGTACTGTGAAGTTTACAGCGAGCGCTAACCATCTGAGCTACCACGGCTCATTAATAATTGTAACCTAACATTTTCATTCATTTATTTGTTTAATAAATATACTAAATTATAAACTGTGTAAATAATTTTTAAGCAATAAGCATCGATATATCGCTTATGTTTTCGATATATAAAACTCCGATATTGATATATTTATAATTATTGATATATTGAAAATCCGATATTTTAAAAATATCAACGGTCCTAGTTTGAACTGATCAGTTGGAATGATCAGTTGAACTGATCGTGTGTGTCGAAATTGTTTTGGATTAAATCCGTTCGAAATGATCAGTTGAACTGATGTCAGTTTAACTGACCGTGTGTGGGCACCATTAGAATGGGACACTCGCATGTTGTATGAATGTTATGGTCCCCACTCACGGTCAGTTAAACTGATCAACTGACGTACATCCAATAACTGACCGTGAATGTGAAATCTTATGTTGAAATTTTTAACTGGAGGCAACCCACGTATTTTTCCGGGCGCACCATAATCCGCTGGCTTCAGTTCGTTTCCATTATTGGTAAGTACATACTTTCTTAGTAGCTTTTATATATATTTTATAATTTTTTATAACATGTTTTAAGATTTTATATTATTTTATATATTTTTTTATTAAAAAAAACGTTACCCCCACACTAGGATTTTCTCCTGTATCATGGAGGCAGTTTACAAACACAAATTGCACAAGGACAAACATCTAGACCCGGAACAATCATTTGTAGGCCATACAAATACTTGTTCCGTGCGGGATTCGAACCCGCGCCGCAATTCATTGCTAAGCCACTGCGCCACGGAGCCGTCATATATATTTAGAGAAGTTGATTTGACAGAGGATGGAGACCAAGGTGATGGTAATTATGTCACCTTCCTTATGGTGGACTCAGAAGGTGGATAAAGGATCTCAGTGATGCTACTACGTAGGACCATCGTGTTTGGACTCATTTTCAAATAATAGATGACTGTTATGACCTCACCTTTCTGATGGTGCAATGCGAAGGTGGGTATAGGATCTCAGTGGCGGCACTAGATAGAACGGTCGTGTTTGAACTCATTTGAAAGGGCTCATAAAGACTTAGGTGACTGTTATGATCTCACCTTTCCGATGGTGCAATCCGAAGGTGGGTATAGGATCTCAGTGACGGCACTAGATAGAAGGATCGTATTTGAACTCATTTGAAAGGGCTCATAAAGACCTAGGCGACTGTTATGATCTCACCTTTCTGATGGTGTAATCCGAAGGTGGGTATAGGATCTCATTACCGGCACCAGATAGAAGTATCGTGTTTGAACTCATTTGAAAGGGCTCATAAAGAACTAGGTGACTGTTATGACCTCACCTTTCTGATGGTGCAATGCGAAGGTGGGTATAGGATCTCAGTGGCGGTACTAGGTAGAACGATCGTGTTTGAACTCATTTGAAAGGGTTTATAAAGACCTAGTTTAATGTGATTATATTACCTTCATGATGGTGAACAAAGAAGGTGTGGTAAAAGATCTCAGTTATGCCACTACGAAACACCATCGTGTTTGGTCTCATTTGGAAGGGCTCAAGAAGTAACTACACAAATAATATAAATATAATAAATAGTACAAATAGTATTATTACTCACTTTATAATGTTTTCATGCAATTAAAAAGCAGCAAAACTCCTAAGTAGGTACAAAATTAGAAATCGACCATATATTTTACAGGCAATAAAAAAAGGCAGAACGGAAAAAGCATAACCAACTACAACCAGAAGACGAAAATATCTGCGTACTTCAAGAAAACCTACAAGCACCATTAGCACCTATTCCTATAAATAACCAAGTTACCTGTACGCAGTATTTAGAATTCATTGATTTTTGACTGATTTATTACACGAATACTACACATTTAATAAACTAAAATTTACGGATTTTATTTTGTTTAACTTATTTTAATTCATGACGTTTGGGTGCTTCAACTTTACTTTAGTATGTAACACGTCGAGAGCTCAATTAGATAAACACAGGAAACTAGGCCATCCTAACTATTTCCGTTACTAAAAACCGATAAGCATTATCTAGTCATCATAAGACTTCAGAATGTGCCCATGCCCACGGATTTTTTGGGTTCACCGTAACCGGAGTGCAAGTTAATATCAGTGGGATGTCGCCCGCTCTACAGATAGGTAATTTAATAAACAGATAAAAATAAATAACACATTTGTTAAATAAATAAAATTTACCATAATGAGTAAAATTATCATAATATCTGACCCATTTCTTAAAAGTGTCTTAATACTGACCTGATCATGAATAAAAATATCTTTTGAAGTGTTAATATATAGGAAACGTTATTTATATACATATATACCTATATACGGAACGGATTTCATTTCTCCGTCGATGAAGCCGCAGCCGTGCGTGTTTAGTTGGCGTGACTCCTATAAATTAAAAATATCATTTCCTATCTATTAACTAGCTGTTCCCCGCGACTTTGCCCGCGTGTAATTTATTACGATTGGATTTCATGGGTTTTAATTTTTTTGCACGGAACCCTATTTTTTTTTCTAAATTAAAATTAGCCTAAGTTCCTCCATATAATATGAGTTATCTGCCACTGAAAGTCTCGTCAAAATTGGTTCAGCCGATTCGGAGATTAGCCGGAACAAACAGACAGACAGACAGAAAGAAAGATAGACAAAGATTTAAAAAATTGTGTTTTTGTTATAAGTACCGTATGTACTTTCATATGCATTTAGTAAAAAACTGTTATTCTGACATTACAATTAGACACTTCAATTTTATTTATTTGTATAGATATATATTAATAGACAGCAAATGCTATTAAATAAGATTTAGGTATTATTAAATATCATTTAATTTATCTATATATACATGTATATGATATTTTATAGGAGTCACGCAAAACAAACGCCCACGGCCACGCCCCACGTTTGAACTAGGACTATTGATAAAATATCGATACATCGAAAAATCTATTTCATTATTTAGAAATAGCGATATTTATTTCTAATATTTTTGACGACATATATTGAAATATAAGTTTGATATTGAAATATTTTTTAGAAAATTTTTTTTTTATTAACACGTATATCATTTAATCTTTTTGGACCCTTGATGGATTTGTTTCTTCTTCTTGATGGACCCAATCTACTATACTTTATTTACACTATATTATGTTTTTAATTTTTCCCCAGTTCATTTATTTGCTTATTATCTTAAAAAGAATTGTAATTTTGTAAAGTATCTCTCTGTGATATTAAAATCACTATAATTTATGAAACTTAGTACTACTTTACTTACTGTGAGTTTTGGCAGGAGCTTGATCATTGACGGATGGTTGCTCCTGTTTTATCGTTTACATAATCGTTTGAAGTGGATTTTTATCAAAGTGATGCGATTATGTGTATTAAGTGTCTGCACATGTGAGCTATTAGAGAAAACGACGAAATAAGTGCTTTGATGTTGGTATAATTCTCAAGTTATTTTAATCGCTTAGGCGTCTTATGATTTACTTCCGTACTATCAGAAATAGCTGTTTAATTTTTGATTTCTTCAGCTGCATCCAAAGCATCTGAACGAATTACTTCTACAATCAATCTTTTAGTGCCCAATAATAGAAGTATTGAAACAGCTGAACATATAAAACAACGAGTATTTTTGAAAACTCTTACTGACAAATATTGGTAAACATAATTGTCTTATTTAAACTGAACAATAATTCAAGTTAAAGTTACAGCCTATATACGTCCTAATGCTGGGCACTTCTTAGCTGGGCTAGCCTCTCCTAACTTCTGAGAGGTTTTTGAGGCAACGTCCGCTGCACTGCCCCAATGCGTGTTGGCGAACTTCACTTTTCTGAAAATTTTATTTTATTTCTCAGACATTCAGGTTTCTTCAAGATATTTTTCTTCATCGCCGAGCACGTGGTAAATCAGCACTTAAAATTGCAATTAACAATTTCATTGGTGCCGGCGGGGATCGAACCCCGGTTGCTCGTGTGAAATTTACAGCGAGCGCTAACCATCCGAGCTACCATGGCTCTTTAATAATTAATTTATAGTTCTTAGTAAAATAATTACTAAGAACTATAACCTAATATTTTCATAAATTTATAATTTAATTTGTTTAATAAATCTACTAAATTATAAACTGTGTGAATCATTTTTAAGCAATAAGCATCAATATATCGCTTATGTTTCCCATATATAAAACTCCGATATTGATATATTTATAATTATCGATATATTGAAAATCCGATATTTTAAAAATATCAACAGCCCTAGTTTGAACTGATCAGTTGGAATTATCAGTTGAACTGACCGTGTGTGTCGAATATTTTTTGGATTAAATCCGTTTGAAATGATCAGTTGAACTGATGTCAGCTTAACTGACCGTGAGGGGGGACCATTATAGTTTCTATTACAAGGATGCGTGTGAATTATTATTTTAAATTCGTTACGTGGATTGCAAGCAGCGGTTTTCGAAAAACATATAAATTTTGTTTTAGTGGTGTTTAATGTAAGTAGATTATCTTCCGGCCAACTGGTTGTTGGCTGGATGATAACCAAATGTTCAGTGGATTTTTAACAGCATCCATTCTACATTATCTGTGGCACGAATATTGAAGTGACACAAGTCGTTAATTTATTCGAAAAAGAGGGTTGGTTCCAGTGTACTGCCTTGCGGAATTCCATAGGAGCAGATAGCAGTGTCACTGAGGAAGTCATGAATACGTACTTTTTGGTTTGTGTTGGAGAGATAATCTTTAAACCAGTCCAATGCTATAACTCGAATGCCAAAATTCTGAAGACGGGTTATAAAGACAAGAATAGATACTGTGTCAAATGCTTTTTGCAAATCTAGGATAACTCCTAATCACTTATTACCTTCATTTAAATATTTTGTTATTTTAGTGGTCAAATTAAAATCCGCCTCATCGGTTGAACGATATTGATTGTCAGCAAGAAATTTGTTACTTTCTAGATACTAAATTAGTCGTCTATTTGCAAGCTTCTCTAGTATCTTAGAAAGTGATGATAATAGAGCTATTGACCTATAATTTAGTTAATTTAATTTCCATTAATTAATTATTTCTTGTTTAAATTGATCCGGAAAAAATACCAGATAGAAAACTTAAGTTACATAATATATGTATGGGCTATGTGAGGTGTTACTT